>OY101433.1:5380531-5894736 GCA_956483605.1 Tuberolachnus salignus | reverse complement strand
AAAAGAAACCCATCGACGTGCCTCCAAAGCCAACATAATATATATATATATATATTTCGAAGCAAGAATTTTTTTTTATACGGATCGCGTTAGAATTTCGTAATTATTGTTTTTTGGTGCGATTGCTGCGCTATATTTGTTACACGGTTTTTTAATTGTGATCAAAAACAACATTGTCTTGTGCTTTTGTTCGCACGATATTGTTACGTTCAGTGTATTTTAAACTAAATTCTCCTATTCGTGTACATTTCAAACGTTTCACCGTAAATTAAATTTCCCGGTCTTGTTATTATTATTATTATTATTTTTTTTAATATTATTTATTTGCCATTAATAGGCCTTTCCATTTTGTTTTCCGTTGTCGCATTCCCGTCTACGGGTCTCGTATTTGATCTCCACCAGCTGCATCGTTCCGTTTCGTACCTCGGTCTACCGGTTGATTTTATCTCGTCTATTTCTCCTGGTACGACGTTCTTTAATATATTTCTTCCCGTTCGTTATCCACACCCCGCGACCACTCCAATCGAATATCTTCGTTACATTGTATACAATCACGTGAGAGTATTCGGTTTCCCGTACAGGCGCGATACTGCAGTTCTTCATTTTTTTTTTTTTTTTCCATATGTTTCTTTTTGTGTTTAAACTCTTATAGATCGATATTGAACGCCAGCGGCCGGTTCGATTCACGCCGAGAACGTTTGAATGTATATGTATTTTTTTTTTAAAACGTTATTTCGTACCGGTATGACGTTCTTAGTATTCGTCCTTTTTACGGGATGTCAATAAGGATTAAAAACAAAAAGTAGACACGTGGACATTTTACGGATAATCTCGAGCGGTCCCGGGGATAGTTCCGATACGTTCCACGGACAAACGTTTGGTTAAGAGGGTTTTGTTGCGGGAAAAGTCTTGAAGAACACCGAACGGGATAAAGCTCAGAGATAAATCTGAGGTAAAAACTTTATCTACCCGTTAGGTCCGAACCCGGTAACGCTCCGAGGAAGTCTGTTAGTGTCTTCTCGGGCGACGTAAACCGAAAACCCGGACGACGAAAAACGGATTCCATCCGGAAAACATGTTACGGGCTTATGTTGGCGTAGTGGTAATCAGCGGTGTAACGGGATAAAAAACAAGGGGGGAGGGGCGGATGCAACAAAATTTATTCACCAAAATTAAAACCTTAAACTCAAAAAAAAAAAACTTAACAAAATTTAAAAAAAAAAATACAAAAGAAAATAATATTTTTTTTTTTTTTTTTTTAATTATTAGATTTAAAATGTTTCAGCATATGCTATTACAGGTTTATTAACGGGTTCTATTTACAAATTACAAATTATGAATTATCAATATTATTAGTTAGTGACATAGTGATAACAATGCTAATGTTAGTTAATATTTATTTTTAATGATAATTAAAATTTGGTCTTGGTCTTCGCTTGATCGTGATTGGAAGAAGATCTTGAGGTAGACGTGGTTTTAAACGCCGATTTTTTGTTGCGTTTCCAAGCGTGCACCATCGGATGTATAGAGATTTGCGTGAAAGTTTTCGAATTGTATTTTTATGCGGTCTCGGAGAAGAAGTATTCCTGTGTCATTACGAATTTGTTTATTTCTCGTGAACCGCGGGGTTCATTGAGACACAATCTCAGAAATTCGTTTTGAAGGATTCGGATTTTTTTTTTTTGTTGATTTTTGTCGAGGAAGCTGCCGCCCGCGTTGGGCAGGCATAAGTGATTAACGGCCGGATAATTGACGTGTACAGTAAGATGGACGTATTCGTTTGGACGGTCGGAGAAAATAATATATATAAAAACCGGGCGAAACGCGAGATGCGTTCGTAAAGTTCTACGGAATAATTCGGAAAAACAATTTTATCCTTACTCGGTTATTATAAAACGGTAATTACAAAATCGTATCGTATCGTTGTAAAATATTATTATTTTTTTTTTTTTTTATTAATGAAATCCAGAGACGTGTACTTTTTTCCGTACCCGTGGTTAGGCGACTTCCTCCACCCACCAGTAACGTTTTCGGGGGCGACAGGTGTTCCCCACCCTACACGCACACAGTAAACTGCGTCACTGTCCGAGTGTATCCACACACGCCGGCGACGCTCGCACGCCCACGCCCGTACACATATTCGCACGTACGCCGCTCGCACCATTGACAACCGTTAAACAAGTATTCCCGTCGTGACCGGATCCCCCCCCCCTGCCCCCCGTATAATATTATACGCGCACAATGGACACGTCGGCGATTTCTATTATGCCGTGTAATTTTTCTACTTTTTTTTTTTTTCTTCTTCTTCTTTTTCTTCTTCCTAATACATTGCCGCCGCCGGCTCTCCGCGATACTATAGACGTATACCGCAATAATAATAATAATAATATAATCCGCCGGAATCGTATATCGGAGAAACGCATCGGCGGCACCGGGATTATTTTTATTATTTACGATCGCCGCCGCCGCCGCCGCCGCCGGGGAGAAGAAATCGAAGAAAATAGAAGACGATAAAAAAAAAAATCCGCCAAGTCACTGGCGGAAATTTATTCGTCGTCCGACGACCGCCGTAACAACAACAGCAATAATAATAATAATAATAATAATATTACACACACGTACGGATTATATACGCGACGGATTACCGTGGAAATTAAGAACGATACCATTTCAAAAAAAAAAAAAAAAACGGTTTTTAACGGTTTTAAACGCCGATTACCTACACGCGCATGACTTGCGTATTAAATTATCCGTACCGGACACGTGCACGTTTTTTTCTATAGATTTATTTGGAATACGGAATTAGCGCCCGAGGGTATATGTGTACCCACAGTGGTTAAGGGCACCGGCTATAACAATATAAAATAGAAATACATACGGAAAATGCCCGGGGCAGTGTTGTGCGCAGATAACGATAAAAAAAAAAAAAAATCTAGATAAACGATAAGGATCCCATTCGTTTTTTATTCAGATCGAAAACCGATAATTGTTGCGACTGGACGAGACGATTTTTCACGTTACCCCGGGTTCTGAACAAATTTTGACTTCAACGCCCGAACAGCAACTTACAAGAAAAAGAAATTCGGCGCATTTTCCATTTTTGGCCCGCAGACAAAAAAAAAGCAACTAATAGAGTACGCAGATTGAGCACAGGAAATAACTCGATAGTTATACATACTATATCATTGCCAATCCAAAAAAAAAAAAAAAAAATGCATAATACTAATAGACTCGTATATTCGAGAGGCCCGTGACCGTGTTATTAGTTTCGAGGTTGGCCGACGGGATGGCCGCCGTAAAAAAATCAAAACGTCATCGTCGCCTAACGATATCGATATTATAGTATTTCGTTTTTGTCGATGATTTGGAAACACCGAAATTGGCCACGATTTAATTCTCAGGCCACGCAGATATTACTATTTGCAACGATCGCTTTGTTTTCAAGACGGATGTCTACCGCGCACGAGGGCTGTCAAAAACCGGACAATATAAAAAAAAAAAAAACGGTGCTCGATATATTTCACCGACGTCGACCAAAACGTCCAAAACGTCCGTATATTACCGCGGAAATTTCGTATTTCGGTAGTTGTCGCGGTGCGTCTCGTGCAAAACGTGTGACCCGTCCTCCTGCGGCCACAGTGGCGCAAATAGAGCGAAAATCTTGAGGGCGCTACGATTATGGATCGCTTAAACATTCGCGGGTTATGCCCCCAAACACGCCCGCCCCGAGGCCCCGACAATACAAGTATTGCCAGTGTTTAGTGATTATACTTATTGTCATATTCACAATATCGTTTTTGGAGGAAAAACATTTTCGCAAATGTGTTTAATATTTCTTCAGAAACAATGCCCATTGGCCATCTCAATGACATGCTGCTTTGCAGCCAATTTTTCAACGTTCTCGTTGAAGGAAAAACTTCGTTCGCATGTCGCAGAACTGACAGTTATGGTTAATTCAAACCTGCATTGACTTGTACAAGTTTGGAAATACTTCTTTATTCAGTATTTTTTTTTTTTTTTTTTTTATGTCATCTGTACTGTTTTTCGCTTCAAGCATTTCAGCTTTTAAGCACTCCGCGTTTGAATTAATTCTATCTTGATACCATAGAATATTACATAATTTTTCTAATATGTAATCGTTTTATTACGTTATGTACTTAATAACTTATTCAATATGCATCTTATAATGCTGAATAAAATGTTGGCTATTTTCATAATCCATGTTCACAAGATAATCAATGGCGCCAAAGCCTTACGAAGATTTCCATTTGAGAACCTAAACTTTAAATTATTAATAACTGCATCAATAATCGGCAAATAAATAGTACGCCTCCAATAGGCTTCAACCGATACTGACATTTCTTGTTGTTCATAACTAGCTCCAGTAGTCGTTTCCAAATGGAAACATCTCAAATTATTCGGCTTCCTGTAATCTCAGCACGACGATATTATGTTACTTATTCGCTATCATAATAATTGTAATGATATAATAAAAATCTGTTATCTGTAGGCAAGATAAAAAAAAAAAAAATAACTTATGATAAAATATTAAAAAAATTAAATTACATTGTTAGAACTATGGAAATTTGAAATAACAAAGACGCGGAACTTGTGGGTGCTCCAGCACCCCCTAGAGCCCCACAGTTTTCAATTTTTTCCCGTGTCCTCTTATAATTCCACCCGACTGCGTGGTATTACGTACGGCACCTGAAGACGGTCAGAGGCCCGAGGGTTTTTTAGATTTTCACTTTGCAAGGTCCACAGACTTTGCGCGGGAACAGTATATGGTTCGGACGGAGCGGACGTTATATTTCTTGCGGCGTCGCTACTAGGCCCCTCTTATCGTCGGTTCTTCCGGTACAACGACCGGGGTACTGTCCCGATATCCATATGGTTAGGTTAGGTTATCTGGACAGACTCCGGATCGTCTGTCGGCCGGGTTATACCGTAGTACGAGATCGCATCCGTAACGATATTACATTATTGTTTAACAGTACGACCGTACTCGAGTTTTACAATATCGTCTACTCTTATTATACGCGAACTTATGCATATATATATATATATATATATATATATATATATATATATTACCTACTCCTAATATAATCCAAAAATATTTAAACAAAATATATTTATTGGTGAGAAAATGTTAAAACAACTTTTGTAATATGATATTGCGAAACAATTGGTTGTTGACAAAGTTCGATTTCTCTATTAAATGAATAATGTTAATTATGTCTACAAGTAGTATGTGTCGTAGCGATGGTGTTTTATTGAAACCACTATTAATCGGTACAGTTGGTCACACTATAGCCGAAAAAAAAAAAAGAAAAAAATTCGCTCCAAAACTACGTTACTGATATTAAAATCCGTCATTATGTTAACAATGGTTAATCAATATGAATTCAATAAAAAAAAAAAAAAAAAATAAGTTTTCTATTTTTTTTTTTTTAAAAAAAAAGTTACTCGAGGGGTTAATATGTGTACACTATTAAGTAATCTAAAAAATGTACGACCAACGGCATTGACGGTGTGTCACGGCAAAATATAATAATTATTAATAATATCTTTAGTAGTTCGTAGCACGGGTGTATACAGAAACCGAGTGTGGTCGTTTCAATTGGTTTTCGGCATTTAAGCCTCGTCTCCGATCGGCCGATATATATAAGCAAACGTTACTGTTGACGTCCTCTTAAGACGGACGAATCGCGAATAAGTATTATTATAAACCGGCGGTTAGGAGTTTAAAAAAAAAAAAAAAAAAAATCTTCGTACCGCAATCGGGACGATTAATTAAAAACCGTATACGGGGATCAATTCGAATGCGGTTTTAACACGCGGCCCGTTAATATTAACGAAATTGTATAATTATAAACACGAATCGCGAATAAATAAATTATACCGCGATAATAATATTATTATGCCCGATGAACTCCGTCTTGGCGTTATTTTTGGATAATTTTCTTCTTCTTCCGACGCGCCGTTTTGGTATTTTTTTTTTTTTGTTAAACCTAATTTCACAACAAAAGGCTTGCCTTAAATAATCGCTCTCGCCAATTATGTTATCTTCTCACATCACAACACATCAACTTAAAAAAAACAAGCTACTATTATATAAACTCCTACTCAAGCCGATCTGGACATACGGTGTCCAACTTTGGGGCGCAGCCAAAAAATCCAACTTGAACAAAATTCAAATTTTCCAATCAAAGTGTCGCCGCCGAATAACCAAAGCTCCCTACTGTATGTATCTAACGACACTCTACACAGAGACCTAGCCGTCCCAACAGTCCAAAACGTCGCAAAGAAATTTCTACAAACGCACACACTCTAAATTCCACAGTCATCGTAATCCCTTGATTTCTGAGCTATCCTCCAACGCTATTCCCGGTGATCCCAGATGGCGTCTTAAACGTAGGTACGTAGGTACCAGGTGGTGTCGTGACCTTCTAATCTAAAATTGTATATACCTCTACCTCCCCATAATTTGTAATACCACTCTCTCTCTCTCTCTCTCTCTCTCTCTTGCTAGCACACTAAAACCTAAAATCCCGACCTTAAGTGCCTCCAACGGGCGGCTTCTTATCTCGCAGCCTCTCAAGCCATGTGTCCTCCATCGCACGCACTAATAAGTAAAACAACACATTATACAGATTGTGTATAATAATAAAAAAAAAAAAAAAACCTAATTTATTGTTAGGTTACATACCCAGCTCGCGTATAGGTGGGTAGGCGCCGGTACTCGATATTTCAAATAATGTTTGTCCGCGCGGGCTCGTGCAACAAGAAAGCGAACGGTCTGCGATAAAATCGCGGTTAAACTTTCATTTTACTGAACTACGGCAATACTGTTGGATATTAGCTACCGCGATGATATTGCTCGTATATAGGTTAGTCGACGCGATATTTATTATAATAATCGGCGAGCGCACGAACCCGGTGTGTAATATGTAATACGTGCAGGACCTACATTTGTCCATCAGGGACTGAAACCATAACGATTTTTATCTGTTCTGGTTCCGGTTCGGTTATTAAAAAAATAGTAATAATAATAATAATAATTTCCGGAATTAAAAATTATAAAATAAAGATTACGGTCCCGGTTAATACCTACGGTCATTGAAAACGCGTAGTTGCACAATAACATTTTACCTATTGCATTATTTGGATTTTTTATTTTTTCAATATTTAAACTACCAACAAAACAAACTAATCTATTCGTATTCGTATTATTATTATTATTATTATTATTCACTCTAAAATTATGTTGAATTTAAAAAAAAAAATGGCAGAGTACTTTTCAAGTAAACTTCATGACGAATTCGTGTACGTTGTCACGTCGTTTTAACCGATTACTAGGACATTCGGTACAATTGCCGTAATAATAAATATCTATTTCGATAGAAAACAAATAAATATTATTATTCGGCGGGCGTTCGCGGCGTTGGAAAATCACATAAATCGTTGTTCGACGATAATGTTTTGTAGATAAAAACCACCGACGGACGTATACGAATTACGAATATAAAATATACAAAAAGTATAAAAATAAATTTATATATATATATATATTCCACGACACTTGTATTTATTTGATTAAAAGAAAATCCGGTTTAAATAAAATGTTCAGTTATTGCTTAGAACCGATAAGAACATAAAATAACCGCAGAAATGTTTATTTAAAAAAAAAAAAAAAAGGTTTCCGGAATTGTTGAATATGGGTTCCAAATGGAGCTATCGAATTTCCTCCGGGAACCCGTTCGTTCGGATACCGGTTCCGGTGGGGGACGTCGATATTTGGATTTTGGGATCTTTGGAAATGACAACAAAAAACGCCGAACTTCAGTGTGTTCGATACCGAAATTGAACGTAACCTAATCAAATCCGACCACACGGGTTATACGAAAGAAAAAAAAGTAATACGGTAAATTATTAACCGGGCGTCCAAAAAAAAAAAAAAAAAAACTACGCGTATCCGCCGAATTCGGAAGGAAAAATAGTACACGTTCGTGCGTACGGTCCCCGGCGTATATACCGGACCCGTGTACTCGTACAAACCGATCTCGAAACGGATACCGCGTCGACCTTGATATGTACCGTCTGGTATTTACCGGTACCCGCGGATGCGAGTCGTACGCCGGTCCCGTAATTGTTACACCGGCAATACCATAAGACGACACACGCATTTTTCGTATCGGTTAGGTTCTCGTTCTAACCGAACCCAGAAGAATCCCGTAAGCGAGCCGGAACCGGGAACGGGACCGCTTCCGGTGGCCGGCCGGAGACGGCCGACGTAACGACGGACGCTCACTCCCTCCTCGAGAAATTTACAGCGGTTTTTTTTCTTAAAAAAAAAAAAAAAAAAAAAATGTTGGAAAATACTAAAAAAACCGGTAATAAAACTCCGGTTATAGGCTTTGACGACCTAATACGCGGCGTGCGTATAAACGCGCGCGCGTGCGAATCGGCCTCGTTCGCAGCGTACTTATAGTATTTTATTTTCTTGACGTTCGTACGGCCGGATATTGGCCTGTTGGTCGCGTCACCGGGTCCGGAATGGCGGTTTTTCGTTATTTCACCTACTGCGCAATTTACCATTTTACATTCCGCATGACCGACCTATGTACGAGGCCTGTTCAAACACTTCCCGAATTTTTCAATTTTTTTGTATTTATAGTGCTTACCTACAAGCCATTTGAGACTCCCCCCGAATTGATCTCCCTCTCGGTACATACACTTTTGCCCACGACGTTTCCGTTGTCGAAAGCAATCGTGGAAAGCCGTTTCTGGAATTGCCCGTAGCTCCGTTGGCGAATTGTCTTTTGTTTCGTCTATCGTAGACAAATCATTGTCTCGTATGTTTACTTATTCAAAACGTGACGTATCACCTTTTTCTCTAAATATTGTCCAAATTTATGGGTAAGGCTGCGAATTTTTATTTGACAATCAAAACTATTTTTTTGTTCATTGTGTATATTGAACATATAACACAAAGCTTCAGTATTAGATATGTATCTCGAGTATTTTAATTTTGTATTTTTTTTTTTTTTTTTTTATATTGATATTTACAATATTTTTAATAATTTTTATTTAACGAATAATTTCCGAAAAAAAAAAAAAAAAAATATATACAACCACTACAAAACAAAATATTATATTTTTTAAGCGCATAAACATAATAAGTGTGTATCCTATTCTAAAGTAACCGATTAGGTGCGAACAAAACAAAACGTTTCGGGCGGTTCGTCTTCACCGTCCAATATTATAAGAACATCAATTCATTTTTTTAATCCGTATAAACTATTTAAAATAAAAAGATTTTTTTTTTTTTTTTGTGCGTTAAATTCACGGCCTTATAACGACGAGACCTACGCCTGCAGGTTTTTCGTATCCTATTCTAAAGTAACCGATTAGGTGCGAACAAAACAAAACGTTTCGGGCGGTTCGTCTTCGCCGTCCAATATTATAATAACATCAATTCATTTTTTAATCCGTATAAACTATATAAAATAAATAGATTTTTTATTTTTATTTTTTTTTTTTTTTTTTGTGCATTAAATTCACGGCCTTATAACGACGAGACCTACACCTGCAGGTTTTTCGTTCGCACGTTTCGAGTGTAAACCCAAAATACACCGATACCTACATATATATATTGTAATAATATTACCACATTGCTATTATATATTGTCCTGTTATGCCTGTACGGGTTTCGCGTCATTCGACGGATTTACTGGAACAGATAAAAACGAATAGAAATAAAAAAAAAAAATCTGCGCGATATTTTATAGCGTCTATAATATGTATATATATATATATATATACACAGTGTTGGTTTTTTTTTTTTTTTTTCGCGGCGCGGTTTGTCGCGAAAAAACGTTACAACAACAATAATATTGTACGCGATTACGACGGACGTTGGACGCGAATAAAAAAAAAAAAAAAACCAAACACAGCGTAGGAAAACGCGCGACGATTAAAACGCGATTACACGAGTCTCGGACACTGACCCGATCGTTGTCGCCGTAAGTTTATAAAAATCCGAGCGCGTGCACGCCGAATCGCGGTGAAACAATTCCGTCGTTCCTATCGGCGGGTTACGTCCTCCCGTACATTATTTTCCGCCGGTTTTTCGAGTTCCGTTTCGATTTCCGGCGAAAACTATACCGTTTTACGCGCCTTTGCGTCCCTCCCCCGGTCGGACTCAGTCACCGTTTTAAATACGTAAATACGCGTACAAATACCGATATTATTATTATTATTTTTTTTTTTTCATTTTTTTTTCTTTGTACGTGCTGGCCGGCATTGCACCGGCGGTCCAGGAAGGCGTCCGGAGTGGTTCCGATGGCGACACCGGACTTTCCGCGCGCCCACCTGAATGTCTATGTTAAACATCAAGCGAATCGGACGTGTAGTTTACACGATTATTTTTTTTTTATTTTATCTATACGCAGATCGACAGACAGATTTAGAATACGTATTTGAACACGAATACAGATACTTTTGGATATCACGTACAACACTGGTACAAATACTATAGTGACAGTTGAATACATTTTTAACTTTCGACGTGCTGTAACGCAATGCGCTTCAGTTTCAAATGGTACGGGAAACGATTTTGAAAATATTTGTTCTCAAATGCTTTCATTATCCGATTCCCTTACGAGCCCCCGTACAAAATAAATGAATGACACGCGTGGAAGAAGTGTATGCCGAAAATCGCTCAACGGAGAATTACTTATTTACGTGTCCAATGTTTTTTTTTCCCATTAATATTATATTCGACTGAAGAATTTTCTTCGCCGAAAGCATTTCAACATTCGATAATCGTTTTTATTAGTCTCGAAACGCAGTCGAATGGTACCGTTTCCTCTTTTCTTCCCCCGTGCCCATCATGTTTATGTCTGTTAGATAAAACGGCGGCGAGGCTGGGTGTTAACGTGTTAAAAAGTCAAGGTAATTTCAACGTGAAAACCGTCGATTAGTAGTTATCTACTCAATACATTAAAACTCGACTAATCAGTTTCGTTCGTCAACTAAATAAAATAAAACGAGTCAATTTCAATACGGACGATAATTATAATTCGATATTGCCAGTGTTCGGCAATTGATAATTTCCGATATTTTTCAAACATAATTGTCAACTATAGATCGTATAAGCGTTTCCGTTATATGGCACTAACAGTTATTATTCAAACGATCAACTAGAATTTTCGAATTAACAGTCAACCCAACTTATATAGTTTTACGGATAAAACAGTGAATTTCTCAACATTTTTTTTTTATTTCAATTTTCTTGACTTGACCGAGTTAATATTATTATTCCGGCAATTGTTTGGTATATACCATAATTTTACACTTTACGAGAGTGGCGAGCGGGCGTTTACGATACAACAGAGTTTTGAATAAAACGGAAGGACAGATCAAATACAGAAAACAAAAATTAAAAAAAAAAAAAATTATGTATATATTCAAAAAACCACGAACCGTGCGCACGCGATAACGGTACAGCGATCGCCGGATTTCGGTATGGGTTTCGCGATTTTTTACCGCTAAACCGTTTGCGTTAATGATTTATGTTTGTCGAGCCGCGTGTTTTTTGTTGTTGTTGTTGTTGTTATTTTTTTTTTTTTTTTAATCGAATCAAACGTAATTGTTTGATATTTGATTGCAAACCCGCATAATGAGATCCGAAAACCGGACGAGAAAATCACAGAATATTGTCACATTCATATCGTCAAAACTGAGCAAGTTAATTCATATTTGCACATAGCTTCGCACGATAATTTAAACAAAATTAAAACAATTATGACCGAGTTGCAGTTAAATTAAAAATAGAAATCAATTTGAATAACTGCAAACATGTTACGAATGTCCAGAAAAATAACGACTCGATAAAGTTAAGTTAAATATGTAAAAAAGTTACTTTTTTTTTTTTTACCCTCGATCACACTCATAAACGTACGTTGTATTCTAAATAGTTAACCTTTTATAGACTTAAAAATACAAAACTCGTGTGTGTGTACCCACCTTGTCCGGCTCGTAAACGATATTCAAGTAAAAATAATCAATTTTCGTTGAAAAATAATTGCAAAAACCATATAAAAGTACTTACACGGTGTTTTCTTTACGATTGGAATTGAACATAAAATGAATATAATATCTAAGTGGTTTTTTTTTTTTTTTTTTTTTTAACTATAGTCAAGTTAAAAGTTATTAAACGATGTAACTTATAACATAACTTGTAAAATTTTTCGACTACTTACCGCCCAGCTTTTCGTATTAGATTTTCAGTGATATTATAAAGCGCACCGTTTCGTGTGTCGACGGGTTTTCTTATCATTTTGCACGTGGTTTTGGCACCTATTACGTACATAAATTAATTCGTCTGATACGAACACACGTCGCGTTTGTTCAGAATAATACAAAAGTCATTATTTACATGTACGAGTTGAAAACTATTTTATTTTATTTTTTTCATATATCTATCCCGCTAGAATTGCGTATTTTCAATAATAAAATATAAAAATAAAATAAATCATTTTTTTTTTTTTTTTTTTTCGTCGCATCACATATAATATTTATTATAAAGAGGTAAATAATTACAGTACACAATGAACAATCTGCAGTGTGCGATTTTTTCTCGCTTTTTTTTTTTTTTTTTTTTTTTTTATGCAAACGATTTGTCATCGCTCGTTATTATGACGCGCCGTACTGCTGCTGTTGCTTTTTTACACGTCATTGTTTCGCCGGGTAGATAATTGCGTTCGCACGAAAAAACGTGACATTTCCATTGTGATGCGAATGCACACACAGACCTCTTGCTAAATAGAAGTCAAGACGGTTCGATGATATATTATGTTCGGCGCGACGTTTTACAGATAAACGGTCGAATTGTGAAGCCACCAACAGGCTAACCTCGGTTCGTATATGATAATTTATTTTTGAATAGCGTTTGATTACGCGAAAACGATTGCGCGGACGAATTCGCCGGGAAAATTCGATAAAGACGGAAGTAGAAGAAGGAGAAGGAGAAAAAATATAGGGGCGCGCGGTCATGATACAATAAGTGGGCTCGAGTCCGACCGATTGACATTTCGAGGTGTTGGTGTTTTTTTTTTTTTTTTTTTTTTAAAGATATTTATGTTTTTGTTAAAAATACAAATCAAGTCGAACAATACGCTTTGTATTTGTCGAGTGAATTGATTTCGTACGATTTTTTACGGTATACTTGTATTTTTCGATAAACAAACGATTTACTATTGTCGGTCGTAATGGGTTATACCGACGAGACGGATAATACTGGGATTAAACGAAAAAATTATGTTGGTTCATTTTTTTTTTTTTTTTTTTATTGAAATTATATACATACTCCCGATATAGACGCACTAAAACTATAGATAATAAGAATAGGGATTTGTATCGTAAACGCATTTATTTATTCATACAATAAATGTTTGAATTTTTTTTTTATTTACCCCCCCGCGCGCCGAAGATTTACACGGAAGATTTGATTTTGTATACCGCGCCGTGTTAGATCTAATAAAAAAAAAACGTCGAGGAAAACTCGACTCCGAGTAGTACAAACGCAAAATATTTCCTATTGTCAGTGTCCAACGGTCTGTTTTCTATGCGCTTCTACGGTTTTTCGTCCCGATAGAATTCGGTATATATTTGACCTGAGGAATCGTTAAGGCGATGAGGTTTACTACTCCGTATCGCATAATTCGTCGACCCCTTAGTGGCCAAACTAATGTTTTAAAACGCGAATGTTGAACTTTTCTCGTGGTCACATTCCGGATTACGCCTCGCCGGGACGCCCGCGGTCGAAACAGTTAAAACGCACCATAAAAAAAAAAAAATAATAATACCTATAATTTTACCATTTATTTATTACGAACCAGATAAACGTCAATACTAATATTTTTAAACGTTTTATGTTTTCAGGTAAGAAACAACCGGCTAGTAATACATTTGCTCGACCATTGCGGTACAGCGGTATGTATTTTTTTTGTGCACAGTTTATTATTACTTTGTCTGATGCACAACGATTACGCGTTGACATTTTTAATTTAGCAGAATTTAGGTGGTATGCGGATAAGAAATTCAAAAGCTGGAATTTAAATTGTATTACGTACGGCGAACGTATATAGAACGGTTCGCGAAAGAAAATTAATAACGTTATTCAAATTATAATTACAAAAAAAAAAAAAAAAACCTCTCGGCGGATAGTGTTTTACAAAATAACACTATTTCTGTGAAACGGGCCGTGTCTCTACGGAAAATTCTATTACAAAATGAAATAAATGAAATATACTTATAACGTAACGTTACGTCTGAGATTACATTGCGATTATTTTTTTTTCTCTCTTATCGCCCTTTAACAAAAACGTACCTTTAGACGTTTTTTTTTATTGTCATATTTTCCGCGCCTATGTAAAATTGCAAATTATATTTATAAACATATAAAACCGTCTCCGCGATTTGTAAACGGACTTAGAACAGCGTACTTGTAATAAATACTTGGAATATTATTCGAAAAACCGTTTTGTCTTTCGGCCGGGAGGGTACCCCATTGTCGTGTCGTCGTCGTCGAATCGACAGGTGCCAGAGATTATAATATTGCGATCGTCTTTACGGCGGTCAGATCAAATAGCGGATAGTAATGGTTACAATAATAATCTAGGACAGAGGACTCGAACCATTTGCATATTTGTTTTACACGATCGAAACAATAGCCGAGTAAGAAATAAAACGCGTTTTATGCAAAGACAAAGACGGATTTATACATTTTATTTTGCATATAAATGCATATTTCGAGGGGGGTTTTTTTGTTTTGTGTTCATTTCGTTTCTAGGGCATATTTCTTAATTAATAATTGTCTCGATATTTCATTTAATAATACAACCGAAATTTTAATTTTTATAATATAAAATTATTGATAATTTTCACCTAGAAACGCTTGAGGGTCGCCGATCAGATTAATTTCCCGGTTATAAATTTTATTTCTAAACAGTAAACGCGTTGTCTATAGCATCAAATTCCCAATAGGATGGGTAACGATTCCATCATAATCGATAACGATTCGAGCGTGTTTTTTCGTGCATAAATATTGTTTGCATATTTATCGTTTTTTTTTTTTTTTTTTTTTTAGAGCTACAAGTCATCTGCTCCAGTAATAACTGATAATAATAATACGGTGGTAACTGCGGTGCATGCACACTGCCGCGCAGTAGTTAAAATATTATAATAATAATACTCGATAAAAAAAAAAAAAAAAACTAAAAAAAAAAAACCATGTTTACAGATAAACTAGTTGACAACTAAAAAAATAAAAAAATAACCAATAATGAGGTAACCGGTTGTCGCGGCGGTTTGCGTGTCGCACGGTTACCGTATTATATTATAGGTTAGTTAGTTTCGTCCCCCGCCCTTAACCGGCTGTCTATTATCTTACCGTTAACAGCAGAATCTTCCTTTAACTGCAGTTGTACGGTCGAAACTGGAAAAAAAAAAAAAAAATAATAAATAAATAATAATAATAAAAAAAAAAAAAAATAATACACTTATATGTGTATAATATTAGGACGTACGCTATATAAAGGTTACTTTCGAAGTGGTCAGGTCGTAACCGTGATAACGGGACAACTTGTTCTTCCCGGAGAAATATCGTCAATAAACGGTTTCAGACGAATTATTCCGACCGCGCAGACGTCTTCCGCAATCGATTAACTATATATATATATGTAGAAAGTCTTTTTTTTTTTTTTTTTTATTATTATTATTTTTTATTCTAAAGTTCATGTCGTAAAAACCCGTTGAAATACAAATAAATACAAACACGCCTATCGACGTTTGTCTTCCGCGTAGATATTGTATGTTCGAAAATAGCATTATATTTCAAACGTTTCAATAAAAACCATCGTGGTTTTTTTTAGAGAAAAAAATTGATATTCGTATTGAAAATTGCTTAAATGGACGATAAATCGGCGACTCGTGTGGCCATCTTACGGCCACATACACAAATATTACGATTTATATACGTCCCTTGTATTCCGTATTGCATATTTACACGTTATACCCGTCGACGTTTCCGAATAAAACAACACTATTAACGGTTTCGATTAAATAAAACCAATGCCAAACTTAATTCTGGCGAATAGCTGATAAGGTATTAGGAGGGTGTTCACACACCGGGGGACACCAGACTTAAAGGGGCCTTTACGTTTTTTTTTTTTTTTTTCGATTTTTAGAGAGACTTCAATACCATCTTCGTTTTGTAAATATAAAAATATCGAAGGGTTCAGGGCATCTATTTAGTTTTACACCGGGACACCAGGGCACGTACAGTGTGCTCCACCGCACACGGTTTGCAGTAATTCGATAACGAAATTATAATAATCGTAGCTAATAAAACGGAAATCAAATGGTCCGAGTTAAACGTACCGATTACGTACTTCGTCGTCCATCGACCCGTGAGCGGTTACACAAAATTGGCTTCCCTTCCGGGGACGTTTCTCGGCGGTAAAGTTATTCAAAGGTTTGTACCTTGCGACTTTCGCCATTATCTTTTCGTCTACACGTTCGTACGGCCGCGATAGCAATTGTTTTCGTTTGACAGTGTCTATTTGTTCGTACGCAGTTTCGGAGTTAATTTTAAGTCTGTGCCGGTATAAGTTTCCGAACCGATATACAATGTGACCGTACTACATTGTTCAACGGAACTTTTCGACGGTGCCGCGGTTAATGCTATCAACGCGTTAATCACGGTCCTATTTTAAACTATTATCGTTTTAATAAATATTATAATACGTGACTTGCAGCAACTGGCACCGGTTGAAAATACAATACAGTTAGGTACACGTGATTTCCATCCGGAATATTGTGTACCGGCGCTTAATCGATTCGTGAAATTTCAAGACAAATAATTTTATCCGAGTTGATGGCACTGAAAGAAAAGTAGAAAAAAACCGGAATTAAATTCCCGTAGACGGGGTGGTAGGCCGCTGTTGTCGGCGGGCAATCGGAAACGGTACGATTTGGTTCGGTTTATAGTCCGTCCGGAAGTCAACGAACGTAAAAAAAAAAAAAAAAAATATCGTATACAGATAGCCAAGGCGTATAGAAATTTAGGGACAATCAATAAACGCGGCCGAGATTTCACCCGATCGGATCGGCTCGTGGATTGCCAGTTCGTTAACGTGCGTGCAACGCGCGTTTTTTTTTTTTTTTTTTTCTCAGCACGTTTGCCGACCACTAAACACGCGGTTTTACGATGATTTCCCGATGTGATCCCGCGAATCTTTTCAGTAAGACGAAGGGCACGACGACGCGTCGTTTATCAAAATCCATCAAGCCTTAGGACACGCCAAACGGGGAAGACGCACCACACGCGTACAACACAACCGCAATCGCCCTGCTCGGTCCGCAGACGGGTGAAAACTACAAGGCGGACATCGCGTCCGTAATTTTCGGTTGTGTTTCGTTTACCGAGATTATACTTTTCGCGTGTACCCGTAAAGCGGGCCATTCGGGACGGGCGAGTAGGTATATTTTAAAGGCGCGCGTTTCAAATCCCGAACGGGGCCATGATTAATCGTGGCATTCCAAAAGCTGTATTATATTCTCGGCGGTGCTTAAATTTACACATCCACTGCGACGAAAACGAATAAATTACATTTTAAATTGCGAATTTCGTACGTTCGGCAATTGTACCGGCGGCGCCGGTCCTGTACATCCGGGAACGTTGTAAAACAATGAATGACAACACGAGGAACGCAACCACCTGCGGTACGGATTCGAAACGTAAGGTTGTCTACAAATTAAACGACAACGGGGAAAAAAAAAAAAAAAAAAAAATTAATGCGTGCCCTTCCGTACCGTTATGTTGTTAAACGTCCGGAATATTATTTACTTTCGAACCCCGGTGTAATTCTAACGATTTATTCGTTCGGGAATTGTCTTTATTTTAACAACACCTATTACGTATAGTGTATCTTTTAGACGTTAGACTCGCTTTACTGCCTACCCATCGTAGTATCCCCCCCGTACGTTTGACACTGATACCAGTATCAATTTTTTTATAACGCCCACGTACCTACAAATCGTATTTTACATTCTTTATTATTATTTTCACGCGCGAGTTATAGAATATAATTCAATCTTTTTTTTTTTTTCTTAGTGCGCCACTCCGCGTTCGTTTTCCGCCATAAGGTATTGGCGTATTGTATTACTGACGTTATTTTGTTTAGCGTTTCGATTATTGTCGGAACGGCCGGATTATGTTTTATAGTATTATATTTAAATACCGTACGAACGCGTCGTGTAAAACACTGCTATTTAGTAGTGATTGGTTTTTTATGTTTTGTTTTTTTTTTCAGGTTATAAATGTCGAAAAGTATTTGTGATACATTTTACTGAGGCGTGTTTTTTCGTTTGGTTTTCGAATAATAAAATCGCTACAAACTAATCGCGTCGCACCCTTAGTAACTCGGTGATTTTAAACATTTTTCTAGATTCCCGATGGTTTTTTTTTCTAAAAAATTAAAAACGAAAAAAATCATCGGTTTAATTTGCGTAGGTTCTTTAGTTTATTCCTTGAATACAACAGGAAAATACACGACTAATACTAATACAGACCCCGCTCAGAATTGTTTTTCGATTACGATGATTTATTGTTGTTCTTATATATAAAAATTGAAATTTTCCCTGCCCGGTCATATCTACGGTTTTACTCCGGTTATCCTAACGAGGTTTGGTGCACTTTTCCTTCGGTTGATTTTTCAATCGTATATTTGTAATTTATGTAAAAAGGAAATTTGTGTAACAAAAAAATTATCGTAAAAGCTAAAACATACGAGTACAATTAGGTATTCAATATATTGAACTACGGTGGGTAATAAAACGTTATATTTAACATTTTCGGTTCTAGATAGTCATTATTTCTTTTGTCATAGATAAACTTCAGATAGACGTCAAAATGTCCGTCCCTATTTAGATAGGAAAAATATAAATATTTTACGGTTCGACAAGCGGCTCGGCCGTGTCCGGGACAGGCGCAACTGTTAGTTAGACGAATTAAACAAATGCTCTGGAACCTAATGGAATGCCCCCATGCAAATGCATTTCCGGTAAAATATGCCGGAAAACGCACAAACGCGCCCGATGAAAATATGACATAAATATAACCCAGTACCGACCGAAACGCATTTTCTCGTATTACCCCCGGGTCTAATTGTTACTGTCAATTATTGTCGCGGTGGCCAACGGTCAAACGCACACGTCCGGTTATCGGTACGGCCCGTACGGCTATGCCCGGCAACCTACCCGGCAAACGAATCGCGGTCACGGACGAGAAAGACGAGTTATTATTTTTTTTTTTTTTTAGTAAAATACGTTTAATTAATAAATACGGGTTCTCACGCGTGCCGTATTTTTTTTTTTTTTTTTTAATACTGTGCTAAACCGTTTAACGGCCCTCCCCGTCTCTCTGTACTGTGTGATCCGGACGCATAAACAATAACAGCCGGTAAATACCGTCCGCGGAAATACGCGGTAGAATAACACGGCGTAGACTAACGTCATCTTTAAAAAAAAAAAAAAAAAATTGTTAAAATACACAATAACCTAATAATAAAACGGCACGCGCGTTCCTCGTCTGCTCTATACGTGATTTTTACCGTACGGCCAGAATAATAATAAAAAAAAACAAAATTCGTTTTCCATTTCAATATACAATTGATATTTTATAAGCAATATCGCGTTATTATCAGCAACTCCGGCGGTGAAACTCTTAAATTTAAAATCGGGAAAAGTATTTTTTTTTTTAGTATTTTCGTTTTTATCATTTGACAGTTGTTATATATACGTGTGTATATATATATATATATAAAAAAAACAAACAATAAATTCCGGTTTTAAAAACCGGGAAATGAATTATTGGCACCGGCGACGTCCCCGTACAACAGTGTTATTTCTATGGGTTTTATACGCAAATCGTAAAATTAAACGCCGCAGTGTAATCGTAGGCGACCAACTTATAAATAACACTAATCGGTGGATTTTTTAAACAATTTTTTTTTTTTGTTTAAATTTATTTTCTGCGTTGTATTATTTACGTGTATGGACTGCGGTTTGCCGTCGCGGACCAGAGCAATCGAATCTATCGGACGTATTTGAAATAATAATAAATATTATTTTGTAACTGTTTTGTGAACGGCCGCAGTTTGTTATTAAATTAACGATATCATTTTTTTTTTTTTTGTTTGCCCATTATTATTTTATCGTTCGAGTTATAGTGGAAATTCGTAACGGCTCGTACGAAAAAAAAACAGTTATTCCGCGTCGATTACTTAACAGTTCGATATTATAGTACCATAATAAATATATAACCAAATAGATAATAGTACAAACTAAACGGCGTTCCCATATTTAATAGTTATAATCGATTATAATAATAAATTATTATTACTACGTTTAACGATAACTATTTAGGTTGGGTTTTTTTTTTTTTTATTCCCGTAGAACACTATTTGGGTTAGTAAAACTGTTAAACTTACACCGAGAGATGCAGATTATTTTTTTTTTTTGCCCGGTGCTATTGTACTCGAAACATTTATAGGATATACGAACCGCGGACAATAAACGCCACGGTTTTATTATATATATTTTGTGTTTTTTTTTTTTTTTTTTTTTTTTTTGTTCGGGTTTTGTTACCTATAACTATGTACAAACAGGGAATAAATACCATTACACCTTACCAGTTTACCGAGCTCTGCTCAGAATCGTTTTTCGGTTTACCGTTGATTCCAGGGTATAAAACTAAATCACTAATCGTGAAATCGGCAACACCAACGAAATCGGGTGATCTCCTACACTGGACAGAGTTAGCTGTCCGTAAACGGCTATGCGCGTAGGAGTTGAACGCGTGTCGTAGGCCGTGAGTACAAGCGCACAGTGTACAGATCGCAGCCGTCGAGGTATTCGGTAATTGGTAAACTGTCGTCTGGGTGGGCCGAGACCCGAAACTTACGTCTTGATCCCGTGACCGCGATTGCGTACCCGAAACCCACCAACCCGCCGATCGCGTCCTACCCAATCGATCGCGGAAATATCGCTTAACGCGATTGTATTTAATAATTAATTTTTGGCGTTTGTGGCGGAGGCGTCGGACGGTGATATTATGCGCAATTGAAAAAAAAAAAAAAAAAATTCCGTTGGTCACATTTATAATACGGACATTAAATTAAAGCTAATAGAATTAATTTTCGCTTTTATCCGCCACGGCCGCACGGTCGGCAGTGGCCAACAACAAGGGGGAAAAAAAAAAAAAAAAAAACCTATGACCTTTATCAAACCCACGGGCAACCGAACCGTTCGAAACTCGAGGAACGCGATAAATCGCACCGAAAACCGATTATCTATTGTACAATTCGTTGCCAAACAAAAAAAATTATTATATAATAATGGCCGATTATTGTCACGAGACGATTGCAATATCGTACAACAACGTGTACATCGTTTGGAGTTTTAGGCGTTTCAAGACGTGTTCCCACGGCGGCGTTGTTTGTGGAAATATACATAAGAATAATTATTATTGCAGTCGCCAAGTAAAATTGATCGACGGGAGAAAAATTTCGAGTTGTTATTTCGGTCGGTAGTATTTTTTACGACTTGCGCCATTAATCGCCTTGCGTGCTTGTAATTTCGTTTGACACGTCCCGAACAGTGTTGAGACACGTCCTAGATAATAATATACTTTTTTTTTATCTTATCTAGATACAAATTTCACCTAAGACAAGACATTATTTGTGATTTAAGTTATTATCTAGATCATATATATATATATATAGTCAAAAATTAAATACTTTTTACCGGGTACCCAATAGTGGAAAATATTAAATATCCGCGCACGTATATTTTACATTTAGTCGAAAATTCGTAGTTAAAAGGAGCTATTAACCGATTACGTTCTTAAAACAATAAAAAAATTAAAAATATTATCTGTATCCCGATGACTTCGGAGCAATAGTTTTAACGTTTTTTATCCAGATAGATTTTACTTATCCGCGTCTCGACATTGGTCCGAAAGCGTCTATTTTCGCACAGAAGATCTGTTATTGGGATTGAAATAGGTATATAATAATATAATAATATTCGCGATATTCACCGTCTGGTAAGTTCATATTATCCGCTTTCACTTGCTATACAAAATATACTCATCCGTGTCGTGTCCGACGAGATAAGATAACAACAATATCATTATATTCTTGCGGACGTCGCCGTTGTCCAAAATATCAGATTCCGTTCACGTGTCGTGACTATAACAATAAATGGCGATCAATCAATGAGTCATTTAAAAGACAATTTGCCCATGAGACCGTTTGCTGAACGGGCCTCCGTGACTCTCCGTCATTCATAACACCAATACAATTTTGTGATAATTCACGAAAATCATGAGATATCGGATTATAAATATCACAAACACTCGACTTTCTGTTTTTTTTTAAATCTTTAAAACGGTTTTTTTTTCGTTTACGATTAGTTTTCCATCTGCGGTGACGTGATGATTTCTCTGTCGCGGAAAATTAGTTTTTCGTTTAGACAAATAAAAAAAAAACGCTTTGACATTTTTGCGCTCACCGTCTCCTCGTCACAAATGCGGATTTTGTTTTCGCCCGACAGGTGTTCTTCTTCAATCATCAAAATGTACGACAATTTAATTCGAAATGTCCAATAGGTTTTATTTAAAAGAACGGTTTTTTTTTTTTCTTTTTTTCGTTCCTGTAAAACACTGAATTTGTCGCGAGCAGATGCGGAGATGCGCGATTACTGGATCCACGAAAGATCACGGATATTTGTACGTAGTACACCTCGCCGAGCCACCTACTAAAATAATAATAATATGTCAATCTATAACAGCGTTTCTTAATGGTTTTTTATCCGTGGAACTTTTTTCTTTTTATATCCACTTTTATCGTGAAACCCCCTATTTGGTTTCAATTGTTTTAATGGGACATTTTACGTAAGAACTGTTTGCAAAAAAAAACAAAAAAAAAACGACAAAAACTAAGTGCATATTAAGCCCATTGATTTTTGTGAAAAGTTCACTTAAATAGGCAATTTGTATGCAGCCAAATGCGATCTAGAAATTGATCTTTTAGTTCCAAGAATCGTGTCCAAGAAAAAAAGGGCACTCACTCTCAGCTCGGGAATACGAATTAGTATCTTCCCCCCGAGATAATCACCTGACCTCGGCATGTAAAATAAGAGAAGTGCACTTTCCGTGTCATCATGTGTAAGGTTTTGAATAACCGATTATTTAAAAGCCGAGATTTTATGTAGTTTATGATTTTGACGACCTCGTCAAGGGCATTGCTTTTAACGACTGGCAGCTAAGTATTTTGCAGCGAATGATGTATGGCCATGCAGTGGCAATATTTTTAGTACGGCTCCGTTGATTACGGCACTCGTAGCTCGGGTTCCGTCGGTACAGATATGGTATTTTGTTCTCATCGGGCAAAGAGTTTAGATGGCTAAATATTCTGACCACCGGTAGTGCGTGTCGGCGGAGATTTGAATTTTTCGGAAGACAAGTATTGCCGAACCTGACAGGTGAACACAGTTTAAGAACCGCCGATCTATAAATGATATGCAATGTCCGTTATAACGCAACGATAATAATACGTCGCAATAATAATCTGGCGCACCGAGTCCCCGGCACGGGGGATGCGTGGATGGAGGTAGGTACGGGCTACAATATGGCGATCGGGCACGATCTTCGTACTATTATGTTCCGAATGTGTCGTGCGATAGTTTTTTTTATTATTATTTTTTTTATATATATATATAGATAAACCAGTCGATATGCGTACGTAAATCGTATATTTATATTGTCATGAATCTATTTGTGCCCGGACGTACACGTGTACGCGTAGATCTACGTCAATAATAATCGTTAACGCGCCCGTGTGCGTTGATAACAAAAAAAAAAAGTAAAAAAGAAAGTAGAAACCCACGATTCCGACTGTGTACGTATAATATTATACACGAGTACGTGTTGTGTACTATACGACAATACGTATGCGTAAGTACCGCATACAAGAGCGAACGAATGGGGTCCGTGCGAAAATGCCACGGGTTCCGTTTATCGAGACTTTTCGGGAGACAAAAATGATAAAAACAAAACGAAAAAAAAAACCGTTTTAATAAAATCGAACCAATGACGCAACTAATGTCCAATTGATGCGCCTCGTGTCGTCGTAAATATAATCGTGTATTCGCCCGATACACGTTCTGTTTCGTTTTGTTTGTGTCGTCTAATAATATTAACTCAAATCGAAAACGCCATAGCTCCATTTGTCGACATTTTTCGGGAGACACGAACAAAACGAAAAAAAGCGTTTTAATAATATTGAACGAATAACGCGACTAATGTCCAATTGATGCGCCTCGTGTCGTCATAAATATAATCGAGTGTTCGCCGACACAGATTTTATTTCGTTTTGTTTGTTTCGTCTAATAGAATTAACTCGAATTGTGCGGAGCTATAACCTGTGGTTTATTGCCCAGACCAAGTGACTATATTCATTTTTTTTTTTTTTTTTTTTTTATTTAAGTTTGAAAATAAATATTAAGAATAGTATGTTTTTTTTCAATTCTGATGACTGGGTTTTTTTTTTTTTTCAAATTTACATACTAATCTATAATATCATTTAGTTTAAAAAAAAAAAAAAAAAATCTTTCACGTGTATTTTAAACGTTAAAATAAAATAGTGACTTTTTCGAGTAAAAAATCTAGGATAGCTAGTAAGTTAATTGACTAAGTTTTCACTACATTTTTATTATTATATAAATGCAATGTTGTTTTTTTTTTTTTTTTCACTCTTTTATTAATCGAACATTGTTATATATTATTTTGTGTTTACTGATAAATAAAATCATTATTTATTTATGTCGGTTCAACCCTAATAATTCTAATGTGTAGAATCTAAAACCATTTAAAACGGAATGTTTATTAGCTATTGATTGTAAAAATCGAATTTGGCGATGGAAAACAATAACAACGACCAGCAATAATATTTGTACGATATTAAAATCATTTTATTGATAAAAAAAAAAAAAAAAAAATTCAAAGTAAAACACGCGAAATACGGTTTTTATTATTCAATTTTGCCCGTATAACGGTAAACAATATGTTTGCCTAAACATTTCTATATTAAAAATTATTTAGTTTTTTTTTTTTTTTTTTTTTTAATTGACCAAAAGGTTCGCATCGTTGACGATGATCGTCTTGCACGGCCATGAATGGAACGCAATATATTGACGAGCGACGATTTAATTACTGAAGTAAATTATAATATTCCGTCGGCATAGTACGAAACGAACGATTAATCCGTAATAATAGTCGTATAACCTAGTCGCACGCAAATTTTTTTTTTTTTTTTGTTTGTCCTACACATCCATAGATATTGCGATTACCTATTAACCTATATACCCGTGTAGATTGTTCTCCTATACACACGTTTTTTTTTTTAGTATAGTTCCCATAATAGTATTTAATACATTGTTATGTGTACGGGTGCCGGGAAGCCCGGGGAATTTTCCGTTTATCAGTCGCGATATTAACGAATACAATAACGAAACGGAATCGTGTTTTTTGCGAAATAACATATTTCTCATTACTATTAAAAAAAAAAAAAAATTAATATTGTGTTTCGGGTAGACGGGCAACGTATGCGTGAGCGTTTTGCGTTTACGATTTTGCCGTCTGTGCGATTTAACGAACGGCGGTGGTCGGGCCAAACGCATTTTAAACGGACGACGGCGTACGTACAGTGAAAGTATTAAAAACTTGTTTTGAAAAAAAAAAAAAAATAAATAAATAAAAAATCTCTCGTTTTATTAAATAAACACGTGCACGAGTATCCGATCTATTATTAAGACTATTAAAACACGACTTTGCCGTCCCCGTACAATACACACGCGTTGAACGTCGTTGAGGCCCCTGCGAACTCCGTGCAATTTTCGTAAAAAAAAAAAAAAAGCCTGACAAAACTCGACGTACTCTGATTTCAAATTAATCGTTGTAAATTGAGACGCCTATAAAAAAAAATTTGATAAAAATGAAACTGCGGTCCGGCCTACGGAAATCAAACTCGTTTATACGAATTCAAACATATTATCATTTTTTTTTTTTTTTTTTTAATTCGAACTACTGCAATTACCGGCGTTTTTGTCGGGTTTACGGCAACATTACGGCTTACGAATAACGTAAAAACGGCCTTCCTCCTCAACCGGCGCAGTGGATTAGCAGTAAAGTCTTGTCATTAAACGTTTAAAAAAAAAAAAAAAAACATATTTTTTTTTTTTTCAAAATCGGAGACAATATTTAAGTCTAACCGTTAAACGCAGGGGTCTCGAACGGTTACCGAACACGGACCCGTACGAATAGTAATTTTAATATAATCATTAGTATTATTAGCGGATTTTTTTTTTTCCGTTCGTTATTTATTCATACGCCGGAGTGCCATAATAATATTCTATCGGTTTTTGTTTTTTTTTTGTTTTTTGTCTTCGTTATCCGTCGGCTTAATCGACCGTGTAATCTAATCGCGACACGTGACCGGACAGGTTAATTATAATATGTTTTTTTTTTTTTTTTTTTGCGGTCGGCGTATCCGACGGTACATCACGATCGCCGTACAGCATCGTAAGCGTGGTTTTTTTTTTTATTCGTTCTTTATTTCTTTCTTTCTTTTTCTCCACGTCTCGAAACCCGAGAAACAATAAGACGGACGGAAACCCGTCGAAGTCGCCCGCCGAATCTGCGGTTTTCGGACGGCCCGTATCGATTGCGCATATTCATAACATTACAATTATAAACTCGTTTGAATTCGAAAGTACAGTAATCTCTACGTCGGTCCGTTAATATTCATATCGCTGTACGATTTAATACGTATGTTTCCGGTCGCAATATCGATTTTCGAACACGCTCGGCGGGGGTAATATTTTACTCGAGTGGTACCGTTTCTCTTGTAAACGCCCCCCCTCGCGACGTGTTAAACCGTCTTCTGTACGCCACGATCCGGCAACGGGAAACTCAAAGCCGGACCCCACAGCACCCGAAAAAAATACCAGCTTTTAGTCGATAAATCGAAATGTCACGGTCACACACCGGGAGATTAAGAGGTAGGTATAGGATCCGCGAACGTCAGACAGTCGGACAATTCCGAATCGTCACTAGGATTCCCCCGCGGAATCATTATGCCAACGACGACGTTTTAACCGCATGGAATATGCGGAAAATCACGGAAACGGCAGGCGAAACTATCGGACGGACGTGAAAATCGCAGTCGTAAACAACGGCGTGTCCGGTATAAAGGCAAAACATTAACACCTTTAGCACAACATAAACGGTTGAATGTCGTATGTGCGGTGTGGAACTATAAGAAATCGAAAAATCGTGTTCGATTTTTACACGGTTTTAAGTCGTTTAATTTACGCGTTTATTTATACTGTCGATTGGCGTGGATGTGACGTGCCAAACAGCCGTGAAATTTCTTCCGCGACATAATGAACACAATACGCCGGAATATTTCCAACGTCCGGTCGTCTTTCGGGTATTTAAATTTAAAAAAAATCATACTTGCAATATTATTTCGAACGTAAATTAAACAGCTATAATAATTTACATTATAGCAATAACCCCGTCGGCGGGTTAAATTTAAATTACGACGCTGCTCCAGTGATAAAATAGTAATAATTTTCCATCTGTATTGTA
This sequence comes from Tuberolachnus salignus, assembly GCA_956483605.1. Classification (NCBI taxonomy): domain Eukaryota; kingdom Metazoa; phylum Arthropoda; class Insecta; order Hemiptera; family Aphididae; genus Tuberolachnus; species Tuberolachnus salignus. Next base: position 5,866,952 of record OY101433.1, on the reverse strand, counting down.
ATTATGCGTGCGAATAATACACGTCGTGCGAGTTTCTACGACACGGCCGGCCGTGAACGCGTGCAATTTCGCTATCGCTCGCCATGAATTTTACGATCCTATCCGTAAGTGGGTCTCGGTAATACTGTCGCCGTTCGCATAATGACTAAGAAGACGAAGAAGAAGAAGAAGCGGAAATATTAATAATACCATATGCCTGGCCTGCAATAAAACCATTGCATTTCTTGTCGAGGGGAAATAGGTGCGGCGCATGGGAAATTTCACAACCCGCGAACGGACGTAAAACCTGATAGATCGTGACAAACGGTTTACTTTCCGACCAACAGTTTTCTGGACGAGGCGTAGTAAATCCCAGAGTCTTTCGGTTATCTTTGAAATTTTGTCGACTACATAAAATAATCTTGAAAGTTTGATATTATGTTTATATCCCCTTTAAGTTAAAACGTTCCCTGTCCGCCACGCGATTATACAGTCCGGCTCTCCCATAAGTTTTATCGAGTATTCATAGTATGGATCGTAAACATTTCACTCCTCCAAACACTCAACTCCGGTTCCCTTCCGTCTTTTTCTCGTTCGTTTTAAAATACCGACCCGCAAATCTATCGCATTTCATATTCCTCTCGAACTTCGGCCAACTGTCTTAGTAAACTTGTCAACGACGATCTCTCGTCGTTTTACTTCGTTTATATGCCGTGGTTACTTTTATACAAACCAAAATATACGTTGTTTAACTGTCGGACGCAATTCTGTATCTGGATCATTAAAAAAAAAAAAATATACAAATAAATATATTTATATTTCTTTATAATTATATATTTCTTCTGTCCGTGTGTATGTTACTGAACTCCCTCTGAACGGCTGGACTGATTTTGATGACATTTTTTGTGTGTGTGTGTGTGTTTGAATGGGTCCTTGGATAGTGTAGATTCAAAATTGGACCTGATAGGTGGCGTTGCAAGGGTAACTGGAACAGGGTTATTGGTATTTTTAGTATACCGATCAAATTATTTTTGTCGATTTATCGGTTTACCTTGGTGATACGGGTAAAATTAAAAAAAAAAATAGTATAAATAACTATATAGAATAAAACGACGAGTTTGATTACGCTAAATCGGCAATCCTTCTCCACAAAATATACAAACAAATATAGCGATCAAGCTACATTTACTTTGGAAATGAAGTGTAGACCGGACAATCTACTAAAATATCCCAACGAAGAAAACGAGGAACAACCATCGAAGGATATCTCGGAGTAAAAAAAAAAAAAAAAAAAAACGGATGCCCTTGGCAGGATATATGTAGTTCATCCGAATAACAGTTTTTACTTAAGAGTGTTGCTCTACGTGATCCAAGATCCGATGTCCTATGCAAAGGGAGTCGAGGAACATAATCTTAAAAATCCGCCTGCTTGAGTGTACGATCCTTAACTGCTGTGGAGTTAGGGAAACGGTCTCGATCCCTAGAATATTAATGATACCAACCGATCTATCATATTAGTTTAGACTGCCCATGTAAAATTATGATTTTCAAAAACATTAAATAAAAATAAGACACGGGGTCACAAAACACTAAACGTTTGCAGGTTTAGACTTAACCGTCCAATGTTTTCCCCATATTCAATTGTACGTGTAACCATGCATAGAAAATCTATTTGTGCTGGTTCTGGAAATGTTTAACGCGTCGGGCCAATTGAAATTTAAAACTTAAAGGTAACATGGAATTTGAAAATAATAATAAAAAAAAAAGCACACATCATATAAAACCAATACATTTCACATTTCGCTCTGAATTACAAAAAAAAAAAAGTACAGCTAGACGATTTTGGATAACTCTACCCGGCGATCAAAGCCCCGGCGATAGCGGCTTTGTATTTTTTATACGAAAAAATGTATTATTTTTTTTAAATATATATATATATATTATACAATAATATACCGTCCGCGTGTTCAATCCGAAATCGAGTTCTCAAGTGTAAAATCCGCCGAGTGTATTTATAAATACATCGTTGTGGGCGGTCTCGAGGAATCGTAGCGGGGGGTTCGGGCCGAGCCTTTACAAGACACGAAGGCGCTACGCTATTATCCGTTGTTAATGTCGCAGATAAAACACCATAAGACGCGGGTCGTTATGCGAACAATGATTTCGCGTCTCCATATGCGGTTCCTCCGGGCGCGTACGTTTGTGTAGATAAAAGCCGCGCGGAGACGGACGGCGATTGCCGAGTTGTTAATGCGTACGCGACGGTAATCCGTCGTCGGCAGTCTAGTGAATTGGCGTTGGGGGGGCTCGCATTGGATTCGTCATGATGTCGCGTTACGAACAAGCCACCGAATGGGCAAATGTCTTTGTGAATTATATATATATAGCTCGTCGAAAACGCGATGCGTTCGCATAAAGGTTCGTTCAAACCGAAGCGGCAGCGGCAGCGGTATTTATCGCTTTTTAAATACCGCTGATCTAACCTAACCGGAGCGAAATATTTCGCCAAAAATTACTAGTCGACATTGTGACACCCATGCGCGTACATGCATTTTGTTATTACGTATTATATTATTTTTTTTTACTAATATTTATATTTAAAAGTACAAAACAACATATTTCTATATTTTTTTTTAAATTGTTATCATACCATGGATATTTATTATGAAAACTCAAGTTCAGATGAAGAAGATGTATTACTGTCAGCAGCTGTAATGGATGATGAAGAACAAAAAATGGTACCGTAGGATTATAATTAGGCTTAGGGACTTATAGATCTCAAAAAATTATAATATATTATAATTAGAGTTGGGATGTTTGAATATGTTGATGTGATAATAATATATTAATATTCATATTGCATTGTTGCACTGTGCAATTAAAATGAGTTTGGAATTTACAACTGATTATCGCAGCGGTAAGCGAAAAATATATCGCGCTCAATCTTGCGGTAACGTTTTCGCCGCGGTATTAATTTCGCGCTAGTCAGTGCACACGTATTAAAACGTATGGACATTAAATTTCGCTGCCGCTTCGGTTTGAGCGAACCTTAATAGAGAGACGGAAACTACAGCGACAGTGACAGGTCGGAGACGGAGAGTATCGTTTCGAACACGGCCGGGTGTGGTATCGTGTGTATTCGTAATAGTAAAAATACTGAAAACCATTGCGTACGACCGAATACATAAATTGTACCGGAATAAAATCGGTAACGATTTTCCATTCGAATGCCGGTTGCTCGGCGAAAAATCAATACGCAGCGAGGGTTTCCGGAACGGATACCGCGTCGCTATATAAACACGCAATCGCGCGACGACGATAAATATGTTCGAAAAAAAAAAACTAGAGGCGAACAAACCAATTGACCAAATATCAAAACCACGCGGGTTGGCGTACATTTTAAGATTAAATAACTCAATCAAACAAAACTTAACAAAAAAAAAAAAAAAAAACGAAAGAATAACATCGTTATTTCTCAATGGTTTGTTTTCGTATTTTTGTAACCCGGACTATGGCGGCATAACATTGACAACACGTCCTCGACATATTATAAAAAAAAAAAAAAAAAGGAGAAACGGGAAGTATATAATACTCTTATGAACAAATATGATCATAAAAAGTAATCAATATGCATTGCTGCATTCGTTCTGTATTTTAGACGATTCGGAGATGCGTCGTACTATTGTCGTTATTATAAAATTATACCCTTTTCCCCTATGTGAAATGTGTCGCCCCTCGTGCCCTCCCGCAATTACGCCACCGAGCACGGGTATTATTTGTGGTAAATTATTGTAAATTATCGCGATAAATATCATAACGGAAAAATGACGAATATAAACTCAACGAGACGAATAATATTCAAATCTCACGGCGAGTGTCCGCAGGGAGTCTATGGAAATGTCGTGCCCATATGTATTCTTTGCACAAAAAAATAAATAAAAAAATCACGTTAGAGCGTGTGCATATCGGTAATGCGTAGTGTTTCCCGGTACTCTGGAACACGAAAAACGTGTACATAATATTATTACGAGCAATAATCGCACTAGCTAGTCAGCGTGTAACCGCGGTTACCATTTATGGTCGACTACCGTCATTCGTATTTAACGTGTACACACGTGTGTGTGTGTGTGTGTCATCCGTTGCAGACGGGTCTGTCGTAAATTTAAAAGCCATTTTTTTTTTTTTACCAACAAAAATCTTATTGTTCTACAACACGCAGTAGGTTAGGCCGAGGACCGGCCTACGGTTCCCGAGCCCAACGACCCCGTCGGTTTTCCGACTGTTTTCGCGTTCGGCGCACAAACGACGTTGAAACATCGACGTCCGGACCGTTCAGATTGCCACTGATTCGTGACCGCGAGTGAAAAATGGCAATTTGCAGTATGATTTTAATATTTTTTTTTTTTATTATTATTAATTCCGACCGACTAATGTCGTCTAGCGATTTCGGCGATAACCGGGCCGTGGGAGCGTGCAATAATTACAACAAATAATATTGCGTTAAACCGTCGTGTACCGTACCGGTTAATTCGTAAACGTCTAAAACGTAACATATCGCTGTAATTATTACTCATAATTTTTTTTTTTTTTTTTTCAAATACCGTCTCGTTATATAAATTATTATTTATTAGCTGTCTCGCACCACGGGCGGCCCGCGCCGTTATTTTGGATACTGTGTGGTAAACCGAAAAAGCGTTCCGGACAAACAGAGACGATTTAGACGTCATCGGTTTTTCGTAGGTAAATTTTTTTTGTCAGGTAAATTTTTTTTGCCAGGGTCCGGAACCGAAAGAACCGGTTCACGAAAACCATTTTAGAACCGGAACTTTTTGAATTTAATACAAAAATTTTAGACACAGTATTAAACTTAACGTTTTATTTAAATTGGGTTTTGTTTTCATTATGTAAACACGAGCGTCTATTTCCCATAGAGACGTTTTTCTTTTATATTTGTAATTTATATGTCTATGATTTTTTTTTTTTTTTATCAATTAGTCAACGAAAACATTCGGATCTAACAACGGTTATGGGTATCTGCGACGAGAATACCAACGAATAATAATATTTAGTCGTTTAATACCATTCGATTTTACCGGTTGTGCTTTCTATCAAATTATGAACCATTGTTATGCTCATTGTACCGACTGTCGTAGTAATCGGATAAAACTTCTGAAAACATTCTTGAATTCGTCATGAAATTTAACATAATAGTCAATAATAATAATAATAATAATAATAATAATAGTGTTTATAATCGTCACTAAATAATTATTTTGTTGGTAGTACTACTATAAGTAGTAGAAAAATGCATAACAAACAATCGGCAATGCCAATTGAAACCGTGCACGTTTATGAACCACTGTCAACCGGAACCCTTATTTTATAATTTAAAAACTTCAAGAACGGGAACATATTTTTTAAGAACCCAACCGGAATCAGATCCGATAAAATCGTCGAGGTTCCGGAACGCTCCTGATCTCTGCGGACTACCTCGGATACACGATTTTTCGCGGGGCAACTCGAATTATTCCTTGTACCGCTGTTTTTTTTACCGGCCAATTCGATTTCCCAACACCCATATTTTTTTTTTAAATTATTTATATATATAAATATATATACAGCTATAAATAATGTTTCGATATCGAAATTGCCGGCCCACACACGCGCATTAGTGGATTAATCTAATTTTGTGGTTTGCCAATAATCTGAGGCCACCACTATCGTTTTTCTCGCCACTCGCCGAGAAATAAATAATACTTTATAATTTTTTTTTCCTACATTTTCTTTTTGATACGTTTGACCCAAAACGTGTACCCATATATAATAATACCGACAATAAAAATTGTGTATACACAAAACATAATAATATATCATTCGGTTTTAATAAAACAACAAGAACCTGTTTGTGAGACGCGCGTAGAACAGCGTGACCGTTTTTATATATATATATATATATATATAAAGGTAGGAAAAAAAAAAAAAAAGTTATAAAAAATAAACACGAAAACAGTAAGTAGTATTTTTTTTTTTTTTTTTTTCGTCGCAATATATAGGTTATTCTTCGTCGTGGTAAACTCGATAGGAGTCTCAGGTGACGATTGGCAGTGTCCGAGGTTTTTTTTTTTTTTTTTTCTCTCGAAAATATTTACTATAATCAATTTTGTTTTAACCAAAGTTATACGTTAAAATAAAAAACCTAATTTTCTTCTTCTTGTTTGTTTTTTTTTTCTTTATAAATTTTCGTGAAATTTATTCGACTCGCGATATAATTGTTAACAAGAACAATATAGTATGTATTTCGGACGGAGTTATTGTACTATATTAGTGACAGCAAACACTCGTATGGCTTTTGTAATATTATAATTATTATTATTTTGCGTCGGAGTCAAGTCTGGGAAAGTTAAAGAATAACATCGGCTTCGTTGAGTTAAGCCAATCGAATAAAATCGACGAGTAACAAGTAAAATGTCAATTTGAAAATTGAATTAACTCCAAGTTAACGTTAGGTTAAGTTAATATATATATATATATATATTATGTTTGGAAAATTGTCATTTTCACAGTGGAAACGATTAAACACGGAGGTTTTTTTGTTTTTTTTTTTTGAAAATATCTATGTTTAAACACCGGGGGTGATATACAAACGATCAATTAGCATTGTCTGTTGGCACACTGCATTTAACAGTCCAGCCGTGAATGGCTGGAAAATGTCCAATTATAGTCGAACACGATCTATTATTAATTGCTAGATTTTATACGGGCACGCGTAATATCGTAGAAAACTATTCTACAAATATCAAATGACAAATTATATTCGTTTTGAAATCGAATCGCGCACGATTACAAATATATTGTGTTAAAACATAAAAACTTGACGTGATATAATTCAAAACCAACCCTGTATTTATTAAGTTAATGTAAAACGAACGAGTTAAACAAAAAGCGACGTTTATAAAAATAAACTTAATTTTTAACTTTTCAACTCGGGTTTGTAAAATGTATAATATTGGTTATGGTGATTTAAAATAAGAAATAAAGATTATATGCAAATTTTTGTTGTTTTTTTTTTTCTCTATTTTTTATCGTTCCCTTGAGCGCATAATTAATATGGCAGTTGTTGTCTGAGGAATTAATTTTGTTAATCTGGCCATTAATTTTGTTAATTTGGAAACAAATCAATGTACCTTATATTCGATCCGACTTTCGGAATAACATAAATTTAATGAAAACCGTCTTTGAATACTTACTGTACACAGTAGTTAAATTCCCGTTATTATTTTACATAAACAGTAATTCTGAATACCGATCGACAGTTTTATTAATTTATTATGATATTTTTTTTTTTTTTTTTTTTAAATAAACCATTCCACAGACTATAACTAGTTTAGTTAGGGGTTACCAAAATAACACACTCGATTTATCGTCTTAGCCCCGGCAACATCAATGGATATATACAAAATGGCGAGCATAGCATTAGCGTGCCGGGTTGTTCGGCTTTGACAACCTATAGGCTTGTCAAGTGTTTGAATACGTTTTTCGGTACTATATTTTAAATATTTATCAATAGTATTTGTATTTGTAAATCGATTACTTGTTTTAAAAGCGATCCACTCGTTCCCGTCCGTAGTAACACCCTACGTTTTTCCAATATCCAAACGTAATTCGCTTTTTCCCTCCCCCCGTATATGCCCGCGACGTGCTTACATTCTATTTTGCTATTCTCCTATTATTCCGTTCTATCGACGAATCTCTATTGGCGGTCCCTGCCCGGGGATACGATCCGGACAGTCGACTATTTCACCTCAACAACCGTTTCGGTTTATATTCTCGTCGTGCAATACGAGACATTTAGTAGGCAGTGTAATTTTTTTCCCGTTTTCCCGTAAATCCGTTCATCGCTACCGATAAACGATTCCGTGTGAAGTTCGGTTAGGCGGGTAACACGAACGCGTGTTGCGCAATACCGCGATTTTTTTTTACGATTTTCATTGCGATTTGATCCGCCGGGGACTCCGTCGTTATTCGGTCGTAGAATGTATTTTTTTTTTTTTTTACAAAACGGATTAAGAGAGTCGCCTCGACGCCGAATCGAAATGTTCCGGAAAACGGAACGAAATTTCCCCCGGATCAATAATATGTCAATTTAATATAATAATTTCGGGCTCGGCGTCCAACAAAACGATTCATCCGGTTTCAAATTTGAATAAGGATGGGTTTTACATGTTAGTCGATGACATTGAGTATTAGTTGTAATATTTGCAAATGTTCAATGCGAGGCTGCCTTACTTGCACGCCGTACATCCGGGCGATATTCGAATTCCCCATAAACCCGTTGAAGCACGGCGCCGGTAATGCGACATTTTCAGTTCATCGAGAGTCATTTGGAAGGCCGGGTACATAAGCGTTGATTTGTATGTAACCCCAGAGAAAAAAAAAAAAAAAAAGTGGCAGATTGTAAGGTCCGGCGAACCAATTGTGGCGGCCATGAACAAAATGTAGCGCCGTCAGCACTACAGCGACCGGCGGATCTATCGCTGTGATGATGGCTGTGATCGTTAAGAAATTCGTACGGTTTGCATCTCAGACGTCTCCGAGTTTCCCGGATGCATGACCGAACACATGATTTCTGCGGACTTCTTACGAGACCCCGTCGGATTTGTTCAACGTTGTCATTCGATGTTCTTGGCCGACCCGACGACTTCCCTTTACGCGGGCAACCGATATCTTTGGGGGTGAGGGAATGGGGATTATGCCGTCTTCGAATACTATGGGCTGTTGGGAGGTTCAACGTTGGGCTTTTTGTTACCTCGGTCGACATTTCGATTAGCAACTACTAATTAAATCGCGGTCACTCGGCCAATGTGCACTCAATCGCAACTCGTCGGTAAAAACTCGATAACCCTACCGTTCGGGATGGCCGGTACTTCCTTTGCCACAAGAAGCGATATTTTATAGTCAACTAAAATCGAACTAGAATCATTTTGTAACGCACCGTACTACTCCGGGTTCGCATATCGACTCCGGTCGCGGCCGTACACGGTGACCCACATATTTTAATGTAATATATAATCTGCGGCCGCGATCAAATGTCCGACGGACGTTCGGAATTGCAGAAAGAATAATAATAATAAAAAAAAAAAAAAAATGATAAATTGAATAATTATTAACAATAATAATAATAATAATAATGTAATAAAACCGCCGAAACCGATTACGGCTGGAAGGCCACACACGGCGCGATCCGCGGTTTTCGGACTAATAACCCGGCTCTATAATTTACACCAACAGTTGTCGGATATACAATCGCAACGAACGAAAATCGTCTGTTTTTTGATTTCGCTATACGCGAAATGATCGCGGTTTTGGTGTTTTTTTTTTTTGAATTTTCAGTTGAACGATAAACAAATTTTTATATACACATTTTTCAGTTCCCCGCGTACGATACAAGTCCCGGGGTAAAAGACGTTAAGGGAATACGTGTTGAAATTAAACTATACGTTTCGAACAAAACTCGTGTCATACACACTGAAGTAAAAAAAAAAAAATCCCGTTGTAGAACCGATATTAATTTTACGTTGCAATTGTTAGAACAAAAATTTAAACTTCGAATATGCTTTCGCGAAAAATCGACGGTTCCTACACACAAAAAACCCGAGCACTCGGAATCATCGACTTGCACGTTTATGCGAATGAAAACTCTTTTGGCTCCGTACAAATGCTCTGGACTTTTTCGATATTTCGCCGTGGTGACCTCGGTAAATCCGGCGCGCTACAACCGGTAACCCGAGAGCTATTCGAGTGCCGTTTTTCGAGCACGACCGAATTTTTTAATCCGGGTAGTAGTTTAAACTACTCGGCCCGAAATCGTAAACGCATATATTATAGTATGCGTATTTTTTTCGGTTTAATACATTTAATCGTAACGTCGTAGTAACAACTGGATTTTTACGTGCCAACTTGATTCTTATTATCAGTATCGAATCGTTTTCCCAACGATCGGACTCAGACGGGTATAGAATTATTTCCGCTTACACCGTATGACGAGAACATAGGCGACGATTAGAGTATAAATCGATTACACATTAATAATTCGAACCTCCAAAATTTCGATAAACTCGAATTTTTCGCTTGTCCCTCGAAAATACCTGTACACTCAACGCAATATCTGTCGCGATGGGTCAACGGTAAAAGTAATTGTACCCATAGACAAGTCAAAGTCGGTATAATACTTGAATCTGATCGTCAGAACCGATTTCCAAAATCATACACGTACACACGAAACTACTATTGCACTGTGGATTATAATCAACAGTTGCATTATATTACGTTGTGTACCGTGCAAAATTATAGAGAGAGCATTATTCTTTATGCCTCGTAAACGTAAATCGGTTACATTGACGGTTGCTGAAAAAAAAAAAAAATAGTAAATATAATCGACGAGGCGACTAATTGTGGTAAATCTAAAAATTGAAGTCGCTTAACGGTTAACAATCCCGCCGAGTATACGTTCAACGTTTTACTTTATAAGTTTATTTTTAAAGAAACAAAAAACTCAAACTTTTTAATTATATAATTATAATAATAGCTAATTCGTGTTTTAAAAAATCACTAAAAAATCGAGTTAGTGGAGCAAGTTACACGAGCAACAGTTTCACTTGTTTTACTGGTGGATGGCCTATACCGGGTCGTTCGTTATCCTCAACGGATCTCCCTTACCTTCCTAAAAACCGTCTGAACTACACGAAACACGTTGTCCGACACAGAACTTCGTCTTCAAAAAGCTCGCTGCAAAAGTTCAAAAGTTTCACTAGAACTTTTCTCTAATTTAAAACGAAATTTTACGCGCACGCGTTGTTCTCCTGTTGGTTCCGTTACGAAAATCGCCGCATGTCTGAAACACGTTTTCGTAAAAATGCCATAAAACAATCAAAAAAAAAAAAACTATCGTTATCGGTATCAAACCGACGCTCGAATTCTCGTTAAAAGTTTTCTTTACCGAATGACACAATCGGGGTTTCGTTATCCCGTTCGATGTAAATATTATTAACGCAGTCCGGGGTATTTGTCGATCACACATCGTACACGTCTACGGTAATAATTATCAATCATATAACGCCTAAAACCGTTTCAATATACTCGGCCGTAATATCGGTCGTATTCGTCACACAATTCCACCGGCATTTCGGCCGGTCTTCTTTCTCTTACCGGCCGACCGCCCCGAGTCGTTTGCGCTCCACTCGACGGTCACCGTATGCAATATTTATTACTGTCGCACACCGGTAATACGTACAATGGCATACTCGTGTTCGGACAAAGTATAATCGGAATGGATTCGAATGTGATACCCAACCGTTTGGGAACAGACAGCGGCGGTTTTACGGGTTCAAATAACCCCGACCCCACCGCCGCCGCCACGACCGAAAATATCAAGAGAAGTTTTAAAAAAAAATACCCGACCTACAAAGTCCAGTGTCAATGTTTCGCATTGAGATTTACAAATGAAATTGATTTATTTAATACGCACACACGAGTACCCAATGTGCAATTAACTAAGGCGTTTATGAACATTTTACATTTCGCAAAAAAATTCGGTCCCGCGTTCGCCCCTGAAAACAGTTGTACTTATGCGTATTTTTACACGCGCGGAATTTTATTAAATCGTACAATTATTGTAATGTGTAAACGATAGAGCAGAGAGAAGAGAGAGAGAGAGAGAGAAATAATAGGATTTTAAATATATCGTCGTAAACGTAACTTTAGATTAATGGTAAACTTTGATTATTTTGTATAGACACAATACAAATGTTTTCACACCATCCCTTTGAATTTATTGAATACATTTTATTGCCCTTAACCCTTAGTTTTTTTATCCGGTTACATTTTTTTTTTTTTTAATAATAATAATATACCGATAAACTGATAACAATAAACTAAGACGTTACATGGGTTTTGAAAGGAATCACGGAATATGGAGGTTTCGAGCATGCACGGGTACGTCCCGGAGTCGCAAACGCGACGATATTTTCGAAATACCGACATAGGTTTATTTAAAAAAAAAAAAAATGATAATAATATAGACCGAGTATACAGAAACGAACAAGTCGTTTGGAAATGTTTCGAGGTTTTCTCGCAGTACGTAAAATAAACGGTTCGGTCGACAAATTAAATACGATACAATTTTTATAAACCGCAGGTATATTGGAAACCGACACGTTATACGACGTTTCTATAATTTTTTCTATCTTCATCGTTTTATAATGTTTGGGTCCGCAATAGTTATCCTAAATAATATATTGTCCATAGGGTATTATACTCTTGCTGCTAAGCGATTTTCAATATTTTTTTTTTTTTTTTTGTAACCGTCGCGGTAAACGGATTGCGTTGGATTTACCGTCCGAGACCGTATCAATTACTGGTCGAAAAACGACACTTTTATTGATAATTTTACGTTGTGATTGTAATTTAAAACGAACCGAACGTCAAAACCGACCGGAAAATAACGTGTCGACGTGTATACAATAACGTCGTCAACGTTTCCTGAATTTTTAGAGAAATAACGGCATTTCCTGCTTTTACATCTTCGACCGTAACCAGACGAGTACCCAGGATTTTTATTTATTTTTTTTTTTTTTGGGTGGGTCCCTCGTGCAAACCAAGCCCCCCCCCCCGCTTGAAGATTTTCCTATTTTCCTTACACAAAAGTAAACGGTTATCACTAATTTTTAAATAATCGGTTTTTATTATTATTATTACCACATAGTACATAATATGTATTTAATGTTCATAGTTACATTAATAACTAAATATTATGACAAATCTTTTTTGAAATTTAAGTTTTCTGTGTCACTATTTCTGAAAGAACTGTTCAAAAACGTCGGATTCTTTAATTTGTATTTCTCGGTGCGTTTGAAAATTTGCCAGCCCATTTAAACGTGACTGCCCCAATGTGTTTCGGTGTTAGAATTTGATTGGTCGTAGCGCGGAAAACCGTCTCTCAGCCGTACGTGTACTTACTGGTAACGTTGCAAATATTTTCAAAAGTGTAAATACCGATTCAAATATTTTTAAACCGCTTAAATTTAAACCATCGATTGCGTTTAGCGGTCAAATTAAGGCAACAGTTTTTGCATTTTTCATATCGCAATTCGAATCCGGCCTTTGCTATAGGAAAACCATTGTGTTGCATATCGATTCCATAAAATCCAAAAAAGATTTTAAATACTTGAAATCTGTCCGTCCGGTTATGATTATGTCCGGTTGAAACCCGAATTGTTCAAACGTGATTTGCACGACACTAGACAGCGGACAGTCGTAACCATTATAGTTATCGTAGTTCTCAATCAAAGTCGACGGCTGCCGGTCCAACGTAATTAACTAGTACCTATAAATCTAAAAAAAAAAAAAAATGTATAATTGAATGTTAAAAATATGTTTTTTTTTTTTTTTGGGGGGGGGGGGACTTTAGCCTTAAAGCCCCCCCCCCCTCCTGGACGTGTCGCTGACAGTAACGTATTTTCTAACGCGATCTATTTTTTTAAACTCCTCTTTTTTGCGCCCTATCGTGGACAACCAACTAATGTTCGTTTTAATTCCCGCCCCGCATTCTAAACTCGGTCGTTGCCGACGGGAAAACCGTCTGGCAAACGAAACGAATCCGTTTCACTTTTGGTAATGTGAAAACGCGTACGAGTCCGAACGGGAAGTGAGAATTAGAAAAAAAATAAAAAAAATCCCAAATAATAGTACAATATTATACGAGTGTGTCGATGTTTAAGCAGAACATCTATACGAAATTGAAATCCATTCAATACATAAACGATTCGGGTGTCCCGAATTCGAAATGAAAAATAAGTACGTAGTGTGTGTGTGTGTGTGTGTATAGAACAAAAAAAAAAAAAAAATAATAAAAAATAATACTAATACGACAATGATAAGTGACGACAATATAATATATAATAATAGTAGTGTATAATACAGACGGTCACAATGGCGCGGGCGACCGCAAATGAAGTCGAAAGTATTTTTCAATTTTTTTTTTTTTTTTTTTTTTTTTTTTTGTGTACATAATAATAATAACAATAATAATGGTATTATATACGTGTACTTGTGCCCCTGCTGTACAATAATATTCCGCGATGGTTTGTGTTCCAGATGATATATTGCTCAACGAACAAGTGGATAGAAACGCAGAAAGGATCAAAAGGGACGGCGGTAAGTGCTTATCGAATTTCATTTTTTTTTTTTCCCCTATCTTCCCTGTGTATATATATATATATATATATATATATAAAAAAAAAAAAAATATATATTTATTACATTACACGTACCCGTCGTAAACTATTATTAATAATATCGGATAAATAACAATAATTATTATTGGTAGAGGTACGTGGTCAAGTCGTTTTACGGAACGAGTGATTACAAATAGCGGTCGACGTCGAACGGGATCCGCCCGATAGGGAACCGTTCGATTTCAATATTCTTTTTTTTTTTTTTTTTGTGATCTACGAGCAAAACGATATATGCTAGATTAGGTATATATATATATTATATATACTATTATTATTATATATATATACTATTATTATAATTATTACTACTTTTTTCTCTCTCTCTCTCTCTCTCAAGAGAGCCTAAACCTCTCAACAGAGAGATAGAGAGAGAGAGAGAGAGTAAGCCGTAGTTGATTTTCGGTGATTTCGGCGCCTTCGCCACTCCTATACAATCACCAATTTGTAAATGCGATCAGCCCAGACATTTTTTTAAGGAAAACAAATATTGTTTGGCGCGTTTGGTTACAAAAAAAAAAAAAAAAAAAAACCCGGTCTAATGTTAACGAATGAAACGAAGTTATCCCATCAATATTCATATATTATAAGTTCCGTATTTTTACGATTTCATATGCAAATAAAAACAAATTGAATAGATGTAAAATACATAACACCGTTCAACAAAAAACTAACACCAATTCGGTATTTATTAAAATCTAACGGTAAAATCGAAATTAGCAAACGTTATGTTCGTATATGATTTCTAATTGGAAATGTAAAGAAAATAAAACGTTGAGAAAAAAAAAGAAAAAGTTTTAATGTTTGATAAAATTAAAACGAGTAATAAATAAATCACTAATAATGCTGTTATTCCAAAATATATTTTTGATTCGGAAAGTTCTCCTTGGAATTTCTCGCAAGTAAAACGTCATAAATTTACCAAAACTAATATTCTAATCGAGTGTATTCGTATTATGTGTGTACGAACGTGTACATATTTTATGTTTAAATAAAATAAATGTCAAATAGCTATAAATATTCGTTTAATTTAAATGCTTCCTACACATAATACAAACCGAAAAATAATAAATTAAACTGATTTTAAGCGTTTTATATACAATTTTTTATGATATTACCTATGTTCATTATACGGCTGTATTAAAAATTGAATTATCACACTTGATAAAAATAATTCAAACGAAACACATTCAGTAACAAAAAAAAAAAAAAATGTTTTTTTCCGACAATATTATTCTAGTTCTTTTAAAAAAACGTTAGACAAAAAGAGGGACGTTACCTATTTTATGTAAGTATATATATATATAATGTTATACGTCTGAAAACGCCATCGAATCACTCGTTCTAAATACGACCGCTTTACTTTTGTACATATAAATATATCGTATTTTTTTTTTTTTTTTAATATTATGTTTTGATGTATGTGTAAAATTTCTTGTCTACTCTGTCGCTCTAACTTTGCTCCGCCCCTGTGGTTTAGATGTGACTGTCCTGTTGCTTGACGAAACCGACAAGAAAAAGACAGCCCCGACGGTGGGACTGTTGTCTTCAATGGCCCGCACGTTCGTCCAAGACGGCGTTACGACCGAGTACGCGACCCACGTGATCGGCACCACCGTGGGCGACCGTTACGCGCACATCGTGAGCACCGGTTCACGAGTGTTTTACGACAATATTAAACCGACCAACCGGCACGATACGCCCGAAATCAATTTGCAAACCATATTAGACAACCTGGGACAACCGCAGGTGTTCGAGAAAACTAAAGAAGACGAGACAAATTTGATCGAGGGGAAACAACACGAACCGCCGACTACCCCAGAACCGGTTAACAAACCGAACGTATCGGTTAGGCAGGAGCAATCGGTGCGCAAAACGTTCGGTTTCGACGCCATCAAACCGGCAAAGGTGAACGCGAAAAATGGATTGCCGACGTTTACGGTTAAAAGCAACGACGACGATTATTTCCCCGCGGAGGAACACACCACCAAGCGCGATGACTCGTTCAAAAACAAATTACGAACGTCCAAGAATTTGTTGCGAAATGGATTTAAACCAGTAGAAATAAAGAAATACGAAACCGTCACGTATTTCGGATTCGCCGATTTCATGACGACCGTCGGGAATACTGTTATAATATTTATGCCTAAAACTCCAGCGGTTCCCGAAGCCACAAGCGTCACTAGTATTAAGGGTGAAGCAACGCTGCGACCCGAGGACATAATAAGTCCAACGAAATCCGTCACGCCGACTTCTACTAAACTGTTGGAACCTACTACAGAGAAAGTCGATTATAATAACGTAATCGAGCCTAGTGTAGCGACCACAGAGGAAACAATGGCCATGCCTACAGAACCGCTGTCCCGGCGCATTTCAGAAACCACAAGAGTGTTTAATAGCGAACAAGAAGCATTGGGATTATTAAAAACAATTGGAGGCGTGGACGTCATTGACAGCAAGACGACCAGACTGACTACGTTCTTTTACGGTACGTATATTAACGGAAAATACACACAGTTGGAACAAACCGTCTCGACGTTACTATCTAAACCGTCACAAGCTACTAAAACCGCTAAAGTCGAAATACCCATGACGAAAATCCCAACAACAACAACAGAGCCTCAGACGACGACAGAAAAAAATATGATCGAAGTAACTACCGAATCTGAAGAAGAAATGCCTACAACGCCAGAAGAAGAAACCTTATCGCCGTCGTCGTCTACCGATGGATCTTTATACAAAACCTACACGTATTTGACAACGTTCTTTATACCGGTAGACGAAAGTTTAACAACTACGTCGGTTAAATCCAGAATCGTCCTATCGCCAGAACCTACGCATTCTATTGAAACTACAACCGAAACTTCAATGGCTCAAATTACTACAAGCACGACCGAAAGTATTCCTACAACAACACCCGAAGATGAAGATATCAAATACACTACAACCGACGAAATGCCGGTTACAACTGAAAAGGAAATGGAAGATAAAGAGATGCCCGAAGTAACTACAATTCCAATGAATGATAACCGTTCCAATGAGGAACTAACAACGGAAAAACCTATCATCAAAGAGTCGAATGATGACGAAGTGACTACGGAAATGAGTCCTACTACCATAAAACCAGAAGACGAAGAAGTTGAATTGTTGTTTAAAACTTTGTACACGACGTATACGTACTTGACAACATTTTTCCAAGAATCAACCACAAGTGTTATGAGTAGAGAAGAAGTAGTTACAAACATTGTCACGTCTACATTAGAAAAAGATTCGTTTTCAACGGACCCTGCGGTAGCTGGTCTATTTGATCGAGAAGAGGGTAATTTATTAAATTCTGAAATACACGAGACCGCGAGAAACCCACGAATACTGGCTACACGCGTTGGTCCAGGAAGACCATCGTCGGCCTTCCTACATAAACCAGTCGATGACTTGTTCGTTTCTACTTTAGACTCCGTCGATTTCAACAAAGAATTAGCCACACCTCCTCTTGACGATAACGGAGTCAAAACATTTTCCAAAACGTATACATATTTCACAACACTTTTATCCGATGGATCCACTAATCTTAAAAGTCACACTGAAGTATATACTAATGTTATTATGCCATCTAACATTCCATTTTCACAACGCATTCAATATACGCCAGTGAAAGACACAATCAAACCAACACCATCTAAAGTACCAGAGACGGTACTAGAATCGATGGATGATCCAGAATCTGTAAATGTGGAAGTAGAAGAAAAAATCGAAACCATAAAAGACGAACACAATGAAACATTAATTACACCGTCGTATAAATATGATATGACAATTACTAGAAACCGTACCAACTACAATAATATCATAGACGCAGAAATGTCTGTGAACGACGTAATTGTTGAATCGATGGTGACAGATACGAAATCGAGCTCATCGAATAATATTAAACGAAAAGTTTCGAACGACGAAGACGAAGATATGGAGAGTTCTGAAAATAATGAGAAAATTGAATCATCTCCCACACATCAGTTACAAACCAGTTACACAACTTACACGTATTTCACGACAATTTATAAAGGGAGTTCATCTAGTGAAGTTGTAAGTCGTTTTGAAACTATAACGAATCTCGCCCCGCATACAATTGAAGCAACAGAAGTGGATAGTTTTAATGGCGACGAAACAACATTGCCTATAACATATTTCACTACCTACACTTATTGGACAACTCTTTACAAAGACGGCAACACAGAAGTAACAAGCCGTGAAGATACTTTGACTAACGTGGTATTACCCACTATTTCTGATACTATTTCAAATACGCCCGCAATAGAACCTTCAAAGGCTTCATCTATGATCAAAGTTACAGCCACTGAGAAACCACACGAATCAGAGCCAACTACATACTTTACAACATTCACGTATTTTACAACATCCTATACTGATAATGAAACAATAGTAAATAGCAGATTAGAGACCGTAACCAATGTATTGAATACAACGGATACAGATGAAAATACAAGTCACGGTGGAGTTGATTCTAGTGATAGTGTCATTAAAACTACACCAGAACAACCAATAACTGAAAATGTACCAATGCCTGTTTTAAAACCAACAGGGTTGATATCGTCAATTATTACCCAAGAGGTTAACAAAGGAGAAACAACCTCGTTCACCACAGACGTGTATGGTACTTACATAGATGGATTATACGCCCAAATACTAGAAAGTAGGTCAAATGTTGTTAAAAACGTAGCACCGAGTGAAGTTAAATCTGATGCGAAAAGTACAGGGGTCGTGGCATTAAACGAAGGTAAAATTGTAGACGCTGACGGAGTCAGTACTACATTTTACACAACAAAAGCTATTGGTACTTATATTGATCAACTTTATGCTCAAGTAATTGAAAGTACTTCCTCAATCAAAGTTAATGATAATAAAAAAACCGTAGACCCTTCTACAATAGTGCTAGGTGCAAAAACTTATCGTACTGGTTTGGTAAGTTTGATTGAAGGAACTAGCGTAAAAGACTTAAGTACTACATATTATGAAACCAAAGTGATTGGCAAAGTAGTCGATGGGAAATATACTCAAGAATTTGAAAGCGATTCAAAAGTCAAAGTTGGAGTACAACCTACTGTTATTCAGGAAATAAAAGCATCCTCAACACAACTTAATGAAATTTTCCAAAGTGAGATGCCTATTACTCCGTCACCAGCTGTAATTGAGAGTTCACAAGGTGAAAATGGTTCTAAACCAGAAAAATCGGAAGAAACCGATGAAGATAACTCAAATAAAAAGAAAACGTTCCCTGTGATTAGACCTTTTGCTTCAAGACCCAGACCAACATTTCAGCCGAAAAAGAAAGCTAGTGATAGTTTGGGTGCCGCTACTATAAACCGAAGTATAACTCCAACTATTGTTGCTACTCCAGCGTTAAAAACAAGTGAAAAAGGTACAGGGCCATCAAGCAGAAATCGGTTTTCTGGTGTCCGAAAATCTAGTTCATCTCAATTATCTGAAATAATTCCATCATCGTCAAATAGCCGAAAATATTCAAGGTCTAAGATTGCTAATACGCCTATAATTTCCCCTTCGGTCAATTTTAAGAATAGAACACCTTCATCAGCAGTGAAAATTACTCCAACATCGTCTTTATCTAGTTACGGAGGTTCTAGAAGAAGCAGTTTAAGTCAAAGACAATCGAGTTCTAAACTTCAAGATAACATAACACCTAGAAGTTCAGCGTCATCAAGGTTCAGAATACGACCAACAGCTTCTTCGAACTTTAATCGGTTTTCAAGTACTGCTGTAACTACAACAACACCAATCACTGAAGAAGTACCAGATAACAACGAAGTTAGCACGTCTTTAGTGACAGATGAAACACTTTTAACGTCTAGCAATGAAGAAGAAGAAGAAAATATTACTTTACCGATTTCTTCAACAACAGAGTCAACGAGAAGAGGAAACAATCCTTTACTCAAACTTCGACGACCACCATTACCAAAAACACCAATAACAACGCAATCACCAAGAAGAAATACTTCAAGAACTACAGCAAGAACAACGACTAGTACAACAACTACTACGCCAAGACCCCAAAGACCAAAAACTCCAAGTCCGTTGATTACACGTAATAGACCAAAACCCGTCAACGGATTATTCCCATCTAGAAACTTGGGTAAAAAAGAACTAGAACAAGAGGTAACAAATGAACCAAGTTTGGACGAAGACAAACTACAACCAGAGGTTAAGGATGATGTAGTTTTTGATGATAACGAAGATGGTGCACAAGTTGAATCACAATCCAATGCAGTTTCAGAAACTGAGCGACCAGCACGAGGTGGTAGAACTTTTAATAATCAAGTACAAATCAGGCCTTTTAGTAGCAGAAAGAATAGAACAAGAAGACAAGTTGAATTTGGAAACAAATATGATAATAGTAGAAGTTATAGAAGTAGACAACCTGTCAAAAATACCAATGTAGACTATTATTATGATGAGTTTGTAGAACAAGAAACTCCAGCACCAACAAAAGCACCTGCACCGAAAAGGCAACCGAGTAGATCTAGACAACCGCAGAAAGTCGCGCCAACTACTTCATCTAGTATTGGTAGATCACAATTTACTCTACGAGAAAAGAGTCCCACGACAACAGCACCAGCTCCGACATTACGATCAACGAATTTAAGGAGAACACGGCCACCCGTACAACAAGAAACAACAACGTCCAAACGTATATCTAGATTGAGATATCCAACTACAACACCAGAGCCAATTCGTAATAACCGTCGTTATACACCTTCGGTTCGAAGGCAAAACACAAGAACAAGATTCAGAGAAGATTTGAACACGTTATCAAACACCCAAAGTATTTTTGACGGGTCAATTACAGTTACGCATAAAATACCAACGGAATTGACTATACCTATAGTAATTGGAAAAAACACCGAGTACAAACAAGTATTGACGGCCAAACCTAGTATCGAGATACTTGGGCCTCATCAGTACAGTACTGTTGCTGGTAAAAACGGTTTCCCAACAATTCAACTTCTCAGAGAAGTTACTGAAACTTTACCAAACGGTGCAACAGAAATAACTAAATTTATAGTTTACGAACAAGCAACAAGCAGCGTGACGTTTACTCCCACTTATATACGAGGAAGAAAAACATCATATTCTCATATTATACCAAGTACCATATACGAAGTGAAACCTGAAGTGAACACAATCCAACCACAATTAGCCAACGCGCCGTTGGCCAATTTACTGTTGTCACAGCTGCTTTTGGGTAATTTAGGAATTCAACCTACGGCGAATCCATATTTAGCTTTGAACTCGGCTATGGCTTCTCCGCAAACGCCAATAACCGATTATAAAACGAAAAGTACAACTTACGTGACTACAGTTACGCACTCCACGTCAACTGTATTACCAATTACTTTCAGAGGGAAAGTTATATCTACAACAGTAATTGACAGTTCTACAAATGTCATTACAGCTACTGAATACATTACTGAAACAATAGTCACTACTCCAACCGTCCAACAGTCCAACAATCAACTGAACACGTTATTGTTACCTGCATTACTTCAAGCCCAGTTACTAGGACAAGCGACTCCGGCAAACAATTTGCTGGGCAGTATTGATTCCACACAAGACGAACTTCTTCAAGAGTTAATCGAACCAACTCCAAAGTATGGTGATGATACTAAACCGATGAAGAGAAAAACTGTAATTAAAAAACCACCGGATCCTGTTATACAACCAGACGAAGCAAGTGTCGTAACATTGTATGTATCGGGTAAACGACCAGGAGAATTTAGTACAGTGCTATCAACTGTAAATTACGATGAAACGGCAACAGTTCGTAAACGTGAAGTTGAACCTTCATCCGTAATGGATTTAATGGCAACGGAATTTGACGACATTTTATTATCACCCACCAATGACGAACCAATCCAAGGCTATAATGAAGAGGAAACCCAAAGTTTAGAAAGCATTTTAGGTGATGTGAGTAAAAATGTTAAAATCGAAAACCGTGCGACAAAAGTACAAGTAGAACTTGTTGAGCCTTCTTCTCAGCAAACACAAGAAACTACCGGTCATTTTTTATGGAAAGGCTCCGCTGATACTCCAGTTCAGCGGGAAGTCTTAAACTCACAAATCTGGAGTTTAAAAAGTCGAACAAAAAGAGATACGTCTGTCTTTCTACCCAATAAGGACGTATTTCTGTTCGATTTTCCAATAATATCAAAAAAAAAAATAACCCAAAGCATTTTGTACAATGTTGGTGATAGGGAAAACTCTTCTTTTACTTTCCCAAACAATCTAGACGACTTTAAACTCGATTCCAAAGGTAAGATGATATATTCTGTAATTATTCTGATGGATTTCGATTTAATTCTCAATTATTAATATTTCAGCAGACGAGCAAAGGGGATTTGATGAACGGCGTTTTAATTTCGCTACAAAAAAAATGAGTAACGGTGTTGAAGTTATAGTTGCTGGAGACAAGAGTACTTATCCCGGCCAAGCCAGTGTTCTACGAGTACTGCCTACGTCGCAAGCGAAACCCATCACGCTAGCTCCAAGCACGTTAACCGATCACATGCTCATGATGTTACCCCATCCAATCAAACAAGTTTGTTTTTAGAAATATAAAAATACTGACAAAACGTAGATGACCGTTGTGTGGTGATACACGTTACGCGTTATAATCGTATAGTGTACAGTATCTTATTTGTTTTGTTTTTTTATTTTGGATGTTCCAGAGTATGAATAACCAATTTGTTACCAAAACGTATCTTACTACATACACATACCTAACGACATTTCTGGACGGGGAAGCAACGGTAGTGTCCAGTCGAGAAAAAGTGGTATCTAACGTAGTTACAGATGAATTGAATAAGATCACTCCTACCGCAACCCTTAGTCAAGTCACACTGACATCCAGTCCAAGTTTAGAAACGGGCGTTTATCACACAACATATACGTATTTGAATACTTTTGTTGACGGAGATATCCCTCTCGTTATGACAAGTCGCAAAACCGTGGCCAATACAGTTACAGCCCCTCATGAGTTTTTAACTCCATTGCAACCATCTGAGCCCGCATACTACAACACCAACACATATTTAAATACAGGTTAGGATATTAGTTATAGTAATATGCTTAGATTTTATTAACTTTTAATATATATATATATATATTTTTTTTTATGATTTTAGTTTCATTTACAAAAACTTTAAGTGACGGGCCCGATTTCACAGTTGTAAGTACTGAAGATATATTAACTCAAGTAGTAATAACGAAAACTGATAATATTCCAACCATGGATTCGTCAAAATTAATACCAGAGAGTGCAATGACAGATATGACTAAAACGTATTATGTTACATACACATATTATAATACAATCCAAGATGGAGATAGTACTGTCGTAAAGTCAGATATTTCAGTGTCATCAGATATAGTCACAGAAAAATATCCGGTGCCCACTAAAATTGATGAAATACAACCAACCCCGACTATTGATAAATTACCATTTCATTTGTACGCAACTAAAACTTATTTAACGACTTTTACTTACTTTACTACATTATTAAAGGATAATGATGGTAAAAATCCATCGAGTACACACGTTAAATCCAGAACAAAAATAGTACAGAACGTTGTTACTGAATCATTAAACACATCAATGTTTAATGAAAACTATTTATCATCCATTAGTTCTTCAGTGCAAAATGGTAAAATACCTATTACTGCGACTGCGACGTTAGACAATGGTCAAATAATAGAATTTACAGCGATGAATGATTTAATGCCTAGTGAACCAAATGCAATTAATCCATCTCACCCTATTCCAATCCAAGAAACAGTAATACCAATAATTAATGAAAACATTTCAAAGCCAAACGAAAAACGAAAAGAAACTATCAAACCATCAAGTGTTAGTAAAGTGTCTCAAAAGACTGAAATCCAAAAACCACCAAAGAAAAATTCTCCACCAAAATCTGAACAAAAAATACCTGTGAATATGATAACTGATAATACAAATGTTGGAGGACTAATTGATTTTGGGACAATTGGTAGTAGCTTAACTGCGCTTAAACCAGTTATAAGTGCTGTTGCTGGTATCATTCAAAACAATTTAAAAAACGACCAAAAAACCAAAAATGTTCATTTATTGCAAAAATCAACGCCAAAACCAGTAAAACAAGAAACAACTAGCCGAGCCCCAATATATATACCAGTTGGTGGACTAGCAGATTCCATTGGGTCAGAAACGCATCAATATCCAGACACAGACCAAAGGCACCCGCATATTGGACCATCAAGACCACCCGTCGAATCGTCTTTAATGTCTGGAGGAATTCCGATAAGTCCTGGTGAAGTGATTACGACCAATAGCGATGTTATTATCGGAAAGCCTTCAGTGTTAGGTCCAAGGCCACCGATGGAAAATTTAAGAAAAGACGAAATACCTTTTGGCATGAGACCACCGCCTCCTCCACAATTTAAAGAAAAAATTACTGTTCCTAATAATGTCGCAAGGGAACATATAAAAATCCCATTGCCACACACAGATAGAAAAAATAACCAACCTGTTCGATATCATGAAAATCGAGTACAGGCTCAGTACCAACTCACAAATGTGCCAGTTAAATCAGAAGTCAATATAATACCACTAAGCAAACCAGATCCCTGGCCAACGAAAATCGTAACCGATGTTCAACCACTGGTTTTAACAAACCCAGATATCCAACCTGAAGTCAGTTACGGAAATCAAAATTTAATTACATCAAATCAACCGGCATTTTTGGAACAATCAAAGATAGATCCATTATTGGTAAATATACAACCATCTCAAGTAGCACAAGTCGTAATCCCTCATGGTAGTCAAACTGCATTAATTTACAGTGACCAACCTGCAGTTGGCCATGGGCCCAAAGGTGAAATATTTAATGACCCACAGCCTTATCCGGAACACCATGTAAATCCGGGATTTGTCGGATTAGAAATTTATGGTACCGTAAATCCAACTAATAACGTTGCATCAAAAATACCAGCAAATGCAATTCATTTTGATATACCAGTTTCTCCCGCGGGTATAACTGTAGGTGATTCAGAATCACATCATGTAGTATTATTTGACAATGAAACGGGGGAAGTTAAAACAAGGCCAGTTCAAGTTTTAAAACCGAAAATTCCTAACAATCAGTATTTAACACCGCCTTCAATATCACAAGTTAACTCATTTGTAAGAAGACCCGATGCGCCAGTATCAGTCGAAGATGATTTATTACAATTTGAAGATGGCGAAGTGACACAAGAATCGAAAAAAACGCCTTTGAGACCAGGAGAATTACCATTTGGAATTCACAGTAGTGAGTCAGATGAGGATAAAACTCCTATTATTACTGGTAAACCTCTTGTTAATAACTTTAATGGCGAAGAAAAAATTGTATCAATTGGACAACCAATAAGAAACAATGAACCAACCGAATTGAAACCTGGTAACTTTATTATACCAAATCAAAAACGACCTGACCTCCAATATAATATTCAACATTCCCAAAAGGAACAGGTATTGAATAACACAAACAAACAAAACAAACTTGTTATTAATGTTCCTTCAACGGATGATATTAAACAAGCTATGAATATGGATGAAAAATTACCACCGTTACCAACATTGAAATATGAAATTAACGATTTGGATAGTCAAGGAAGCACACCTCAGCCATCAGTCGTAAAACCAAATCATAATGATGAAGTTTTAGGCTTATCGCCTCCTCCAATGATTACACATTCTTTGAAATACGATAACGTAACTCAAAGACCTCAGGTAACTAGGAGGCCTTATCGTCCTAAACCTAAACCTTCCACTCAACCCCCGTATCAATTTGAACGACCTCCTAATAGAAGACCTCCATTAAAACCACCCATTAATCAAGACGAAATGGTTTTAAGACCTTTATCTTCTACTGCTAAAGTAGAACCTGTAGAAAAATGGGAGGCTTCATTGAATACGAGACCTGAATATCGGCCGCCCTATAAAGAAGAAAAACCTGTAATAATAAATGCGGAAAGTAAAGTCGTTAGTCAGGGTTCAAATATAAAACCTAATGTACAAGAAAAAACCGAAGAGAAAACGGTTTTT
Source organism: Tuberolachnus salignus (assembly GCA_956483605.1). Classification (NCBI taxonomy): domain Eukaryota; kingdom Metazoa; phylum Arthropoda; class Insecta; order Hemiptera; family Aphididae; genus Tuberolachnus; species Tuberolachnus salignus. The sequence goes on along the minus strand of OY101433.1, from coordinate 5,840,537 downwards.
TCTAGTGATCCTGTTACAAATGTGATACCCACCCTGGTCACACAAGATACAACTAAATGGTATGACTATAGTCCTATTTCAAGTACCGAAGATAAAATAGAAACAGTGCAATCTACAACGGAAACCCCAGCATTGACTTCATCCACTATTGGCATTATAAAATCATATACGACACCAAGTAAACCCACGAGTAAAACTACGGACTACCATAGTGTTATAAGTGTTGTAATTAAAAACGAAGAAAAACCGGAAGAAAAGTCTAGTGAAAGTGTGATAGAAAATCCCACAACACCAAAGCAAAAACCACAAATGAGACCTCAGGTTACAATTTTACAACTTCCAGAAAGACCGTCTTTCATGGACGAGTTCCACAAACAGTTGCATCAAGGCTCGTCGCTCCCAACACGATTCGTCACTCATACCCAGACCTTATCGGTGACTATAACAGAAACAACAGTATTACAAAGTGACGGGTTTGAACCGTCTACACATACGCTGGTGCTTACTAAAACCCAAACATCAACTTTAGTAGATACAGTAACCGAATTTCATACGCTGGTTAAACCCACGCAGGTATTGTCTACAATAACGACTACAATTCCAGTACCGATCCATTCTGACCCGGTGCTTTTAGCACCTGTCGTGGAAGGAACAAAGACCAAAACGGTAAATGTACCCCCGGACGAAAATGAAACATTATTAGTAGTTATGACTGATAAGAAAGGGGGAAATCATGGGATACCTCCGGAAATCCAAGTTCCCGATGAAACGAATGAAATAGGACCGAGCGATGTATTGTTGAGTGGCATTTTAACTCATTCATCAGACACCGAATGTCGACCTGAATGCAAAGCGTCTAAAAACGAAATCTGCCAAAGAGTGGAGAACGCAATGAGATGCGTCTGCAGACCGGGTTTCGCGAGAATATTTATGGATAGACCTTGTAAACGTGAGTAACGAATTGCATATATTTATAACATGAGAATATTTTTCATTTTTATTGAGAATAAATTGTATACGATTTCTTTATTAGCTACTTATACATATACGATGAAGTTGGTATTGGATAGGTACCGTAAAGAACCTATTAAATACTTTACGCAGTTGGACAATCCGAGTTCAAATCAATATCAGAAATTGACCGAAGCCACTAGAGAAGGATTGAATCGCATGTCAATGCAGTCGGACCTGAGGGATATTTATCACGGTGTTATAGTGGGAGGTTTTGAACCGGCCGTGAAAAGTGAAAAAGCCGTTGTTTCGTATATTATACAAGTAATATAACACTTCGGTCGATTTGAAAAAAAATGCATTATTGTTGTGTATATATAAAATTTCAGTTATCCGAAAACGCGGAAGACAGTAAGTTGTGGGAAGCGATAAAGAAATCACTGATAGCCACGAATTACAGCTTAGGCGGAACTGAAGTGTTTGCTGCCCGTGACCAGTTACAACTATTCACGGCGGAGGGTATATTATAATCTATGCGATTTATTACTACTATTCACACACGAGAAACTTACATGATATTATGTTTTTAGATTTCGACGAGTGTAGTGATTCGAAGTTCCACGACTGTTCAGATAACGCTAAATGTTTTAACTTGCACGGAACATATACGTGCAGCTGCAAGGATGGATTCACCGACCTTTCACACAACACACAATTCCCAGGAAGAGTTTGTTCGTGTAAGTAATATTAAAAAAAAAAAAACAAAAACAAATGTATATCAATACGCATATAATAATATCGTTTAATCTGTATTTTAGCCGAACTCGTCGGTTGCGATTTATGCAATTATCACGGTACGTGTTATTTAAGTAATCAAGACCAAACGATTTGCGAATGTTTCCAATGGTACGCCGGTAAACACTGTCAGTTTAATTTAAGAGGTGAGATACTTTACGGCACACACGCATATAGCCACGGTTGCTAATGGTCTCGTAATCGTTTCGTTTCAGTTTTATTATTGGGTCTGATTGCCATCGGCGTGATGCTCTTGTCGCTGCTCATCGCGTGCCTGTTGATGACGTGCTGTAAAAAACGATCCAGGGAGTCCGTGATGGGTCTGTATCAGCCTCAGCGTCCGGTCATCGGGTTCCGGCGGTACAGAAATATGATAGCGACAACGAGGGGCGACAAAAGAGCGATGATCAGCGTGGACACGGGCAGCGAGACGAGCGTCGACCACACGCCGCCACCGTATGTCAAACAAGTAAGTGCCGGCAAACGGTTTTTTTTTTTTTTTTTTTTTTTTTTTTTTTTTTTTTTTTTTTTTTTTTTTTAAAGGGACCCCCCTCCCCCCCTCCCGTTGTTTTAACGCCGTAACGTTACTAAAAAAAAGTATACGCATCGACAGGTTATTAACATGCAGAGGCAGACCCACGCCCACGTCCATTCTCAAATGCAGACTCCGTCCCCGTCAATCCACGAGGGCAGCGTCATGCGCAGCGGACTGGAACAACGTGACAGAAGCCTAACGGTGATGATACCGAGGGCGAAATACCGGCCCACGTCGCAACAAGCGCCGTCCATATTGACCATGTCTACGTTCGGGCCCGAGCAAAAAGTTTTGTCGTACAACAATACGGAATCCAGACAAACGCCAACAAAAGTAAACACACGTCGTTGAATTATACACGTCTACCTACCTATTCCATAAAAGCTATTTTTTTTTTGTTTTCCTTTCTATTCTTATCCAAAATAAGACAGAGACGGCGGGACTACTAAATTAATATATTAACTAAATCAAAGACATACGCGGAAAACAGCGTATTTGAAATTTAGAACTTTTTTTTCTATATACATAAACATGATAATAGATGAAATTTTAGCTATACGCACAATATATTTTTCCTTAAAACATAAACACAGGTATAACAAATAATAAAAATCACAAAACTATTTTTCTATTTTTCTGAAAGTTTTAGCCATTTCCGTTTAGAATTTCAGCACAATTTACTTTTTTTTGTCTCTACGTACGTGTAACAACAATGTCAATCCATTTCTCCGTCTGTTTTGTTACGCAAATAAGTATTGGATCGATGTAGGATACGTAAATGTATAGCGTTCACTTGTATAGCTACAGATACCGAGTTGAAAATCGCATTTAAAAACTAATGAATAAAAAAATATTACGCATCTCATTAATCCTCAGTTCGAGTTTTTTTTTTTTTTTTCCGAGAAATACTAAAGTATAGAATTCGCGGTTTTTCGACAATTAAAGCCTGTTTTTCAATCTATACTTTTAAAACAAGTCTATATAATTAATAAATACTTAATAAAAATACTCGACAAGTATTGGTGTATAACGACCACCGGCTGAGACGTAAAATAATATATTATCGTGCCAATACAAAATAAAAAAAACATTTACGATAAAAAAATATAAGAGAGATGCCATATTTTACGCGCCTTAAACTTATAGTTACCCGTCGAAAATTTCAAAAAAAAAATGTATTACGATTTAGAGACATTATTTCCGACGAGAAATAATATTTGTCCAAATAAATTGTTCTCGTTGTATCACGATTTGTTGGAAATGAACGCGTTTGAACGCATTATACGATCTGTTACTGTGCAGGGTTCGCGGTGTAGCAGTAGAAAGCCCAGTGATTCGACGCAGAGGTCCGCAGAAATCCAACCGCCACTGCGTAAAAAACACGCTGCTCCGAGAAAACCGTCAACAGGTAAGGATGGTTTGCGGTAATTTTTGCGATACCTCGGTGTTTTTATTTACCGACCACGCGTCTTATACAGGCGCACTGGTGTCGGCCGGGTTCGAAGTTTCCGCAACTGTCGTCAAAACCAAAGAGCTGGACGAAGCGTACGTATGCCGGGAGGAAGACAAGCCGGATTTCAATACCGGCCGCACGACCGCCGCCAGGTATTTAAAAATCGATATTCGAACATTAGTTTTGCAATTATATCCCAAATACAATCCCACTCGAACGTTTAACAATTGATATGTGTCGTTTAGAACCGTGTCTGTGGCCAGATCGTTCGACGAGACGACCGTGCAACCGCCTACCAGATGCTATCCCGAAAGTCATTACGAATCGAAATCACAGTATTCGCATAAAACAAATGACGTGAGCACAATTATAATAAATTATTATTATTATTATTATTATTTTTTTTTTTATATAAGTCATTGTTTATGAACTCTGTGTTTCTATTTGAACGGTAAATTAAAAATACGGCCCAAAGTCCGTATTATAAATATTACCAGTAATGCGAAAATACAGTAAACTGTAACGAGTTTCTAAGGGCTGAGAAAATAGTTCATTACATCGAAATTCGTTTAAGTCAAGATCACAAACCGACAAAATTCGTCATACCGAAATTTACAGGATAATTAAAACGAACGCACAGCAAATACGTATATATTTTATTAAAAAACTCAGTAATTTTTTGTGTGTGTGTAGCCGCTTGCGTTTACGTTGTCCAAATTTAAAATACTAGAAAACACAGAGAGCACGTTTTAGCGTGGTAATCGTCAGCAATATTTCGTAACGGCGATACATTTTTCGTAGAGTATTTCGATACATTCGTGTATCATATCGAAATAGAAATAGAAAACGCGTAATTGTAAGCGCCAAAATTGTAAAAATTCATGACATGCCGAGAGCATTGGCCGAAACAACTTCGCTGACGTCGAGGGGACAAAAAAAAAAAACATTTAATTTTTCGTTATACCGCGAGATTTTCAAGGGGACGACCGGTTTCATTCGTTCGTTGTATTGAGATTATCGTTATATCGCGATTTGACTGTATTGACAAACTATTAATATAAATATAGTGCGTATAGATACGCCGAAAGAAAGACAAATACATATTTATGTTTAAAAACTGTGAATATTGTGTAATTTCTGAATAATTTTGAACATTTCCAAACACTAAACAGAAATCTCAATGAATTGTTTATGTATTTGCGTGAAAGTATATATCTTCTTGTGGTTAATCCCGTTTTAACAAAACGTTTAAATTTATGTATCTCGTCGATAAAAAACTGTACCTATATAAATATTTTTTTTTTTTTTTTAGGAGGGCCACACAATGGTGGAAAGAGACTTGGGATCCACGTACCTGATGCCCCAGTCGAAACTTTACAAGCCAGACAATAGAGTAATTATCCGCAAATCGGAATAATAATTAAAATAACTATCGTCGTGTATTTTTTTTATTTTTTTTTTTTTTTTTTGTTTACAGGGCAGTGACACGTCGAATTTCGACTCTCTGTGACGGAATTGATGCCTGAAATTACCCGTTAATGCCATATTTATATATTATTATTATTAACACGCGAGTGTCAAAAAAAAAAAAAAAAAAATCGTTTCGATTTCGATGGATTTCGTCGAGTCGCCAACGTGTTTAAACGTATTTAAACGCAGTAATATTTGTCATAGACGTAATGTTAAAATTTATATGTTTCGGATTTATAATCGTCTATTATGTCACGCCTATGTTGTACAGCTTCCAAAAACTCTGTACTCTTAATTTATTGCTGTATAATGATTTTATAGTGAATATTATAATGTCCTATAAAAAAAAAAAAAAAAATCGAATAAAAAATATATATATATACATATATTATAAATATTATATTAAAAAAAAAATTATATATATATATATTAATCTACAATTATATTATATGATATGTTACTTTTTTATTTTGTATACCTAATATTAACGACACACAATGCCATATAAATAGGTAATTTTGTTATTAGCATAATTGTACGTTATTATTAATTTTAAAAAAAAAATATTATCGACCCCGTAGTCCGTTATTTTGTTATGAGATATTCTCTTTTCTTGTGATTCGACCCGTCGCGGATCAAATCATAATGAAACGACAATAACTCTTTTTTTTTTTTTTTTTTCTTTTTTAGATAATTTTTATTATTATTTTTTTTTTTCATTATTTAATAAGAAAATAGGTTATTTGATGCGTTTCGCGCGACATAACGATTAATAATAATAAGTAATGTCGATTCGATGACATAATTTTTAAACTGCAGTTAAAATTAGTCGTTAAGGATACCAAGCCCGTATTTGTGCCAAAAAATATTGTCATCTTTCGAAAATACATTAACAGATATATATTCGTGTAAATGTGTGTGTGTTTGTTTTTTTAAAAATATTTTTCAATTCGTCGGGAAAATTATCATTTCCCGGCCCAATGTTATCCTACAATATAACACGGGACGACTTGTGTTTGAAAAAAAAAAAGAACAATACATTTTTTTTTCTCGAGTTGTTCGCGACTATACCAAGACTATTTTGAATCATGAGAAAAACGGCTTTCGTCGTTCGACGAGAAAATCCGCGCACTGTTGAACGATTGTTCGAGAGCGGTCTGATAAGTATAATGCCACATTACGTAAAACATTTTGACTAGTGAACACAAACGAATAAAAAATTATAACACACGCGTAGTAAATTAAATTATCTTTTTTTTTTTTTTTTTAATGTGTATCTATTATTTTTCAACGTAACTCCGTTCAAAGTCAATGCATTCATTTCTGCATAAGTTTTGTAATGCCGTCCAAATAAAAATCGTTTATCTTGAACGGCAAACCGCCGCATGACTACTGGCAATCGTTTCCTCATCACAATCCAACTTTGTAGCTTTAAGTTTGGGATTTAAAAAAAAACAAAACAAAAACACCACACGGTGCTAAATCCGGACTGTCGGACTCGAAATCCTAGCGATTAACGTACGAATAAACTTCAAACGTTACGCTATCGTAACTCAGCACGCAGTAAACCAGAGGTCGCCCAAACTTTTCAATCAAGTGAGCGACATTCGACATTTCAAGTGTCTGGTGCTCGAAAACTAAGAGATTACAGGAGGAAATTTGTTTAATAAGCAAAAATAAAAAAAAAAAAAATCTAAAGAATAATTATTTATTGTTTATTCATAAGAATAATAATTATAACCTAATATTCGAATAGTACACGGCACGTATAAAAAAAAAAAAGAAAATAATAAAAATCAAGTTGTAATCAATGTGATACCTGGCGTTTTCCGTAAGTTTTGAGAATTCTGGTATATAATTAGAATCATTGGCCCGTAAACTTGAATCCAAATTACGGTTTGGAATTCTTGTCCGGTATTTGTTCTTTCGCAAGTATTTCATACATGAAAGTGTCGACTCGCATAACCAAGTTGAGCAAAAAAAAAAAAATTAAATTATACGATGGTCAATGAATTGTAGATTCGGGTATTTTTGAGCGCTTGCATGTTTTCAAAACCGTGACTAAATAGTGACCGAACCAATGGCATTGACCATTAAATGTCCCACAAACGACAATCTTGTCGGAAATGTAAAAATAGCTAAGAGATACGAGGCATTTCTTATCAGCCCACTCTCGTACATACGTTTCAGATCAATTTTAACATACAGTGAAACATTTAAATACCGGACACTCTCGGTCGCCTAAATTTCGTCGGTGTCCGCGATTTAAAGGAATAAATTGTATTTTGACATTTATTAAATAAATCCTAAAAACTAACATTTATGAAGAAGAAAAAAAAATCAGTTACTTTAGTAACATACCAGCTTGAGGCGTAGTCATTTCGTATGTTTAGGCATTTTTCAATTCCACTCTGTTGGAAAACAATGAATTGTTCTGTGTCTCGATAGAAGAAATGTATTTACGTATGCCCTTTGGTGCCGCCAATACCTCTCGTAGACTTCCCATATATGGAGTTTCACGATCTTCAAACCATCATCAGTTTCTTCTTTATTCTGTGTGGACATGCTCGTACTATCGGATATATTTTCGATTTCGGTATTAAAAGTCTCCACACGATCGTCTAGTGTTTCGTAATAATTTTCGGTAATGTTATTGTCGATCACTATAATAAGATTGCCGAGTTCTTCTATTGGTGAAAATAGATCATCAACGTCAGTAACGTTGTTACTACGGTGCCCAAAGCCAGACCGCAAAAAACAACATTTCTTCACTGTTTCGGGTTGGTTAAATGTTTTTTTTTTTTTTTTTTTTGTATCTGAGGACAATTGAAATTTAAAACTTCATTGCCGATGACAAAAGATTCGGTTTTCTGTAACTTTCGTCCATTTTCGTTTCTCTTTTCCATTTCCAACCCGCGTTCTGTGAAGAGGGTATTTATTTGTTAAAACATCCGCGCGATTTGTGTTTTACTAACACTAAACTTGTCTGCTAACGCACGGACGTCCGTAATTGTAATTCGATGTTCGCTATTCAAAAACGTCTATTTTTTTTTATTTTAGAGTCAATCGTTTTATTTTACTGGTCGTAAGTGTACAACGATAAACGTTCGTATATTGTCATCACGAACACGACTAAATACGAATAGGACAGCGCAATTGGTTACACGAAATTTCGCCGACGCGACAATAATCCAACGACTGGTCAGATAATATAAGGTATACGTGTACAGTATAACAATGTACGTGTAAAATAAATAACTTATTAGTGTAGACATTTATTTAGGCATTCTGCATTAATCTCTTAATGTACGGTAAAAAAATGATCAATATCGATGTGATTAGAGTGCCCTGTATTTAAAGGTTTTCCTATTTATATATATATATATATATGGTGAATACGTCCCCGTTGCCGAAAAAACGTCCGCTGTTTACAGGTGTCCGTTAAGGGAGCGTTCACCGTAATACGGTAATATGTAAATCGTATATTGATGTCCGTTGAATAATAAAGATAGGTGCATAAAACGATAATTCGAATCGTCGTTTCGAAGGTTTTTTTTTTTTTTTTTTTTTTTTTTTTGTTTCAAGTCTGTAGATAAAAATACGTATTATGCAGTCCACTCGGGCGGAGCAGTACATAACTACAAACGTAAAACGATATTAGACCGTAACGCTAGATCGCGCCAACTGAACGATTGTTGTAAAAAATTGAATGAAACTCACAGGAATATATTTTATAACAACGATATTGCAATATATACGCAAGTGCAATAATACCCATGCTAAATGAATAAATGTCATTTTCATTTTTTACCGCGTACTATAAAATATAACACAATAATCGCGACGAGCCAATTTCATTCGACCCGGCCCAACGGGGCCGGACGTTTGATTTAAAACGAGCACTAGGATTTTACGCTTCGGATTACATTCAACCGTACGACTCGGTATAGACATTTGTTCAGTACACGAAATTCATTCAAATGTCTCCCGGCATTAATTGGTTGAAAAAATAATACAATATTATTGTAGACGGTACCGGAAAAAAAAGATACTGCTCATCGGTCAGGTGGGAATTCGGGAAGACAAGAGAGCAGACAGAGGAAATCAATTTACATCTGTACGCAACGATGATAGAGAAACACGATCCTTATCGGAATTCGTGCGATTAAGTTTTACCGATTTTTTCCTTAAATTTCAAACGTTGTTTTTTTTTTTTTTTTTTTTTTTTTTTTTTTTTTTTTTTATTTGTTACAAGTTGTGCCGCATTACTTATTTTATAATTGATCGAAAACTAATGGTTTAACGAATCCCTAGAGAATTGTTTTCAAATTGTTTATTGAAAACGAAAACCGCGAATCGGTTGACATATTAGGCGTAATTTTTAAAATCGTCAAATAACATTTCGCATAATTTATTTGATCGGACATAATATTTTCAATGCGATTATCGAGACGTGTTATTCTGTATGCCGGTCGCAGTGGTATTGGTCGGTTGTGTGCCGGAGGTGGTAAATTGGTTACAAATCAAACACAATCCAAACTGATATCCCAATATCTGCAAAACGAACAACAAATGTAATTTGATTTGTTTCGTACCGGATTGAATATATATTTTGATATCCTTCCATTTAAAATAATTGATAATTATTGTTACCATCGATAGTAATCCCTTGTTAACATCGTAGAATCCCCATGCGGATATACGGACGTGACGGTGTAGCAATTGGTCTAAGAATTCAAACGCCTAAAACAATATACGAGATATATGAAACTGATTTACAAACAACGTAAAACTTCCATATAACGAAGTGACACGGGAACAAACGAAATTCGTAATACAGAGAAATTCTTTAAATGGAATTGCATGTTTTTTTTTTTTTCATATGTATCGGTTTTTTAATTTCATATTCTGTATTTTATATTAAAAATGAACGTAAAATATCATATTATACCTCCTACATACATACATTATGTATTTTTTTTTATCTTAATTTAACAGATATAATCCATGAGTTTCGTTTGTTTATTATATTTATAAATTGTACTGTTTTCGTAAAATGATTAGATTTCATTGCGTTTAAAAAAAAGAAACTCATCCGAAACATTTGCTTTTTGTCTAAAACCATTTCTCACAACAGAAAAGGCGTTTAGTATCTATTCTACTGCGAGTTTAGGTAATTCTTCATTCGATATCATCACATTTTGTACGCAGTACTGCATGTCAAATCAATCGGCTTGCCTATTCAATGTCTTGTCTTTATTGGAAACAATAAAATCGCAAGTATTTTAGAACGATATTTAATATTCGATAATGACAAAGTTTACGAAACCAGTGTCGAATAGTTTATTCGTTATATGGAAACATCAGGTTCGTCATACGGAGATGAATTTACGCACGATTGACAACGAAGGTTAGTAATTCGTTAAACAGAAAATTTCGTTAAATTTATGTTCGTTATAAAGAAATTTTACTGTACTGCGATATTTGTTCGCACAAGACGACGCGTTTGGTAGAAACTCGCGAACAAAACAATCGTGCGGTTCACACATCCCGTTAAAATATGTGTGAACGTATGCGAAAATAAAATAAACGAGATTAAACAAAAACGAATAATACAAATAGAAAATATGAAAAGTAAACACTAGGGTTCAGATGAGAAAATGTAAAATTTTGAGTGTCCGATGAACGTATTGCAATATATATATATATATACACACAGGGTGCAGCAGAGCCGACTGACGAGTTTTGATGGGCTATAAATAACGAACAGTAAAACTTAGAAAAAAGGTTTTTTTTTTTTATTTAAATCAGTATTCAATCCCATTTTTAAACATTTTTTTTTGAAAATTATATCTCTAAGATGGCGGCCGTCAGCATTGTTACACTGTTGTAGACGATCTCTGAAGCTCTTATATGATTTTTGGCACATTTCGACTGGTATGGCCTCGACATCCACGGTGATTTTCTGTTTAATTTCTTCTATCGTATGTGGGCGATGTCTGAAAACCTTATCCTTTAGGTAGCCCCAGAGGAAAAAATCGCACATGCTTAAATCTGGGAACCTTGCTGGCCAGCCTATGTCTCCTCTCAGAGAGACTAACCGCCCAGGGAACATTTGTCGCAAGACAGCAAGTGAATTTCTAGCTGTGTGCGCTGTAGCTCCGTCTTGCTGAAACCATACATCTCCCAAATCGCGTTCTTCAGCCATTTCCTTTCAACCATTGCTGCAGATAAGTTTCCGACATCACAACATAACGAGCGGACGTGGCAGTGACTGTCCTGTTCTCCAACTGCACATTTTTAGGGGTTCTTACCATTCCGGGTGTTCCGTGTCCAAGTCTACTTAGGGTACATGCAGTTTCGTCCACAATTTGATAGTGTTAGCAGAAGGAACAGATTCATCACGTGGAATGCCGAAGTGTATACGAAAAGCCCTTTGCGATCACAGAATGATTATTTACGTAATACGCACGCACGACGAAACCACGATGTACAACACCTGTCCAGACCATGATTACGAATAAAAAAGGCATTCGAATTCAAAATATACCACTTATTTATGCCCGCTCTTATCCTATCACAGGGTAATGACCTCATTAAACTCGTCAGTCGGCTCTGCCGCACCCTGTATATATATGTATAATCATTTCCGGTATAATTCATTTAACTTTTTTTAGGTACATATTCAGAATAACTTTTCCAACCGTTGACTAGCAAATATTACTCGGTGGTAAATAAATTATTACCAATTTTCTTGTATTTTCCGGAAACGAGTTGATATCATTCTCGAGCAATAATTTTGCTGTTAGATGGACCTATAATAAAACATCAATTTAAATCAATCAATCCGATCCATTCCGACGTGACATTGCAATACAATTAAAATGGCATACGTTACGAGTATTTTGATTTGTCGTCTTCTACGTCGTACCACCCCGTCATCAGACCTACAACAGTGGCACGCCCACGGCGCGAAGTAGCGCGTCTTTCACTTCTTCTATTCGCTACCCGTCAAAATACGTTTTCGAAGGTAAAGGGAACGTGATTGTGAGTATTGAGTAAGTTAGTTTGGGTTAGACTTTCATCTCGTTTATAATACTGGTTAATATACAAATCCTTACCTAGGCGTGCGCCTTGAAATTTTTTTATTTAACAATTCGATAACCTTATTTTTTTTTTTTGTTTTTGGCCACGAGCAATTGTCAAATATGAATTAAATACGTATTTTTATCACATATTACCAGCGGTTTCCAATGTGTACGCTACAAGATCTACTCTGGTCTAAAAATGTATATGATTATTATAGAATAAATATTTCCAAATAATTCATTAAAAGATATTTTAAATATTTCCATGTAAAAAAAAAAAAATTCATCCGTTTTACATTTTGGGAACCGCTGACGTATATTATTCCGTTTTAGTAATTTCGTATTTGTCTTCGTCAATGGCGTTATCAAATACTTACTGATCTTGCGTTGAGGTTAGGTTGAGACACAGATAAATAAAATTAACCTAGATAAAGATGAAAGTTAACCGCTGCAAAAAACACCCTGACACAGATAACAAATATTTTAGTTATCTCGGATAATGTAATAAATAAGTGAAACTCGTAAAGATCAAAATAAGGTTATTGGTTTTAAAATTTGTCTACAGTTGAAAACATGGGAAATACAATTTTAAACATTTAAAACAGTTCTGCAAATCGCAAAGGTCGTGCAAACTTACTAGTTCGCTAACTCATACTAACTCAAACTTACTATTAAGTAGCTAAAATGTAAAATGTTATTTCGCACGTGCTATTATATATCGACAAAACGTTTTTTTTTTTTTTTTGTTATTAATCTCTATCGTCGTCTATGTACACAAGTCTCACACTCCGGTGGCCCGCGCGGGCTTATCAGACAGGCCGTCGTGTGCGGCCGATTAGGGGCGGCGGGTGTCGGGGTTGCTCACCTGTCCGGTGAGACAGTCCATCCGGTAGCAGATCCACCACAACCGGAACCATGATTCCGTCCAAACTATCGCGTTTCGGACGTACGCGATCTCGCCGTCCGCCGGTTTCGCCGTGTCGCTGCCGAAGAAACCGGACACGGTGTCGTTCATGACGTATATCTGCTTTAGGAGCAGGTTCACGGTGGTAAGGAATACGGGCACGCCGTACTCCTCGTTGAACAGCCGGACGAGCCGCACCAGCCGTCGGTGGTCCCGGGCGGCCGCGGCCAGGGACCCGGCCGCGGACCCCCACGACCCGGACCGCCGATTGACGGCCGCCAGTCGATCGGTGAGCGCGCGACAGGCCGCCGCGTACTGGCACTCCATCGTCGTGCCCACGCAAATGCAACACGTTTGCGGCACGGTGAACCGGACCTGTACGGTCACGGTAATTGCCGGTTATGTGATACCATACATTACCTAATTTCGCAACGCGATTGAGCACAACAAAATAACCCTAGTGCTGAACTCGTTATTATTTTTTTTTTTTTTGGTTTTACATATTACAAATCGCAATTAAACACGTACGGATCTACGAAAAACTACAGGTCGGCCCGAATGTATTACTGCTCGAAGGGTACAGTTCGAAGTACTAACGCAATGTGGTAGAAAAGCGTAGTAGTGGAGCGAAATCTGTTCTTGAACGACAACCTAAAATCGTAGGCATCAGATATGAGTCCACGAGTGAATTTTCTATCACTTACCCAAGGTCCAGACCCCCTCTAGTTTCCAACGAAATGCTAGAAAAACCCTTTAAATAGATAAGAAAAAAAAAAAAAAAATGTTAAGCCTTTCGAAATGTTTTCGCAGTTATAACCTAGGAGGCAATAGGCAATTTTCGACGGGGCATCATCTTAGGTTATACTGTCGTATATTTGAGGTGACCAGACAATACGGTTATCCACAATAGGCTTATTGTCTTACCAAGTTCGCGTACGACGTCATGCCCGAGGACCTCACGTACTTGGGTTGTTCATTGTAAACCGTCAGTGCCAGTATCGATATCCGGAAGCAGAACTCGAGCAGGTTTCGGCCCGACTCCACGGTTAAATCGAATGTCCTCTTCAGCTCGTTTACGAAATACCCGCCGTGTCTGACGTTTGCCAATCTAAACGATCGCAGCAAAATTCGAATAAATGTTAAAACGCAGCGGTTCAAAAACGATTGCGTCGTCGAACCAAGGCGGTTCAAATAGGAATAGATTCCAGTGAGTACCGCTCGAAACTATGATAATACAGTGTTTTATCGGGACATCGAATTATCGGTTTTGTCGCGTCTTACCTGTTTAAAATCAAAATGATATAGTTGAAATACAACGTGTACAGTATCAAGTACTGCGGATTTGTGGCATTTGAGTTGCACAGTAACGTGTACAATAAATATACGATATTCCCGAACATAAAACACGACGGCAGTACGAAATAATAATTTGTCTTAAATATCCCGTTTTCCCCGTCCCATTTCAACGGCCAGTTTCCGAACAAGAACGACCAAAAACACACGACCGGAATCATTGTAATATCGAACGAAATGGAATGGAAAAGTGAAAAGTTTTTTATTATTGTTTTTTTTTTTTTTATAGAAACTCTAAGTGCGTACTCGCCGAGGGCTGTTACGCAAAATGTTATTGTGTATATAATAACACTTGCCGTTTTGTAAAAATTATATGGCGCATTTAACGACAAAAGAATAAATAATTCTAATGGACATGTTTTATGAGAAAAATCGAAATTGAAAGAGTTGTTTAAAACCCAAAAAAGACAATCGGAATGACGAAATAACTCAATTTATGTACGGTTCAAAAGGTTTTTTTTTTTTTCGTCCCCTTTGTCATTCAGAAAGGGTTGCCGTATGTTTTGTTGGCCGGGAGAACAAACGGAAAGTTTTGTTTGAATTCAGCGGGAATGGAGAAATATTAATAGAAAATAATACGGACACAATTTACGCCATGAGTGGGCCATTGTTGTAGGTGAGCAGTAGAAATAGTAAGGTATAAAGGTGAATTGAATTTATACCTATACGCAACGATGGATCGTCGTATCGCTGTCGAAATACGATTCTGAGCGTAGTACGGTTAAACATGTTTCGAAATGCCGTACGATTATTATGGTTTTCATTAAAATATTAACTTTAAACACGTATAAAAAAAAAAAAAAAAAAAAAAGCTGTTACAGTATAACTTGTGTACAGTTTTTATGTATTTTTGCTTAGCCAAAACACTTTTATCCACATAAAAAACGAAAATTTATATCATAAAGCGTAAAACTTGCTAGAATTTCTTGAAAATTTGTCCACGCATTTGAATGGGCTAATTTTAATATCTGTGAAAATGTCTGATGGCTTCCGAATTCGGGTTTTTAACCGAATTGACAACAAAATTGAAAATAATAAAGCCGTGAGTTCTACTACGAATTCCTTCAATTATTAAAAAAACTACAACAAAAATCAAAAATTAACTTCTATGCTATTGAGTTAAAAATGACCTATTTACTAGCGGTAGTCAAAAATGCATTACGATGCACAATTAAAATAGTCAAATAGTCAGTATCTACAACATAGGATATTATTTAATTAGTTTGTATGGAAAAAAAAAGCCGAATAAAATGTCCGTATCCCAACGTGAATAAGTAATTTACAATGTGGACATTTTTGAGAAAATTGTGAAAAACGAAATTTAAAAAATTCTGGTACCGGTTAGGGCAGTGACAAATATTGGAAAACTATTCATGGATGAGGGGGGGTGCTTAGTCTCCATACATTTTTTTTTTACATTTCTCTAAACTCATGTTACCAAAAACAAACTTTTTTTTTTTAGCATAAATATTTCTGACCTAAAAAACCGAGTGCAGATTACAAATAAATACTTAAAAATCATAAAAAAAAATAATATACTATTAACTATTAAATTGATTAAATGGTTGAATAATAATAATGCAATTTATGGTAGCATTCTGACGGTCAATTAAAAATACCTATACAATTCAATATCTGAGGACATTCTTTAAACAATTTTGTTTTTAAAATGTTTTTAAAAATCGTTGTTGCTTAGCACGGCTGTATTTAATACTTTTCTTTTAACGGAAAGTTTTTAGATATCTTTCGGTTTCGATTGGAATGGTTTATAAATTATTTAGGTTTTTATTTATTTTTTTTTTTTTTGGTGCGCATTTTTGTTGAATTTAATAACCCTACAATTATTGTTATTGTTGTTGTTATTGTTACCAGATTGTTTTTCAGACATGATTTTATCGACGAGAAATTTCGTATTGGATTTAATCGTTCGTACTAATCCAACAAACAAACAAATAAATATATATTGTCGGCCGGTATACTGCGCTGTTATTCATTTTACATTTTAAACCAAACATTATCCGCTAATCTCCAGTGAATTATTATTGTAAGCTACTTATTTTCAAAATCCATTCGAAATTATACCGTAATGTACAATAAAAATCCGTAGGTATTTAAATTTCGGGTGCGTTGAGCCGCGAAATAAAATCGTGTGTGCCGTGTAAATTTCTACTGAACAATACAATATCGGTCTACGACGGATCGCGGACGTTTCGATTGAATTATAGAACTAATCGATTGCACAATGCACACCGTCTAGAAAATAATTATACATATATAATTAATTTATTGAATTCCAAACTGTAAAATAATATATGATATTACACGCGTGAAAAATATTCATTAACCTAACCCGACTTGATCCCTCTAACTGTAGTCCATCTACAACAGTGGCGCGCCCATAGTCGGCACGGATATAGATGCATAGACGCGTTTAGCGGCCAGATATTAATAAAAATAGACGAAAACAATAAAAAAGAAACGGTATCGCACGGGTTTTGTAATAGATTATGTCAATAGATAATTTTTGTTACGGTACTTGACGGTTTTCCCATCATTAATGCTCACCAATAGACGAGATTTGTATGTATATAAATACCGAATCGTTTTGCGTTCTCTGTCCGTGCACATCGAGTTGTCGTATAATTGAATTTCTTACGTTTTTCTCTTTTGAACTTTTCATAGGAATATTTTATGGTGCATAGCATAGAAATAAATTATATATTTAATAAAAAATAAAAATAAAAAAACCAACATAAAATTAAAACAACTGGTTTTATGATTAATTGATTTTCCTTTCTTTTTTTTTTAAACGTCTATACGCGTATACTTTTTGTATTGGCGTCGATCGGTGTAGCTATAATAGCTACATAATAATATCAGAAATTAGATCAATTTTTTTTAATTTTTAACTTATAACTGCACATACTTGGACGATTTCATTTTAACTGAAAGAATGTTTTGACATTTTTTAATGCTACTTGTAAATATTTTCTTGCGAAAATTGTATTTATTGTTCGCAAGACTGCCAAGAAATAACGATCGTGCCAATGTTCTTTTCTCATACATAAAATCCAAGGTTTATATATGTGAAAATATAATTTTTGAAAATTGAAAATTCAATTTCTTAATATTTAACCACTAAATAGGTTCTTCTAATAGACCTCGAATGCCATTTTTCATAGCTATTGAAAATAAATAGGGTCGACGAACGATATCATTAAGAAAATCTACTTTTGTTCATAAACATTCTATGCTACTTCTATAAAATCGCATGAAGTGTATGTTATAATTTAAATTTGTGACTAACAAAAAAAAAAAAATTATTTAATAATAAATAACAAAATCATTGTTCTGATTAAAACAATCACCCTCCTTCCCAACCCATTGAAGGGGTTTGTGTATTTACATAAGAATAAAATTTAGATTTATTGGCTACAAGAACATATAAGTTGATAGGTTACCCTAAAAAAATTGCTCTAATTAAAAAAAGCACCTCCCCAACGTCTCAAAAGGGGTTTAGATATTAAAAATAATATCAAAGTTTTTGGATTCAATGACCTCAAAAACGTATATTTTAACCTATGAAATGATGATTTCATACAATGTTTGTGGAATATTAATTTTGATTCTGGCCGGCTGTGGCCATCGTATGAATAATGTCAATTTTTTGTTCTGTTTTATATATTTCCCGTGGGTCACGATCTAATTGTATTATTTAATATTTTCTAATGACAACGGCATGGTGTCCCTTAAATGATTGTAGACCATCATCTACGCGTTCTCAAGATTATGGCATTCAATCGTATACCATTGAAGATATTGATATTCAAAGTTTCGAACGCCTCTCTAATCGTTTATATTATACATTTTATATTTTTTCGTAAAAAAAAAAAAAAAAAAAAAAAAAAAAAACGTGTTCTTAGAACTCAGTCGAATGGTGTAAATATTTTCGAACGTACCAGTTTACAAAATGAATAGAACTTAACGGTGGTGTCCATATGGAAAACTGTTAATATACGACAATTGTTCACTAATAATCCCCCGTTTCGGTATATATTAGATACGTGAAATCCTGAGGGGTTTTCAGCGCAAACTGTAACCTCGAGGGTTATTAACTCGTGAACAACACCGGAATTCAGAACGAGACGCGTTTTTTAGCAACGAAACTATAGCGTAAAATTCTCCCTGTGTTTCTAGTGCGGTACGATTTAAATATAGAGCACCGAAAATTAAACTTTCACCGTTCGTTTGAGCCGAGAAATAATAATAAAAAAAAAAAAATAGTTTGACGAACAAAAATGATGAACAACTTTACGGTCAGGTATGTTATATGTATTTTAGTTTTCCTCTCTTGTGCGGTATAATAATTATATTATTATCCTTCAACGGTCTGCCCGGGATCCGGAAAAGTCCGAAAGACAAACACGGCGGCACCGTCGGCGAAATGACCCGAAATAAAAATGTCGGTCCGTTGTTGCGGGCTTTCGCCACAACGTCGCTACGTCCGTCGTCTGGATGTCGGTAAGTTGACCACTGAAACTCCAGTAACTCCGTAGGTGGCATCTTGTTGAAATTTTTAACTGAGAAACAATATTGTTTATTGGTCGACAACAAACTGCGGAGCAATAAGTTAATATTATTATCGTTATGCGTAGATTAGATTCGTAGGGCGTTGCGGGGCTAAGAAACTAAGAGAAGAAACTACTGCTTAGCTCCGGCTACTACTACTGCTTCTACTTAGCAGAAACTAATTTGAAGATAAAAAATTCACCTTAAACAAACCAGAAAAAAAAAAAATAAATAAAGCACCGACAATAATACTATTATATTATTAAAAACGAATACTTTTGGAATTAATTCATATTTACTTTTCGAATCGTTCACGTATACCAACGAAGATATTTAAATTCAATTAAAATTGCCTATGCCAATAATGTCTTATACTATAGGTATAAAATAATTTAGAGATGGAATTCTTTACGTATTCTTTAAAAAAAATATTTAAATAGGTTATTTAAATCCGTCTAAAGATCAAATGTTATTTAAAAAAACAAAATGTACTACTCCTATGGATATATATATATGCCCGTGGTATTTGATATTGTCTGTTCTTGTTAGGTTAGGTCCTGGTCTAATCAGATCGATCAAACAAATTGGGTAATTTAAAAAAAAAAACTCAAACACAGATTATTCACGAATCAAATACTCAATATGTGTATACTCTTTAGCGTCAAAAATTAATAAATTGCGTTTTAAATGAAATCAATAGTTATGATAAATGATAATATATATACTATATCCCTATAAAATTACCACGGAATAAAATGTTTTTTCTTTTTCCCTTCATAAACAATCCTCGCCAGAGTCTGTGTCAGGGTCTATGTTAAAAATCGTCGTTTAACGTTTGCTAAAACGGCCCTTTTAGTGCTATCACCGTGGTTTACGATACGTCGTCGTTGTCCATTTGGAACTCTAACGCCAAAATGTAAAAAAACAACGACCACCGGTTGCGCGCATCATTTGATTCCTGATCCCGTAGTATTTTAATCTAGTTTATAATAATGTGATAAGAAATTATTATAAAGCACATAATGTTATACACAGGGTGCGGTGGAGCCGACTGATGAGTTTTGAAGAGCTATAAAAATCGAACATTAAAACTTAGAGAAAAACGGTTTGATTCATACAAATTATTAGGAAATCCCACGTTTTTAATTACATTTTGATAATTTTATCTTCAAGATGGTGACCGTTGGCAACAGTACATTGCTGTAGGCGATCTCTGAAGTTGGATTTTCAGCACCTTATCCTTATAGAACCCCCAGAGGAAAAATCGCCTATGCTAAAATCCAGAGAGCGTACTGGCTAGCCTACGTCGTTCCTCAGAGAGACCAACCGCACAGGGAACGTTTGTCGCAAAACAGCAAGCGAAATTCGAGCTGTGTGTGGGCTCTAGCCCCGTATTGTTAAAATCCTACGTCTCCCAAGTCATGATCTTCGGCCATTTCCTCCAAACTATGTGGCAGATAAGTTTTCAACATCACAACATTGCCAAAGCAACCGCTCATTTGCCTCTCTAACAAACTGGACATTTTCGATGGCTCCGTGTCCACACTTCCGTTTAGGGTACTGCCAGTCTCTTCTAATTGCCGAATCCATAATTTAATAGTGTAAACATAAGGGACAGATTCGTTGCGTGGTATGCCAATGTTTAGACGAAAAACCCTTTGTGTGAAGGGATCACAGAATATTTATTTTCAAAATATTCCGAAACCTCGATGTACATCTGTCCGAACCACGATTACGAATAAAAACGGCATAACTGTAATCCAAAATAGACTGCTTACATAGGCTTGCGTTTATCTTATCTTAGACTAATGACCAGATTAAACTCGTCAGTGGGTTCCGCCGCAACCTGTATATACGTAAGTATATTATAATGTCATTTCGTCTAGGTTTCACATCATTACAAAATTATTCAATTATATAATAATCGATTAAAATTGTTTTCTTTGTGACGGTACGAACGGCCGTTAGAAAATTACGCGGGGGATATTTTTTGTTTGTATCCGAATAAATAAATTTCACCCGATACACAACAAAGGATTTGAGGAAAAAAAAACGTAATTTCTAATTGTTCATGTTGAACGTACGGTATTCGACGACCGCCGACAGCATGCGTTAACAATATTAGATAAGGGTATTCCGTGAGTATTTTTTTTTCTTTTTTTTTTTCATTAAAAACAACATATAATAACGGTAGATATGCCCGTTCCAGAAATTTCCGGAACGAAAAAATGTTAATCATATTATAAAATACCAACTTCAATCGGTATACTAATAATATTACACGCGAATATTACGGTGGTCCTCTTTAGCGTGGAATCTCATAATGGCAGCCTTGTACGGGCTGTACCGCCACATATTGATTTCTCTATATGCCCACTTGAATATTATTATAATAATAATAATTTTAACCTTTAAAAAGTCGTCCGTCGTCCGTCTTCGGGACGCAAACTAAAAAAAAAAAAAAAAATTTGCATTGGAATTTTCATTTGCCCGTGACAAATTAAACGCACGCAAACAACGTCGAGACTCATCTAGAAACATTTCGAATTATCGTTTATCTTATCCAGATATAAATTTGGCCAAGTTATCTAAATACTTATCTTAGATAAATATGACGCCTGTTCAAATAAATTACTCTGTATTGTATTCTGTATCCTGATAGCGTATTCGTAAGGAAAATATTACATATATTAATATCATTTTTTCAACAAGAAATATATATTTTTGTATCGTATTTCGTAAAATCATATATGACTTTGAAACAAACCGATAGTTTTGTCCGGTGTACTGTTAAATCTTTAAAAGTAAACCAAGTATTGAAGATCATGACGATATCTCGGCATACAAATTATGGTCTCCTATTGTTCGAATTTATATACAGTGTAATAAAACAATGAAACTACACACCAGAGACTGGAACCGCACCCAAAAGTAAATTTGAGGACCGGAACCCATATTTTTCAATTCGAGAAACCGTAATCGGAACCATTTAAATAAAATACAAATTTTCAGGCTCATATCGGTTCACAGTAATAACCGAACATTTTATTGAAATTGGATTTTGTTTTAACCAAATAAATACAAGTGGCTATTTTCCATTAAAATATTTTTTTCTTTCATATTTATAATTCATTTATCTGCGGTATATTCAACTCCAAACGATCATATTATACGACCGCCAGCGTTTTTTTTTTTTATCTACAAATAGTACAAACATTCGTGCCAAACAACGATTATGGATATTTCTAACGGGAATACCTACGAGTTATACAGGGTTATTCAAAATGATTCATCCGATTTAAACATATTTTTGATATTTTAATCGTGGATGTGGCCGGGTTTAAAGCATATCTAAATAATATCTACCAGATACTGGGTTTTCAATAAAAAGAAAAAAAAAGAGCCATAAACCGGTAGTGTCATTGATATGGCACAGAACACATTAACTTCGGGTGAATTACGATGGTGTTCGATTATGAAGGTTGTAGCACGAGGGTTGTTCGTATCCCATGTAATCACTTAAGTGGAAGGTCGCTTCGTCGCTAAAAACAAAGATTGCAGCAAAAGGTATAGCCTCGTGCATAAAAATGCTAAACGAAAATCGTTTCATTCTACTAGCAGGCTTTAAAGCCTGCAACAATTGCAATCTGTGCGCACGGTCACACAGTTAAACGCCGTCTTAAAAAAGGCCAAACAAACAGTTGTTAGTGGAATTTCCAGTCAGTATGACTCGCGCGGTCTCTAATTCTTTACACATTAGCGTCGGGTACACGAGGTCGGCCTGTGCTGTTTTCTTTGCACAAACACCCAAATTTTTCAAACTGATTATACCCATCGACGTATACTCTGAGCAATCGGCGCGTCGATCCCGTAACGAAGACGAAAATCCGCGTTGCACAATTATAAACCGATTCGCGGTTCGAAAATCGCAACACACAATACGCTTTGTGCTGTCCGGTCGACATATTTGCGGAAACTAACTCATCGCCGTTAGCGATAATTTTTTTAACCATAAACTAACGACTAAGTTCTGAAATACACTTTATTAATCGGTATATAATTTTACGAGATAAAATGTATAATCGACCATTTTAGTAGCAATTTTAAATCGGACGAATCGTTTTGAATAATCCGGTAATATTTAGTTGTTTGTAGTCAAGAGTATACGATTCCGGTTGTATCGTCTATGAAACTAGACCTTTGTTATGCCAATCGTACCGACTGTTCTAGTAATCGGATAAAACATCGGAAAACACGCTTGAATTCGTCACACGGTTTACTTGAAAAATTATACCGAATTCGTTCCGCGATTGTTCACCAAGACAATGCACCGGCACATTTAGCGCCGTCGATTCGTGAATGTTTGGCTGATAAAAAAAATTGCTGTGGTCCCGCGGACTCTCCATAGTCTCCAGATCAGGCGCCATGCGATTGTTTTTTTTCTTTTCCCAAGACTAAAATCTGCGCTTATTGGACACCGATATGATGAAGACGCAGAGGAAATTTTAAGCGAACGCGGCCACAGAACCCGTACCCATTGACTTTGGAACGGTTCCAAAGGACTTTTGAAAAACGGCCGGCGATCGCCGGAGTATCGCGGAATATCGTCCGGAGGAGAGTATTCCGACGGCGATATCGTTGAATTAATATGCAACTTGGTTTTGTGTAATTATTAGATTTCAAAATCCCGGTACTCTTTGAACCGACCTCGTACGAGCGTCACGGATCGCGATATCGCCGGCGGCGGGCCGCGCGTCAAAAGCCGAAGATATTTAAAATCGCACGCCGGCCTCGCGTCGGTTTGTCGGTTCACCGGGAAAGGGGGTAAGTGTAGGGGAACAAGGGGAAGCAGTGGGGGGGGATTGTAATTTATGCCGGCCGTGTGGTGCCGGGCAGATAAGAGACGGACGCGAAAAAGGGTTACTCGGCGTCGCGGACCGTAAACACCCCGGCGGCAGGTATGGGCGCCCCCTTCTGACCGCGCGGCAATCTCTCTCGCCGGTTCCCGTGGTAGTGGGGGGGGAGGGAATTATGGCGCCCACGGGGCACATTCCCGCCGTCCCGAGGAACCGGAGCCGTTCCCCGTGCGCGCACACGAATAATAATATTGTTAATATTATGTATATTGTAATTATAAAATATTATAATTATAATTATGATTATTATTATTATAATTATGACCGCGGGCGTGTTCATAATTCGCGATTGTTTGGCGGCCGCGTGTCGGACGGCGCACGTTTTTGTAAAACGCCGCCGCGACCGAAACGTCTGCTCGGACCCCGGGGTCCGACCGCGACCCGTCCGGTGGCCGCCCGCGACCAGGTCGCTAACGGTTTACGCGATATTTGAATATCATTATAAATACACGCCAACAGGTAAATTTCCGGGTTCGTAATACGAGGGCGGACTGACGAGTAACGCCTACTTGCGCCAATAACTGCGACTTATCCCATTGAAAATCACGAAAAAATCCGTTAAAATGGCATCGGAAAAGTGACGAAAAAAATTGCATGGCACTTTACTATATAATTAAAATTATTGTTTTTGTTTTAAATGCAATTTAGTAAATAATAATTATTTAAATGTGTAAATAAAAATATGGTATTTACACGTTTATACGGTTAAAAGTTTCAGTTTTCTTCGGGGTTTTCTTTGAATGGCTCTGGAAAAATAACAAACAATTTCCTTCGAGTACCCATTTTTACCGTTTGTTTTACCTTGGAGTTTGCATTGAACAATTAAAGATTATTCGATATTTTCAAACTTGAATGAATGTCGTTTGGAAGTGAGTAAATCTTTGTACGCTGAAAACGAACGTTTAACGTCAACTGATATTATTGGATAGTTTAAAAATATGTGAGATCATTTGTACTCTAATCTGTGGGTCTAATCCATCTCTGATATTTTTAAAGCTGCTCGATAGCCTTTATTTTTTGATAAAACAGACTCAATCATAATTTAAATTTTTTCCCCCCATTTCTCTATTGATTTGTATTCATTTTTCTTTTGATTCTTCGACAGTAGAACGAGATTCTGCCAGTGGAATTTCTTGCATTTCATGTCTTGTAATTAAATCGGGTGAACATCCATACTTTTGATTTAATAAATACTAGTTGAGCTCCAATATTTTGATCATAGAGATATTCTACGTCGTACTTATAATATAGCATGTTATATGCATAAAAAAAATGCGTGTTTTCATAAAAAAAACCTCAATGCATGCAGAAATATGCTATTTTGTTTGGTGTTTTGAAATTCGTTACAACTTGAAACCAATTTCTGTCTTACATAGCAATTAATTGGACTATTCAATAAACAAAAAAAAAAATGCAAATTCAATAAGCCCTACTCATAACTATTTTTAAATTTCCGATAACATTGCCATTTTCTCACATCCAACGTTATTATTGTTTTTTCTTTTTGAAATATTCGAAAAAAAAACGGCTCACGTTTTTAAAACGGGTTAATTAAACTCCCAAAAACATGACATGTCCGTAAGAAATAGACAAGGGAACTAGCTACTGTTGGGGTATACCTTTAAACTAACAATCCGACGAAAAATTGTCGATTTTTTCGTTTTGTCAGTTAGGGATTTCTGAAATAAATATTCCTGGATAAATTATACGCTATTTCTTGTTGGTGGCAGCTCCTCGTAGTTTTCATTATTCCTACACGTTAAAATGTAATCGTATTATTCAGTGGCGTAACCAGGACTCATGAGGTCCGTGGCATAATAAGCCAGTGGGGGACCTCTCAAAAAATAATATTGATTTTGATAAATGCAAGCAACTGGCAGATATACTCGATGTTTTATTAATAGACAAATATTCGTACATAAAAAAAAAAATTAAAAAAAAAACAGTGTCAGTACAGCAGACGTTTTTTTGAAATATTAAAATTGCTTTTTTGCAGCTTCTGATAGGGTCCCTTGTATTGGAAACCCCGTGGCTTTTTGCCCATCGCTTCATCCTATTGTTACGTCGTTGATATTATTCGACTCGACGCCGCGCCTATTGACCGGAACTATCGAATATTTCCACTCCCGAGATAATATAATACAATTTTCTTATGCGTGCTGCGATCCGAATACGCGTTAACACGGCGCCACCGAACCCTTAAATCGCCGTTATAATATTACAATGAACAAGGTAAGTAAAGATAAGTGAATAGAAAAAAAAAAAAAAAAAACACCGAACGTTATATCGGGAAACAATTTTGGGTTGCCAACAAGTTGCCTGCGGTTTTCCTACCCGCTTTTACTGCAGAGACAACAGTTTGCGCGTTTTTTTTTTTTTTTTTTTTACCCTCTCGGTTTCCATTTCCTATCGTTAATTGATATGTATAAAATATGTATAGTGAGCGTGCGTGTCATTTTATGGGACTACGATGAACGGCGATAAATTCCTGTACGCCGGTTGGAAAAACAAAAAAAAAAAAAAAAAACATACATTAACTCGGTAAATTGAAAATTGATAACGAGTTCGAATGTTAAATGTAAACTTTTATCATGTAAATTAACTAAATAAAGTTAATTGTGAATTTTTAATTTGAATTGACTTGATAACGCAAGTTAAGATTGTGTTTATTTTCAGTAAAATTTCTATTGCTATTGCCAATTCTGGTTAAGCCTGTGTGTTTGTGATTTTTTGGAAGGTATGGATTATTTTTAGTGTATAAACACACGGGAATATAAAATTATACATATTTTACACAGGAAACTCCCCTTTAAACGGTATATTTGTACAATAAACTACAAGAAATTTCGGGCCAATCGGATAAGGTTAACCCTTGCCCACTTGAACCTATTACATTTTTCAATACCTATACCGTCTGACGGTATATTCCTTGGAATATTTATCGAAATTCACGTTCTAGATGCCATTTTTAATTATTCTCCTTGGTGTACATTTTTCGGTTAGTGGAAACACCCGAATTGTTCGCCCGGCGGTACTTTGTTTGGAACAAATTGCCAGGTTCACTGCCCGTTTTACTAAAAATTAAAAAAAATCGTCAACTAATGACGACGATACACGTGATTTTTTTTCCTTAGTGTAACAGCACAATCAACAAAGGTGGCCACCTTGACCACAATAAGTACAAATACAACCAATACCGGTTAACCGAGCTCCGCTTAAAATCATATTTGAATTGCAACGATCGATCGATGCTTTCAGCTTATCTATGTATAAACTTATAAATTAGACACTATATAGAAATACGATTAAAATCGCTAAATCTCTATGTTATTATGTATGTATACGCATAGGCGAGCGCAGGAATTTTTCCCAGGGTGTGCAGAATAAATTTCGTCTTTATATTATAATAATTAAAACTATTCGTTTCTACAGATATTTTTCTTCATTCCATTATTATACATTTTAACTAAGATTAATAATAAAATTCATATTTCCAAATAATTAAAAAATATAAAATAAGCACCATTTTTTTTCAGAATAAGCTACTACTGCATACTCTTCACGCCCTGTGTTCACGCCTAATGTGTATTTGAGATAAACATATTTAAATGTAAAAAATCCAAATAATTCGGATTTGTCAAACTCGGGTTTTACAGATTATCCGAGTTGGACCACCTAATTTCGCTATTCAATAATAAATGTTATTATTTTAATGAATTTAATTCTATAACATTATTAAAATTGATATTTTATTTCCGACGCATTTTGACTACCTGTCACATAGAAAAGCAAATCCGTAAATCCTCATTGTTCGGATAATGATGCAAATCCGGATAATAATTCCATTCAATTTCGGTTATTCGGATTTCACGTACAACCCCGACGTATGTACAGAGTCCGGCAGTGAAACGGAATGATTTCAATATTTAATTACTACATAAAGAACGAATTTATTTTTATTTTAACAAATATAAATGTAAAGTATAAGAGATATCATTTGATGTTCAACACAAAAAATAACTATTTTCTATACACTGCCAAATGACCTCCATCGAAATATATGGATTCTTGTAGTCGGAACTGGAAGTTTTGCATGACCTCTCGCAGCATATAAACGGGAATTGCTTAATCTCGTCCCGAATGTGTTATTTGAGGACTTGGATAGTACTCGGTGGATTAGTCTCAAACACTATTAATTTAAGGAACCCCTATAAAAAAAAAAAAAATATGCTGAAAATGCAGTAACAGTTAATTCCGAGTGATACGTTACAATGATTTATAAACTTTTTACACCACAACTTGCCCTTTTCCCAGTAAATGCAGACACACACGTTCCCAGAAAGGAAACGGGGTAACAAGCCTAGCCGTAAGAATTTCGACGAGTGCTGTGAAATCTTTGTTCTCGTGCTGCTTCATTTCACGGAACGGCGAATTCCCATGAACCCCTCGCTTTCCAGTCATAAAGGCATGTGATTTTTTTTCGTTTAAAGGGATTCTTCAAATCAAAAGTGTTTGGATTTTTAATCCGCCGAGAACTATCCGAGCCCTCTAACAACGGTGAAACAATTCAACATTGACTTTTGACGAGAGATCATGCAAAACCTCCAGTTCCCATTACAAGTGTGCATACTTTGCATATAGAAGTAATTTGGTAAACGCGGTGTATAGAAAATATAATTGTATTGAACATCGAACGGTTTGACTCTTTTACATATATTTGTTAAAATAAATGTAAATTCATTTTTTTTTTTTTTAAATAGTAATTAATTACCGTAATCAATTCGTTTCACCGCCGGACCCTGTATACGTATATACGGTATATTATATCGAATTGACAACCGTAGGCGTCTTCGGCCGGCCGGCCCTTTCGTTTTAAATTAATTAACAAAAAAAAAAAAATAAAAATTTTAAAAATCGTATCCGGTTCGTACGGTTGCGCGCGCTATACCAGAAACCGGGTTGGGTAAACGATAGTATGTGGACGTAATATCCTCCGCCGCCGTTTCCTCTATCTTACAGTCCGAAGTTTACGAATGAATCACTTGTATATACACGTATAAATATATATATATATATATGTCACGGCGTATCGTGCGAGAGACGTATAATTATATTATATGGAGAACTATCTCGGCCGCCGTTATCTTCGTTACAGTTGAACGCCCATCGCCGCGGTCTCGTACACGATATTATAATCCCGTACCGCCCCAACTTTAGACTCGCGGTCGTCGGTTCCTCCGCCCTCCACCTCGCCCCGCCGCCCCGCAGCCCGCGCGCGTAATCCGCGGTTACGACCGCGGTTACCGTCCCGGTTACGACCGACCGCTACCGCGTTCCCGACAACGCGCAATAAACATCGCACTTGGCGGCCGCCAAACCGTCTCCCGTAAATATTGTCGAATAATACGACAGGTATTGTCGTCCTAGGTGGTCAGCGGTTCGCTAAACATTTTTTTTTTTTTTTTTTTTTATATCCACTTTTATCCCGGAAATTTCTTACATATGGACCGTTTGCAACGAATACGAACGAATATTAAATGCTCATCGTTTTCATCATGCGAAAATATCGCTTAAATTTTAAGTGGCCAAATTTGATCAATAATTCGTTTTTTTTTATTCGAAATCGTGTCTATGCAAAAAAATGGCACGCACTTTTATTCACAAATACGAGTTAGTATCTTTCCTCGAAATAAGCAGTATGTGACCTCAGTATGTAAAAAAAAAAAAAGATGAGTATGTACACTTTTCACGTCCTCGCGTAGGATTTTCAACGAACGATCATTTAGAAGCCGAGATTTTATTATGCTTACGGTTTTGACGACCTCGTATCAAGAGCATTGTTATGACTGGTAGATAACTTTTTTACAGTCAGTACCTTTCTGTGTATGCATGCAGTGGCACACTAGAAATGTTTTTGGCAATATTTTTAGTACGCTCTGCAGTTCGATTAATTGTACCACTCGTAGCGTATGTTCCATCGGTACAGATATCAACGCAGTTACCTCCCAAGGTATTTTTTTCTCTCCGCGAAAAGAATTTTGAAGAGTAAATATTTCAACTCTAGTTTGTACGCGTTGGTAGAGATTTGAATGTTATGAAAAACGCCACTAGAGTTTCGCGGAACCTTTAAGTGATCTCCGCGGAACACATTTTAAGTAACACTGGTCTAGGTGACATTTTACCGTTACTGTTTTAAAAAATAAAAAATAAAAATAATTAATTACTGCACATATCCGGTACACGCTGTACTCTTTAGCTATCGACGATTCCCGCGGTGCGGTCATCTTTGATATTTAAAATATTATTTCCGATCAAATTCCGGTCGATTATTTTATGGTGAAGTAATCAATTCGTTGGCAATACGTTCTCATTTACGGAAAGTCGCGTCGGATCCTCATCGATTTTCTATAAACCGTAGTTTATAACAATAGGACAATCAAGACATAATTCGTAAAGAAATAATTGTACGTGCCACGTACCTACTTGATAGCTACCTACTGTATATAAGGTGATTATTTTACGAAAATCGTTTGTGTTTCTGCTTTGGCTGAGTTTAACGTATACTTCGAACTTCTTAAAATCATAAATATAATTATAATCACACCGGAAGCCGGATCGCGGAAAACGCACAACAAACCGCATACGACCGTTACGAGTTTTGGGTTTTAGAATCAGGACTATGGACCGATAAAATAAAAAAAAAACATAGAGTCGCATACTTGGCATCATGGGTCGGGAACAGTTGTATGTGGGAAGTTGAGAAGTTGGGAAGGTATAATATAGAGGGGAATTTATGTTTTATCTGTACGCAATGGTAAATCATTGCGAACAAAAACGATTCCCAACGAAGTACAGTTAATCATGTTATGGGTACTACTATGGGTGATAAAACATTTAGTTTTTAATTTTATTTCTTAGGTAGATATTAGCTAGATAATTACTAAAAAGATAATTCGATGTTTTCATCTTAAATAAACTTCAGATAAATATCTAAATTTAATAAATTTTTTTTAAAAAAACCAACATCAAAATGAATTATCTCGATAAATCTCAACACTTGTCACAGACAAGCTGAAATGTTAATCTTCCCTGAAAATTCTACCAAGTTACCAAAAATTATCATTTGTCGTAGTTTTTTGTTTCTATTTACTTACCATTAGAATTCGTTCGACCTATACAATTCCCTAACAGGACTGTAATAATCAGGTCACCGTCCTTAAGCAATCATTATGATTTTCCTTATTTATAACCTTGTTAACCTTTCATGTATTTTATTTGATTCAGCATTTTAAAACTAATATATTAGTTTGCGTAGTTATTATTGAATTATAATTATAACATGGTATTAACATATTAAATATTCAAATGAACAATTTTTTTTTTTTAATTTTATAGCTAGTGATTATGTAAAAAACTACTGGGGTTACGTGAGATGACGTCCTCGAGTTTCAGTTACGGGTTTTCATTATTTTAAGACATAGTTTTAGATCTTGTCGTAACAGTACTGTTTTTAAACGACAGACCACTGGCATTGGTGTTTTTACTTGAACGATCCACTGGGCTGTTATGTATCAGTAAAATAAATTTAACTTTTAATTTATTAAGTGCTAATTCTTTACATTTACTTTAAACACGATCCACACGTTGGGAAGTCATCGGCCACCAGTGATTTCATCAATATGTTGTTTTGAGTCAAACTATACTGGCCCGGCTCAGGACGTTAAAAAAAATATTGTTTTAGCTCACGTCCATTAATAAAAAAATATTATAAAATTAAGGTGGATTAGTCGATAAAAACCGATCTATCAACACGGAAGAAATCACCGATAATTGTGCAACTATAATGTTTTAACGCGATTATACGAACACTTGGTGACATTTTAGTAGTGCGTCTCGACACTTGGTTTATAGTTCAAATAGTGTGTTTTTTTATTATTTCGAGTAAACCAAAAAATTTGATTATCATCAACGTCCGAGTTAAACGATGGGTTTTTTATTATACTTATATAAATTAATAAGAAATATACATTAGACTCTTTATTTAACGCATATTACAATAGAAATAAAATAATTTTATATATATATATATATATTTTTTTTTTTTAAGAGACATACTAAAAATACAATTATGTTCTCAAATTAAATTTCTGTATTTTGCGTGTGTATAATAATATTACCCCAAAAAACCGAACGCTCAACAGGTTTTTCTTTGAATCCGTTGCACGACGATAAAACACAAGAGGGTTAAACCTTATTTATTTATTTATTTTATAAATATACGGGCTGAGCACTTTTGTATAATTATGAGAAAAAATAAAAACAGGTTCAATGAAACACACTATAAAACCGGTAGATATTAGGATATGAAAGTAATACGCAACCTAATGGTAAATAGTTTACAAACGGGAAAAATCAAAGTGAAAAATTACAAATTACAAAAATTAAAGATTAAAAAAAAAATATTAAATAATGGTTATAAGAAGCTGGCCAATAGAGCGAATGGTTACATAAGAAAAGAAATATCAATATTGGCATTATACATCTTCCGTGGTATAGGCTCATTAGCCGTGTAATTGGTGGTATACAATGCGACAAGAAAGGTCGTAGTGGAGCGAGATGCGCGTTGTAGAAATCTGAACTTTAAAAAAAGAGAGTAAGGTCGGGGAATCTACTTTGTCAGCTAACAATATATTCAAGAAGTCTGTACCCATGTTACGTCTGCACTCAGCTTAAGACGGTGAAAAGATTGGCAACGGCTGTGTAGTCGTGAGGTGAACAGTTGATACCCAAAAAGTAGCTGGTGAATCGCAAGAACCTACGCTGTACCCATTCCACCTGGCGAGTATTGTCGGTGGTACGGAGATCCCATAAAATGGCACCATATTCCAGTATTAGCCGTACAAAAACACAATATAGAACTTAAAAATAATTTTTAAACGATTTTGGTGCTGTAATTCGGACTGTTGGGTTGATGCGGAACGACTCGAAACCTCAGCGATTCAAATGAGCTTGCATTGTGGCACTGGTGCAATGAGGCCTTGTATTGCCGTGCCGAAGCAAAAACTGATTGACACGTTTCATTTTTGTTTTAAGTCAACTCAAGGTCTTGTTAGGTATTTACTTTGTTTTTTCTTTGAACCAAATCATCGGATTTTTTTTTTATGATCCTAATCTGTCACTGTTACTGACCGTCCAAAACGGTCCTGATCGGAAAGATTGGCTTTCCCGATTTCACTACCTTTAATCCGTAATTTCCAACGACGGACAAAACTGATATCTGGAGTTTTGTTACCGTAGACCGAGAGCAGACGTCTATAAATATCGACGGGTTTAACATTTTCTGCGACGGGAAATTCAATTACAGCAAGTTGTTTGCACCGCATATCGGGAGAGGCCATTATTATAAATTACGTACGAATTAACTTAAACCGTTACACTATCGTCACTCAGCACGCACTAGACTAATAACATTAATTATTAAATGCACCGCAAACGGCAATCATATCGAAAATTAAAATAATAATTATGAGATAAGAGGTATTTCCATCGTATTATTGCATGTAAGTAGAATGTATAATTACAAAAAGTCGTCATAACCCAACAAAAACATAAATTCTAAAAAAAAAAAAATGGCTGCCCGAGTTCAAACTCCTACGACGGACGAACGAAATCAGTTGGGCGGCCAGAATAAATTGTTTTAAAAGAAAAATGATTGCCTTCTTGTTGCGAGATATTTGACTTGTCACGTTTTTCTTGTTGCGGACGAGATTAATTGAATCACGACGACTCATTTATTAATTTCACATTTAAATAATGTAATAATACAAATAATACTTGCCAAGTCAAATGATTATTAATAATGCAAGCAATAATGTTTCTTTTTAAACAATTTAAACACGGCAACCACTTAGAACTTAATTCTTTGTTCGGCGAACCTGACATGCTCATTTGTTTTCCGTCCCGAGTTTGGCTCCTATTTCACATTTCTGTTTTTTGGTGAGTTGCATAACAACGAGCGTTTAAATATAGCACTGCAGTACTAAAAACATTCGTGTGAGATTTAAATCGTTTAAAAAAATAAAAACCAAAAAATATGAATAATAATACCATTACAGACTGGTAACCTGCGCAGTTTATCAGACGTTATGTATACATATTTGTTTTTTTTTTTAATAACACTTGTGAAATATATGGAATGGATAACCAACAATTGTAATAGTATACAGTTTTGAGATGCTGATAAGTAAAATGTATCTAAATGATTGCTTTAAACTCATCTAGATACAGATAATAATGATGAATATTTAAGTTATCTCGGACAAGATGAGAGTTATGTGGAATTAGAGTAGATAGAAAAAAAAAAAAGAAATACTTATATAATATATTTGTTTATCTATTGTTGTCGTTGTAGTAGGGATATAAAAATGTAAACGGTTAAAACCGTCGAGCTTTATAACTTCGAGTTATTAACTAAAAACAAACGAAAAAAAAATGTAAGAATAATTAGATTAGTTAATATGTTTCTACTGTGGGCAATAAAGCGTTTAATTTTTATTGTATTGTTTTATGTATATATTATCCGGACAATAAACTAAAAGACGTATGGTCTAGACCAAATTCATCTAGACAATTTTCAACACCGATCGTATATTTGATGAAACAACACGGTTATTATACACATTCAAATGGAATATTTTCCGGTTTATAAATCCGATTTAAACGATTTATTCGTTTGCGAAATGGAGCAGTAGGGCTAAACACGTTCGGAACCGTTCGAATACAGAACGCGCGCACAGTATAATAGACGGTAATTATTTAATTGTACAATTATATTACTACGATTCGATAAAACAGAGGGAGACAATAATAAATCGTATAACAATCGTACGTTAATTATTGTCTATTATACACACGGGGACGGGGGGCGGTCTACTGTATTATAATAAAACGCCCACTCCGGCGGCCGAGCCATTCCCGCAGTTCGCGGGCGTCAAACACACGACCGAAACCGCATATTCTTCTAAAGTTCAGAGTTCCCGGTGGCCTCTCGAGAAAACCGTCTTCGTACGGACCGGCTGGGATATTGTACCGTCGAGGAATTCAAGGCGGTAAATTATAAATTAATCGAAACGCACGGGGACGGCCGCCGGTGGGCGTGTATGCAACAATTGCTTTTGTCGGTTTTCTACACGCGGAGTGGAACGACGAAAATTCGTATATCCCGTCCGTATTTCCGACCGGAAGGTTGCCGACTTGTACCGATCGTGTAAACTTCATATTAAATTAGCGGCTCTGTTGTGGCGCAATGACGACGATAGAAACTTAAACTAAAACGGTGTCAAAAGGTTTACATTTTGACGAGACTCGTCAAAACACACAAACGTTTTAGAATATTTTTTTTTTTTTTTATTTTCTATGGTTAAAAATTAATTACGTGTTCTATTTAAATTAAGCGAAAAATGTTTGACCGGAAATTCCGCACTTCGAAATCGGTTCGCTTAGTACAATAGTGTCCGTTCTATAATAGCAACGTTATGATATCGTTTAATGTAAATTACCTAGTTTTTTTTTTTTTTTTTGTTAAATTGCTATGGCATTTTTCTTATTTTTCTACACGTGTCTTTGACGCAGTTGAAAGCATTTATTTTGTGTATATTTATTATAATAATCACTTAACGGCATGTCGTCCGGAGACTTAAGACCTATAAGAGACAAAATT
Organism: Tuberolachnus salignus; assembly: GCA_956483605.1. NCBI lineage: Eukaryota > Metazoa > Arthropoda > Insecta > Hemiptera > Aphididae > Tuberolachnus > Tuberolachnus salignus. The sequence continues at coordinate 5,804,784 of OY101433.1, read as the reverse complement.
GCCTGTGTCTACTGTAAAGTTCGATTTCCGTTGTTAGCTGAGAAAATTATATTTGCACGTCATTGCAACACAACCCGGATATTTATGTTCTGTCCAGCGCTGAGACTTGAATGTCCTATAAAATTGCAAAAACACCTTAAAACCCTCAAAAAATACCCTATAAAATCGACTATTAATTTTATTATAATTGCTTAAACTGCGAAAAAAAATGTATTACATGTGTTTTTTTTTAAATAGTATTTATGCCATTTGGTGGATTTAATCTTCTTAATCATCCGTTGTGAAATAATAATTTTAAAAATATATTTTCACATTTTATTTTGTCGGTTATTATTTGAACTAAATTGTTGTGTACACTGTAAAATGATGTGTTGTTTGATATTTTCGAACATAAATGAAAATTTACGTTTTCAGTATTAAACAATTTTAAATAATGCTCAAAAACTACGAAAATGCCATAATTTTTTTTAAAAAGTGCACGAAAATGTATAAATATGAAAAATAAAAATTACACAATAAAATAATCAGATATAATAGGAACAAGACCGTCTGCGTTAGAATATTATAGAACCGAATAAGTACCATCTCCAGCGGGATTTTGTTGAAAATGCTGTAGCAATCCGAGCTCTTGGCTTTTATGGCCAAACAAATTATTAATTTAAAAAAAAAAAAAATACTAATAAAAATCAAATATTCTGTTTTCGAGATAGCGAATTAGAAGGCGAAAGCCGCTGATGTTCGAAATTTCTAATTCCCGCCCCTATGGCGATTCACTCTCCATAGGCCGTCAGACAGATAGACATTTTGTTTTATTGGTATATATATATATATAACGTCGTTGTCGCGGTAATCCGTAAAACATTTTTTATAAATTAAAAATATATAAGGTAATGCTCATGAATGGGTCACTGACTGCAGGTGGAAAGTTGAACCATGTACAATAAAGATCGTTTAAAAATGTCTTGAACAGCTCAAGTTAAAATTTATATTAATTTTTAACTACAAAATATAATACAGCTTTCCGTGTTTTTTCGTTACAAATTGTTGAGCATATTTTTTTGGCGCCGAATAATTGTATCCACATAAATCGGAAAATAGTATAAGTGGTTTTACGGATACCATCAATATTCGAAAACGATTCTAATAAAAAAAAATAAAAAATTACCTCTAAGGATTCCCGATGTTGTTATAGTGCCGTAAGAGAACTACTCTTTTGAAAGGCCAAAACGAATGGTATCTATATAAAAACGTATTAAAACAAAAGGGGGCTCGACAATTGCATGTAGCTATAAATGAATCAAAAATATCAGAATATATCGAAAATTAAACCGTAAAAAAAAAAAAAAAAAAATGATAATATTATGTAAATTGAACAAATCCGGTTTCTATAATTGTTTTAAACTAAGTTACAATAATAATTAAAAAATTAACAGTTACGGAAAACGTTTACGTGTAAATATTCCCGTTTTTCTGCGTTATTAAGAAAACTACTAAATAAAAAAAAAAATCAAATGATTATCATCGCAATGCACCCACTGGATCCAGTCGAAAAAGACGAGGGGGAAAAAAATGCAATCAATAAAGTACACGTCATAGTAAAACAAATACGCTGATCGTTACGCTATCAGTATCCACAAATTTCACAAGTTCATTTCCGAGACGCGTTATCGTTTTTTTTTTTTTTTTTTTAAACATTTTTAAACATATTTCTACTCATTAAAAATAAATAAAAAAAAAAACCAAGGAAATCGATTTCTAGTAAGCTGGCCGACCGCACGCGCATTTACGTTTCGCGGTGCTCGTTTACAGAAATCGTTTTGTAGTTTACAAATATTATTTAGGTGTACCACTTAAGCGCAATACAGTCACTGCTCTCGACATGTCGTCATTCGACTAGGGGTTTCTAAGACGTTTTGCCACCGGAGCGGAAAAATGATCGAAAGCATTGCCGGCGAAACCTACGCGGTGCAATAATAATAATAATAATAATAATAATAATAATATTTTTATCGTCTGGTAAAATAATTTTATCCGTCCGCTCGTCGTCGCTATTATGGACGGCGATATCGTTCCCATACAGAGACGATAAAAATGTCGGCGTTTACACGCGATAAAACGAACGAAACAATGCGAAAAAAAATAGCATAAAAAACCGTGTTGCGGGGACCTACAATATATATATATATATTTAAAAATTATATCCACGTCAACGTCGATCCGGTTGCCGACAATAATTGTAAAAGAACCGGACGTGTCCGCCACGTGTGAGTAGCCAGTGTTGTTGTCCGTCATAAGTTATTTTAGTTAAAAATGTTGATCTTTTTATCTCGTCCGGATAAATAATATTTATTGTCTGATTATCTATAAAATTCTGTCGTAAATTAAGCATATTTTCAACATTGATCAATGTGAAAAATCCAGACCAATTTTTATCATCTAAAAATGTTTGGTTTTTTTTTTTTTTTTAATAAAGATCAAATTCGGAAAACTAATTGAGAATTTCGAAAATTATTTTTAAAAAAAATAAAGTATCGCCGGGTGACAAATTTGCAGATTTTAATACACTGCGTACGAAAATCGGTGCGTTTTTACTATTTTATTTAAATCAATATCTTCTTCGGTACAATAGGAATCATAAAAGTCCAAAAAGACTATATTATCTTGACTGATGATCAAAATTTAAACACGATTGAATTTCAACATAATTTTAATTGTGTAACAACAAATTAATTTGTGAAACTTTTATTTTGCATTGTTTGACGTCATTTTTTTTTTTTTTTGGACTTTTCAAGTCACATTTTCGGGTATTTTTTAATAAAATTCCGTCAACCTAACATAGTTTACACACATAGTTTTTTTTTCTTTTACACGTGTTGTATATACGTCAAATTTATATTTACAAAAAATAATATTATTAACACAAGCTGTATACGGGTTAGGTGAAGGGTTAAGGATTCGATAAAATATAGAAATATTGCTTAGATTAACTAATTGTGGGCTTGTGATATACCATTCACGAATTTCCAGATTAAATTTGTTGATTGATCATTTTATCAGGCATCAGACATCCCCATAAACTATCCGGCATTGTCGTTTGGTTTCGTTTAGTTTCGTTCGCGAATTGTGTTTAGTGAAGTGTATTTACAGTAAAACGCCGAAATCTAAACCGCTTTTCTCGTCAACATTGCGAAACCGTACGCCAATGAATTCAGACGAACAGAATTATTACAGAAAACCACATAATCGACGTTCAAATTCGATCGATATTTTTTTTCTAAAGACAATCGTTTTAAATAGATATATTTGTACGCATATAGTGTACTCTAATATCAATAATATTGAATTTAAAAAAACAAAAATCCATTTAAGTGGATTTTATATTGCCTTTTGTCGAGACTTATGCAGATACGTGTTTAATTGCAATTATTGATATTTTTAACGGTTTTTTTTTTCGACCGCGTTAAATTCACAGCGCTAATTTATTACGATACGAACGGTCTAATCCAGTCCGGGGATGCCGGTCTACCGGTAATGATTGTTCTTAATATTATCGTCGTCGTCGTTATTATTACAATTATTGTATTGGAGCGTACGCGGCGAACGCCGGCTGGGACGACTGCGGCGGCGGCGGCGGCGGCAGCGCGGCCGCGCGATTTTATTGTTTCCGAGCTGAATTATTTAATCCTTTATGATATTTCATCGCGCCGGGTATATACGTCGTATTATTGTCGAAGCCGACGTATTATTATCGCCCGGACATTTAAATTAAATAAATCATATTTCTCCGGAGAGGGCGCAGACAGACAGACGGACCGGAGTAAAACCGCCCCGCCTCCCGGCCGGCCGGCCTTTTTGCCGGCACCGGGCCCCCCGTGTATTTGTTCCGATAGTGAAAATCGACTGAAATCTCTGCGCGGGCCGACGACGGTCCGCGCCCCGTGCTCTCCCCCCCACCCCCGGACCGGTGTGCGAATGCGACGCGTCCGGATTACGTAAACGACGCGCACCGACCCCGTCGTAATAGGATATAAATAACAATAATAATAATAATAATTAATATTGTTATTACTATTTATAATATACTGTCCGGTCAGAGAGAGTGAGAAAAAATATAATAATAAATGTTTTTTTTTTTAATTTTTTATCAATCTTCGTTTGACGCCCTCGTAATTGTTACGATGCGTGCGTATCAAATTCGCCGTGTTTGCTGCGCCGGCAAATCCAAAGTTAAAGTGTTAATTTCATACATGACAAACCGCACGCTTTTCAATTGTATTTCTTTCGTTTACTTGACGCATCATTCAACGAAAATGCCAAAAGCGTGCGTATGCCCGTCTGCACGGAATCGGTAATAAAACGAGCAAATTAAAAACAAACGATTTGATTTTAACAATAACAATAAAATAAAAAAATATGTACGCGTGAATATATAAAAATTTCACACACTGTATACTACAACAACGAGCACACTTATTAAATATATGATATACACGAAATGTGTATAATCGCATATGGTGGTCGAATGAGAATGAACACCTGCAACTACCTTACGCCTGATTTTATTTCAGTCTTGTTTGGAGACAAAAAAAAAAAAAAAAAGTTGTATAAAAACATTAAAGCGTTCCATTTAACAGAATTATTTACTTTTTGAATGTAAAAATGTACAATTGGATGTATTACAGTAACCTCGTTTTCAATAATATTTGCATAAACGAATTACTCTTCCATTTCCAGGATGCCCACATCTGCAATTCAAACGGACCGCCTCTGTTGCCACGTTGATTAACGCGGTTCATTTTCCCTCGATACGAATCACGATTACCACTTCTAGAATTGTTCTCCCATCTTGCGTGGTCACGACCTCCTCCTCCACCGCCACCACCACCACAACCTTTTACAATATATAGCGGTTCAATGTTTATAGGCAGTTGCCGTTGATTCCAATGTCGACCGTGTTGCATTGGAGGCCCAGGTAGACCCATCCATTGATCCTCTTGAACGAGGTGTTGGTGCAGCAGTTGCTGTTGCTCTTGTTGTGACGGTAAGGGCTAAGGCTGTTGTGGTATCTGTTCGACGATGAACATTTGAATGTTCATCGTCGTCTGATTAGGAGGCATATTGTAAATATTATTTTTTAGCGGTACCATTCCCATCATAGAATCCGGAGGCATAAACCAATTCATTCGGTTCCTACTGTCTACTGGGAACTGTTGTTGTTACATCGTCATGTTTAGAATTTTCATAATATTGTTAATAACACCTAGGAATCCCATAATAGGAAACTGCTCTCCCTTGGATTCTGGCCACGGAATGCTGACGTAATTATATATAGGTGCTGTATCGCCTGACATATCTTCTAGTGGCTTGTTCAAAGGTTCAGTATTTCCATTTGATATGGTTCATTAGGCGAATTGGGTATCCCGTACAATACAAATAATAACAATATGATGAAAATGCACAAAATTTGTAATTACTAATAATTGATGTGTACACATAAATATTTCTGGTACAGTAAATAACTTAAAAAACTGATTGTTCTCGAAGACTTCTTTTTTTCGTGACATCCACTTCCAGGTTCAATTTTTCCGTTACCGGGCTCTTCTGGAATATCAATCAGTAGGCTATCATCTTTTGAATGGATTATGATAGGTTTTAGAAATGTCTTGAGAAACTTTTGAATTGTTCAAACGTTTGTAAAAAAGGTCGAATATCCATTGAAGATTACCATCATCCTGGGCGTCCATCGAAATAAAAACAAAATCATAATTTTTGTTTGAAACAAAATTAGAAATGACCGATCAGAATTAACCGCCAGAGCAAATGCCAGTAATTTGGCATATCAATTGGTACTTGACATGGGATTGTACCAGATGAAATGGGTATGGAAAGAATGTCTGCAATATTTGTGCCAGAATTGTTAACCGAGGAACAAATATTATATTTTAGTAAAGTACTGCTAGGACTTAATAATACTAGACGTAGAAGAAATCGGAAGAACCTAAATTTGTAAGGACTCTGAAAAAAATCAATAATAAGTACTACATAAGCTAGGGAATTACAGTTATACGTACTTGTTCATATTTGTACCTAACAAAAATATACTGGTTTTTCTTTATCTCATAGAGGTGATGGATAATCATTTTAAAATTAACATTGTAATCATCTCCCTCAACCCATCGAAAAAACGACCGGTAAAAAGTATTATTAAAAAGTTCTTAATATATAATTTTTAATAAAAATCGTTAGTCAAAATTGAAAATGAATGATTTTACCAATGTTATTAAAGAGTAAATATTAGTAATGATTTTTGACAAATATGTTATTAATTTTAAATTATTTATCATTAAACTAAATAGCAAAAAAAACGTCAAGAAATTTGTGAATCATCTTTTTCTATATACACTAGACTATATATATTATAATGTATTTATAATGTTTGTATTCTATTTGCTAATCTAATTAAATAAAATCCCATATTAATACAGTAATTGTACACTATATTTTTTTTTTTTTTTAAACTTAAGGTTTCAACAACAATAGTCATTGGCCTGCTTAGACTAGTAATACATGTGGTAAAAGCTGAATAACATGAGTTACAAATTATTTACAATTATTTACACATTTTACTAAAATATATGTTTTGAAAAAATTTGAGTATAGTCACTGTATTATCTTCGTTGACATCTAGCTGGAGTGAGGTCGAGTTGGAGAAGATTCTTTGTGCATCGTGAGGATTTAGGCATTTGGTCAAAAGATCGATAGATAGGATGACTTTAAATGTTTCACATATTGGGGCCAGTTCAATGGTGATAAGGAAGAAGAGGGTTAGATGGGTGTGTCCTATTCCAACCCGAGTGATTATGACCTCATCACATATTTTGAGGTTTAGGGGAGGTTCTATTTTTGGATAGAGAATTTAATGTTCCGGAGATGATTCGAGAAAAGAATATTGGTCCAGTATTTCTGCCATGTTTCTGCAGTCATGAAGTCAATAATTTTAAAAGGCTCTGAGAATAAGGTTGGGATTGATTTTAACGGAATTTTGAGCTATCGAGGCTTAGTTTGCGATTTTGTCAGCATTTTCATTACCGGGCCTCCCAACATGGAAGGACATATATCATAATAAACATTATTATTATTTTACAGATATTTAATTGAAAAGCAAACATTTAAGGATATTATCAAGGGTATTCTACCTAAAAGGTATTATTTCATCAGAAATATTATACAGAGGAATTTTAATAAATAATCCTTGTTTTGAGATTTATTATTGTAAAACCTCTTCAAATAATTAAAAACCAAAAATAAAATAGAAAAACATTATAATTTATTGTAAATTTAAAAAAATAATATTGTGGAAATAGTTGCTACGTAACAAAAAAGGGTTTTTTTTATTGATTTTATTGATATTTACAGATTCCCATACATAAATATCTGAATTATAACTTTTGAAGATTATATTTTTGTATTGGTTATTGTTTTTTGACGTTGTGAACTTTATTCTTTATTATTTATCCATATTACCATTCTGTTTGAAGATTTATAATTAACTAGAAAACTAATAATTTCGTACTCATACAGAATTTATTTACAAAATTTCATATTGTGCCTATAACGATGAACGGACTAACAGCTACTGAAGCACCAAAAGTGGTCAACAACTTATCCAAAAATCATACAGATGAAGGTAAAATAATGCAATTTTTTGAAACATATGAACACATTGATAAATGATGTATTAATGTGCATAGTACATATTTAAACTAATTATTCGGGTTTTTTTAATTAAATTTATGTTGATGGAAAAATAAAAAAAAATGATCCTGATATTAATACAAAAGATAAACAAGAAAATGCATTCTTAAGAATATTTCAAGAAATGACTGATGTTAAACCAGATAATGATAAACGTGAAGAACAAAGGCAACCTCTGCTTCTAGCTTCTTCCAAAATACAATATAGAAAAACGACAAATTTAACACCTATATCGTTACCAAAAGCCGAGAAAAGAAGTTTATCACCAGCAGAAGATACACTAAACAAAAAGAAACTTAAAATCGCACCACCAAACGGTAAGAAACAACAATATAACATTATTAATTTATTTTAAAATTCTATAAATGAAATATCAGTGTATAGTATAAACTTAAATTTGACCTAACATATCAAGTGAATTAATTATATTACAGGTTTTTAATATCAGATACTTTTTAGGACTAATCATTGTTATATATAAATACTAGCAAATCAAGCTAGGGAATGGAGGGAAAAATTTTAGGGGTGTAAAAAAAAAATATATATAAAGTCCGTGTAAATTAACAGAAAATACCAACATTTTTATTAAATAATAAAAGGTTTTTTCTTTATTTTTTTATGTTATAAAAAACAATTTTCAGAATAAACAATATTATTGTATCTTATTAAAGCAAGGTTATCTACAAATTTGAATATCTGAACAAGTTCAAAATGAAATTTGGAGTTTTAAACCCTTCTAAAAAGCCTAATGTTATACTTTTTGTATGTAAAAACATTACCCTCATTAATATTTTGGCTTATAAAGGAAAATATTAAAAACCTTATTTTTTTAGGGTACATTCAAATATAATTACAGAATAAATTAGTGTTACATATATATATATATATAGATATAAAGGGTCCAATCTAAGAATGAAGGAGTGACAAATTTCCGTCCTCTTGTAAAGTAAAAATTACTTAATCCGCACCGAACTAATAAATGTTCGTAATCTTTTTTGTTTTTATTTTTATAATCAATATGACATTATTATTATTACAGTTGATTTCTAATATTAATTATGTTCAAATAAATATTGAAATCATATGAATATAATTAATTTGTATTTAAAACAAAATGCAATGTCCAATATGAAAGTTATAAAAGTATATTTATATCGTTTAGCTTTAGATGAATCAAGTATAGTTCATAGCCTTAACAAGGACGATGGTTTAAAAAGTGTGCTGGTGTTCATTCGAAATAAACCGTCAAAGAAATCAGTGTCGTGGAGACCAGAAACAGAATTAGTACAAGTATCATATTTTGAACACGACGCAAATGAAAGAGGTATTTATTTGAAATTTTGCTAAATATTTTAGATATAATATACCTCCTGCCATTAATAAATTGTTAATGTCATCGGTATGTTAAGTATATTTCCGTGCAAAATAAGACAAAATATAAAAGTAGCATAAAAACATAATTACAAAAATAATAATATACTAATAATTTGATTTATTATTAGTGCAATTTTTTTTTCGAATAATTTTTTTTTTATATTAAAAAATAACTACTCAATCAAACGAAAATAAAATATTAATTTAAATACATCAAAATAATGTCTAAAAATGTCTTTCACATTATGTTATTATTGTTTTTAGTAAACGTAAATAGGACATTTAAAGCTATGAAAATGCAGGAACGTGAAATTGAAAGACGAAACTTTCTTGCTGCTCGCAAATTAAGTAAGATATTAAAATAAAATGTCTATTCCAAAGTAAACAAATCGATATATACATGAATACACGTGTTTAGGTGCAGATAATATGGAACCTAAGACTGTATGGAGATCTCTAGACGATAGCCTACTGATTGATATTCCAGAGACTGGTAAAGATAAAATAAAACCTGGAAATTTAAGTCATGAGAAAAAGAAGCAGAATATTCGGGAACAATCTTCTTTACAAGCAATTTACATTAACAAAAATATGTATGTGTACATATCAGTTCTTTGTAATTTTATATATTGTGCATAAATGTCATGTTGTTATTATTTTCATTGCACAGGATACCAGATTCGCCCGAAGAACCTGATGAAATGGAAATCTTTCCTTACTCTGAACCATTGAATATACCATTTGAGGATATGTCAGGTGATACAGAAATTATATTTAATCACGTCAACATTCCGTGTCCAGGATCAATGGTTGAACAACCTCCTACTTTGGAAAAGATGCAACAACAACAGTACCCAGTGTCCAGTGGGCATCAAATGAAACAACAACCTCATCCCATACATCCACAACATCAGATACACCAATTTCAACCTCATTATCATGTTAAAGAGTTTCAATGGATGGGTCAACCTGTGGGTCATTTGCAGCACAATCAATATTATTATCAACAGCATCTGCATGTCGAAAATAGGCCCTCACATTTCGAAAATGGTGGTGGTAGTGATAGTGGTGGTGGTCGTGGACACACTAGATTGGAATGCTATTCTGTTGGTGGAAATTGTGACTCGTATCAAGGAAAAATGAATCGCCGTTTTCAACGTGGCAACAGTATACTCAATTGCAGAGGTGGGTATCCAGGAAATGGAAGAGTAGGTCGTTTATGTAAATTTTATGCAAATCAAGGTGTCTGTAAAAAACCAAATTGTAAATTTTTACATGTCAATAGTTAATATAATAAAATTCTATTTCATAGAAAAGTGCACATATTTATATATATATTTTTTCTTTTTATTATTAAAAAAAATTAAATTAATGTTAGGTGTGAAGTTATTGTAATTGTTTATTTCCATTTGACCATTTCTTTACTGAATTATAATTATTATACAATGTATATATAAGTATACTTCATATGACATTAAATATGTGTTAGTTAAAGTAAATAAATTATTTTTGAATGTAAATATTTCATGTATTACTATACATGAGTATATAGACTTAGTTAATATATAAACATAGAAGTTTGCTCATTATTGTATTATACTTTGTTTAAAATAATAATAAATTCACCTAAATGTACATATTTTTTATTTTATTGTTGTTGTTAAAATTAAATTATATAAATATTTCATCTAAATTTGCTTATTCATTACATAATATTATTACTGATTCCGTGTATATGGACATACACACACTTTTAAAATGGTTTACCATTATTGAAGATATATTAAATAATACATTAATATAGATATCATTGTGTTATGACGATTTAAATATTTGATTTGTATTTATAAATTAATAAGAAAATTATACAATCTGTACGCTTATAGTACAATAAGCATAAGTGAATAAAGTAGAAATAAAAAATTAGTATAAGTGATTAGTATTATAAGTATTTACAATAGTCCCTACATATATAATATAACTAATATCATTTTGCATGAAATGCATGCGATTTAGAGGTTGTAACAGCGACAGTATTTCGGCGGGAATTTTTTTTTTTTTTATTGTAATTATTATGTATTTTTTTTATTGGCTTGTGGACTATGATAACCAGTTTGATTATCGACTATGAAATTTCTGGAGACGTTCGGAGTAGCGTTAGTGATGAGACGAATTATTTTTGATTGAACCAATTGTATTTTGATTGTGTTACTTTTTTTTAACAGCTTCCCATAGCTGGATTCCGTAGGTTCATATTGTTTTGAGTAAGAGATTGTGTAAACTAAGTATAGATTGAAATTTGAGATTTGAGATTTTACCTATATACAACGGATAGTAGAGTGCATTCGATTTAGGGACAACTTTGTCATATGTATTTGTTTGGACCAGTTGAGTTTTTTTTATCTAAATTTTTCACCGTATTTAAAGAATGTATAAGATCGTTATTAATTGAAACTGGTAGAGGATGTTGCTGTTTGAGGGTAAAGCTATAATTTGAATTAATTTAAGTTCTTCATTTTTACACATCAATGGATATACCATGAAGACAGTATATTTCATTATATTAAAAAAAATATCTCAAAACGACATATTAATTTTAGTTTCAAGAAATATGGAATAATAGTACACAACAATAACATTATAGTACCAGATTATCTAGAAACTACTAACAGTAAATAGTTGATTGTAAATCATAATATTCCAATGAAGTGGAAAATGTTTATGTTTAAATATTATGGACCAGATTAATCCAAATGTTCAATAGACGTGCAACGCCAATGATTCTATCGATGTATTTAACTACTTAACATTTATTATAAAATTAACAATTATACTATTATAGCTTAAACAATTGAGCATGTTTTATGCATAAAATATTTGTATTTTATATATGAATAAATATAATTTCGTGTTTCAAGTTAATAAACGGTAAAACAATTAGTTTATTTATTTCAACAATAATGTTATAATATGTAAAATATTGGAAAAATACTGAATATTACATTAGAATACATACCGGATATATACCTCAATGTTGGGTACGGTGAATGCATAAAAATGGCATGCATCCCGTCAAACACAAACCTAGTTGATGCACAAATATACGTATACATATTTGTAACTCAAATTAAACCAAACACTGTTTATAGCTTCAAGGCTTCATCTATTTAACTTACTCGTAGATTGTAATAAAAATAACCTAAAACGATTCAAGGATTTGTCAAACCTATTGTTTTTAGAAAAAAAATTGTTTTCTAAATCACAATTGAATGAGCACATGGCCAACTAAATTTCATTTAATATTCTCAACAATTATTAAATGTCATGTAGTTTATTACCTATTTTATTAGAATTTTATGCTTTTTTTTCCATTTTGACATTGAATTGATTTTCAAATGTAAAATTATCGAAATGAAGGCTATAAAAAAAAAAAAAATCATTATGGATATAACTCCATCTAATGAGGTGAACATCACAATTAGAAGACCATATACATAATTATACTTAAACTAATAATCAAGTCAAACAGTTAAATTCTCATAGCACAATGATATCTATAATAATGTATTACGTACTAAATTGTATACGAATTATAACCAAAAAAACCACCTGCTTTACAATAATAGTTTTAGTTTCACTTCAAAATTTTTCAAAAATAAACTATTTTAAAAGTGTGTGTATGTCCATTAACACGGAATCAGTAATAATATTATGTAATCAACAAGCAATTTAAAATTATTAATTAATAATTATATAATTTAATTTTAACAATAATAAAATGTTAAATATGTACATTTAAGAGAAGTTATTATTATTTTAAACAATGTATAATAGAACTATAAGTAAACTAAATATAAACTGTTTCTATATATCCATGTATAGTAATACATGATATATTTACATTCAAAAATAATTTTTTAGTTATAATGAAATGTGATTAATGTCATATGAAGTGTACATTCACATACATTGATTATTACTTAAATTCAGTATAAAAATGGTCAAGTGGAAATAAACAATTATAATTACTTCTCACCTGACATTAATTTAATTTTTTTTAATACTAAAAAGAAAAAAAAATATAAATATGTGCAACATTCCATGAAATAGAAAAATATTATATCAACTATTGTTATGTAAAAATGTACAATTTGTTTTTTTACAGACACCTTGTTTTGCATAAAATTTGCATAAACGATTTACTCTTCGATTTCCAAGATGCCCACCTCTGCAACTGAATAGTCTGCCACTGTTGCCACGTTGATAACCGCGATTCATTTTCCCTCGATATGATTCGCAATTTCCACCATCCGAATAGTTCTCTAATCTAATGTGTCCACGACCACAGCCACCATCACTACCACCACCTTGTTCGAAATATGGGACCACATTTTCGATACAGCGATGCTGTTGATCCCAATATAGATCGTGCTGCATAGGACGCACAGATTGGCCCATCCATGGAACCATTTGATCGTAGTGATGAGGCGAAAATCGGTGTCGCTTATGTTGTGGATGTAAAGGAATAGGCTGTTGTTTCATTTGATCCTCACTGGACACTGGAAACTGTTGTTGTTGCATGACCTCTACAAGAGTAGGCTGCTCACTCTTATATTCTGGCCACGGAATATTGACGTAATTATAAATAGATAATGTCCCGCCTGACATATCCTCAAATGGTATGTTTAATGGTTCGGAGTAAGGAAAGATTTCCATTTCATCTGGTTCTTCGGGTGAATCGGGTATCCTGTATAATAAAAACATTTTATCATTTTTATGATAAAAATGGATTTTAGATGTTATAACTAATAATTTTTAATTATAAAAAATAATAAAAATAAATAATTTTTAATTTTTTCTACTAATTGATTTTTATACATACAAATCTCTGGTATTGTAAATAGCTTGTAAAACATATTGTTCTCGAAAAGTTTGCTTTTTTTTTTCGAGACTTTCTCTTCCTGGTTCAATTTTATCATAGCCAGACTCTGGAATATCAATCAGCAGGCTATCGTCTAGAGATCGCCATGCAGTCTTAGGTTCCATATTATCTGCACCTAAACACGTGTATTTATGTATATATCGATTTGTTTACTTTGGAATAGACATTTCCTTTTAATATCTTACTTAATTTGCGAGCAGCTAGAAAGTTTCGTCTTTCAATTTCACGTTCCTGCATTTTCATTGCTTTAAATGTTCTATTTACGTTTACTTAAAACAATAATAACATAATATGAAAGACATTTTTAGACATAATTTTGATATGTTTAAATTAATATTTTATTTTTGTTTGATTGAGTAGTTATTTTTTAATATAAAAAAAAAATTATTCGAAAAAAAAATTGCACTAATAATAAATCAAATTATTTGTATATTATTATTTTTATAATTATGTTTTTATGCTACTTTTATATTTTGTCTTATTTTGCATGGAAATATACTTAACATACCGATGACATTAACAATTTATTAATGGCTGGAGGTATATTATAATTAAATTGTTATCAAAATTTCAATAAATACCTCTTTCAGTTGGGTCGTGTTCAAAATATGAAACTTCTACCAAATCATTTTCATGTTTCCACGACACAGATTTCTTTGATGGTTTACTTCGGACGAATACTAGCACACTTTTTAAACCTTCGTCATTGTTTCCGCTTTTAGTTTCACACGATTCTTCTATAGCTAAACGATATCAAAATACTTTTATAACTTGCTACTGGACATTGCATAAATTTATAAATACAAATAGATTATATTCATATGAATTCAATATATATTATATATAGCATCATAATTATAATGGCTCAAAAATAATAGATTTAATATATTTTTGGTGATTATAATAATTATCAAAAAAATAAATGTTTTTTTATATATAATTATACAGCTTTTTTGTAAAAATATATATGGAAATATTATGAGTCGTGGATTTTAATACAAACAAAAATTAAAAATGTAAATTAGATCCAGGGCGGATTAAGCAATTTTATCGGAAACCTTTAGAAAACATTTTTATAGTGGTTAATGTTCTCACATACGCAAGGTTAAACTTATTGTCTATTTGCAATAGTGTGCACAACCAAATTAAATTTTAAAATTTGTGAGGATAATTCTAATTTATTGTCGACCTAGCTTATTTTATGATATTTAATATTATAGTTTAAATTCAGAAATTTTTATTTCAATAACTTAATAAATAAATAAATAAAAAAGCTTAATTGGTTAGTGAAATTTTGGTATTTTATATCAGTTTTCACAAAATGTTTGTATATATTTTTTTTATTACACTCCTTAAAATTTTTACTTTAATCCCCAGCTAGTTCTGCTTGTACGTATGATTAGTCTAATAATTATCTGGTATTTAAATTTTGTTTTAAAACTATTTTGAACTATAGAAATTTATTCATTTTTATGTTTATACTTGTCAGTGATAGTACATTTATAAAAAATTGAGATAAATTAATATTTAAAAAAAAAATTAAAATCTTACGTAGTTGTTTTTTGCTGTCTGATAGAGTAATTTTAGGTTTCTTTACGTTCGGCGAATCTAATTCTGGCGATAATTTTCGTTTTTTTGGTCTTAGTAAAGTTGTTAAATTTTTTGAATTTTCAGATTGCATTTCAGAATAAGGTTGAAGCGGAATTGGTGCTTGTTTTTTGTATGTATCTTCATCAGGTTTACCATCGTTCATGTCTTCAATTATTCTTAAGAATGGATTATCTTTGTTAGGTTCTAAATGTCGACTTTTCTCTTTTGTATCAATGTCATTTTCATTTTTTATTTTATCATGTTCCACCAGCAGATAAATTAATTGAAAAAAAAACCCGAAAAATTAGTTAAAATATCTACTATGTACGTAAATAAATCATATTTAAATGTATACTTAAGTTTAAAAAAATCGAACAATAATACCTTCATCGGGAAGATTTTTGGATAATTTATTGACCAATTTTGGTCCTTCATTATCTTTTAATTGGTCCATCGTTACAGGCACAATATGAAATGTTGTACGTTTATACTGGAGTTATATGTACAAAGTTATCTGTTTCGTCTTCGTCTTTTTACAAATTTCGTATCGAATTCCAACTTCTAGCTTGTATAAATCTTTATAAACAATAGGTATACAATGCAATATCATAGATTATAGGTCAGATCTAGAAAGAATAATAACCAGTGCAATAATAATATTCGTAAGTTATAATTCGGATATTTTTTTTTATTGGAATCTGTAGTTGTAAAGAATCAATAAAAAAAAAAACACATATGTATTGCGTAGCAACAAATATCAAGGTGTTTAATAAAGATTTTCTTTAATAAATTTTATTATGCATTCATCGGCTTGCTATAGCACCCGGATTATAATAATTAAAAATTTGATTTTTTGACGTTATAGGGTGCCTTTTAGATATTTATTATCTATATTACTTTAAATTCTTTTCAGTGATGTGACGGAAAATGTATGTTTCGAATTCTAAATGTCGAAATTGGTTTTATTTATGAGTAAAACAATGTTATCCGGGTCTGCTATTATTATATAATAATTATAATTGAGCATGTTTTGTGCATAAAATATTTGTGTTTTATATGTGAATAAATATTAATTCGTGTTTCAAGTTGATAAACGGTAAAACAATTAGTTTATTTATTTCTATAATAATGTTATAATATGTAAAATATTGGATTAATACTGAAGATTACAGTAGAATACATACCGGAAATATACCTCAAGGTTAGGTACGGTGAATGCATAAAAATGGCATGCACCCCGTCAAACACAAACCTAGTTGACGCACAAATATACGTATACATATTTGTAACTCAAATTAAACCAAAAACTGTTCTTAGCTTCATGGCTTCATCACTTTAACTTACTCGTAGATAACAATAAAAATTATCTAAAACGATTCAAGGATTTGTCAAACTTATTATTTTTAGAAAAAAAATTGTTTTCTAAATCATTATTGATTAAGCACATGGCCAACTAAATTTCTTTTAATATTTTCAACAATTATTAAATGTCATGTAGTTTATTACCTTTTAATAAAAAAAAAAAATCAAACCTTGATATTATGGATATCACTCCATCTAATGAGGTGAACACCATAATTAGTAGACCATAAACAGAATTATACTTAAACAAATCAATTCAAACATTTAAATTCTCATAGCACATTGATATCTATAATAATGTATTACGTACTAAATTGTATACGAATTATAACCAAAATAACCACCTGCTTTACAATAATATTTTATCTTTGACTTACAATTTTTTTAAAAATAAACTATTTTAAAAGTGTGTGTATGTCCATTAACACAGAATCAGTAATAATATTATGTAATCAACAAGCAATTTAAAATTATTAATTAATAATTATATAATTTAATTTTAACAACAATAAAATACAAATATGTACATTTAGGTGAAGTATTAAATACTTTAAACAATGTATAATAAAACAATGAGCAAACAAAGTATAAACTATATCAATATATCCATGTATTGTAAGACATGAAATATTTACATTCAAAAATAATATTTTAGTTTTAATGAAATGTATTTAATGTCATATGAAGTATACTTTAACATACATTGTTTATTAATTATAATTTGGTATTGAAATGGTCGAGTAGAAATGAACAATTATAATGACTTCACACCTAACATTAATTTAGAACGCTAAAAAGAAAAAAAATGTTATATATTTATTTGCACCTATCTATTTAATAGGAATATATTATTTTAATTTTTGTTATTTAAAAATGTACAATTTGGTTTTTTGCAGACACCTTGTTTGGCATATAATTTACATAAACGACCTACTCTTCCATTTCTAGGATGCCCACTTCTGCAATTCAATAGACTGCCACTGTTGCCACGTTGAAAACCACGATTCATTTCCCCTAGATACGAGTCACAATTTCCACCATCCTAATAGTTTTCCAATCTAGAGTGTCCACGACCACCACCACCTTTATTGAAATAAGGGGCTCATTTTTGAAACGCAGATGCTGTTGATCCCCATATTGATCGTGCAGCAATGGACGCACAGATTGACCCATCCATGGAATATCTAGATCGTGGTGGTGAGGCGGAAATCGATATCGCTGATGTTGTTGATGTATAGGAAGAGGCTGTTGTTTCATTTGATGCCCACAGGATACCGAAAATTGTTGTTGAATCATGATTCCTTCAAGAGTAGGCTGCTCACTCTTAGATTTTGGCCATGCTATATTGACGCAATTAAATGTAGATACTGTATCGCCTGACAAATCCTCTAATGGTATGTTCAACGGTTCATAGTAAGGAAATAGTTCCATTTGATCAGGTTCGTCAGATGAATCGGGTATCCTGTACAATGAAAATAATAACATCACATTAATGTAAAATAAATGAAATTACAAAAACCTGATATGTACACATACATATTTCTGGTATTGTGACTAGCTGGTAAAATAGATTGTTCCCGAATAATTTGCTTCTTTTTTTCATGACTTCCACTTCCGGGTTCTATTTTATCTTTACTAGGCTCCACTGGAATATCAATCAGTAGGCTATCGTCTAGAGATTGCCATGCAGTCTTAGGTTCCATATAATCTGCATCTAAACACGTGTATTCAAGTATATATCGATTTGTTTACTTTGGAATAGACATTTCCTTTATTATCTTCCTAATTTTCGAGCAGCAAGACAATTTCGTCTTTCAATATCACGTTCCTGCATTTCCATAGATTTAAACGTCCTATTTACATTTACTAAAAACAATAATAACGTATGGTGAAAATTATTGAAAGACATTAGTCGTCATAATTTTGGTATGTTAAAATTAATTTTTTAATTTCGTTTGTTCGAGTAGTAATTTTTAAAGTATAAAAAAAAATGATTTGATAAAAAAAAAATTGCCTACTAAAAATTAATTTTGTTTTTTGTATATTATTATTTTTGTGATTATGTTTGTATTCTACATTTATATTTTTTTTGTGTTGCACGGAAATGTAGTTTCCATACTGATGACACTAACAACAATTCATAAATGGCAGGAGGTATATTAAATCTAAAAAGTTTAGCTTAGTTTCAATAAATACCTCTTTCAGTTGCGTCGTGTTCAAAATATGATATTTTCACCAAATCAGTTTCAGGTTTCCACGACACTGATTTCTTTGATGGTTTACTACGCACGAACACCAGCGCACTTTTTAAACCATTATCTTTGTTAACGCAATCACCGTTACATGATTCATCTACAGCTAAACAATATTTATATACATTTATAACTTACATATTGGATATTGCACATACTTATAAATGTATATTAATAATATTCATGTAATTTCAATTAATATATCAGCATAAAAAATATTATGGTATAAATTAATAATAATACTGTCATTATGATGATGAAAGTAACAAAAAAGATTACGAAAATGTATTAGTTCGCGGGCGGATTAAGTAATTTTCCCTTTACAAGAAGACGGAAATTTGTCGCTCCTTTATTTTTGTATTGAACCCTTTATAAATCTATGATAAATTTAATACACAGAAATATATTGTTTAATTATATTTATAAGTACCCCAAAAGAATTAAGATTTTACTATTTTTCCTTTACAAGGGAAAATGTTAAAGAGAATTATGTTATTACATACAAAAAGTAAAACATTAGGTGTTAAGCAAATGTATAAAACTCCAAATTTAATTTCAAAGATTGTTAGGTTGTTCAAATTTATAGATAACCTAGCCTATTTAATGAGGTACAATAATGTTGTTTATTTTCGAAATTGTTTTTATAAAAAAAGCATATTTAAAAAAATTCTCTATTAGTTAATAAATGTTGGTATTTTCTGTTATTTTTCAAAAATTTTATATATATTTTTTTTTATTACGCCTTTAAAAATATTCCCTTTATTCCTTAGCATGATTCGCATTTATTTATACATAACAATGATTAGTCCTAAAAACTATCTGGCATTAATAACTTGTAATAAAATTATTTCAGTTGGTAGGTCATATTTACGTTTATACTATGCACTAATACTTCATTTATAGAGTTTTTAAATAAATTAATAATTACACACAAATTTAAAATATAACATTGATGTTTTTTAACGTCTGGAGGTGCGATATTAAGTTTCATTTTGTTTAGTGATTCTACTGCTGGTGATAAAATTCTATTCTCGGCTTTTGGTAAAGATATAGGTGTTAAATTTATCGTTTTTCTATATAGTATTTTGGAAAAGGGTAGAAGCAGAGGCGGCCTTTGTTCTTTACGTTTATCATTATCAGGTTTAACATCGGTCATTTCTTGAAAAGTTCTTAAGAATGCATTAACTTTTTTATCTTTTGTATTAATATCAGGATCATAATTTTTTATTTTTCCATCAGCATAAATTTAATTTAAAAAACCCGAAAAATTAGTTTAAATGTGTACTATGCACATTAATACATCATATATCAATGTGTACATAAGTTTCAAAAAATTGTATTATTTTACCTTCGTCTGTATGAGTTTTGGATAACTTATTGACCAATTTTGGCACATCAATAGCTATTAGTCCGTCTATCGTTATAGACACAATATGAAATATTGTAGTAAATTCTCTATGATTACGAAATTATCAGTTTTGACTGCGTCTGTTTACCAATTATCTATTAAATTCCAAACTCCAGCGTCTATAAATCATTATACGGAATAGGAATACGGATAAATAATATAGAATAAAGTTCACAACGTCAAAATACAATACCCAGTACAAAAATATAAACTTCAATAGTTATAATTCAGATATATATTAATTGGATTCTGTCGCTATGTAGAATCAATAAAAAAAACACTTTTTTGTAACGTAGCAACTAATACCAAAATATAAATACCAAATAGTATTTTTTTAATTTTACAATAAATTATACTGTTTTTCTATTTAGTTTTGTTATTTAATCATTTGAATATGTTTTACAATAATAAATCTCATAACATGAGATTATAACATGGTTTATGTATGAAAAGTCTTTTGAAAAATATTTCTGATTAAAATTAAATGTTCATGTACTACCCGACCAGAAATAATCAAAATGAAATTATGCTCTAAACAATATGTAAACGTCTGAATAACTGTGAATAAGGCTGATAGAATTTTCAACTTATATGAAACGATTTAATGAGTTATTATTAATGAAATAACAATAACGAATTTATATTTTTTAATGTACAATAAATAACTTATGTAAAATCATAATATAGACACTACATTGTTATAATAAGCAAAACATTGGATTAAATAGTTGACATAAACGTAAAATACCTGTGGTTAATATATATCAAGGCTAAATTTTGAGGTAATAATGTGTGAAATAACAATAATGATAATATAGGCATAAGTACTGCACGATTTATAATATTAAAAATCAACAAATGATTCAGAAAGTATAATTAAACACGTTCGCTGGCGATGACAAAACCATACCGTCATTTCTTCAGTTATTTTGCATATGGAACTGGAGAACCGCTACATTACATCGAAAGAGCAGCAGGTTGCCGACCACGATTATAGACGAATTTCGATTATCTTCTCCTGATTTTAGACACAATTTTCGTATGGACCATTATCGAAGTAATTATAGATGATGTCACCAAAAATAGAAAAACAAAATAACACGACACGTCTACACTGTACAACACGAATATTGACTGTCAAATATTACATTCAGAGACATACGCAGTCAATTGTGAATATCGAACATCTACATGAAGAATTATATTTGTCGATTAATATACCAAATATTAAACACTTTATACCGCTAGGGTTCTACTATTTGATCTCTTTATAATTTTTTGTAATGAAATTTATATACAAATCTTCCGACGTTAATACAAGGGTACTCTTAACTTGATTACATCATTGAAGCATCAACCGGGAGTTGTGGATGCAAGGCACTTTGGAACCCTATTAAGACTTAACTACGGGCCAAATAGTATTGAATATAATTGGTTATTATAGAATAGTAAACAATAGTTTAACGGAGGTTTTTCGGTACATTGAACGTACAAAAATGGCTTGCACCGCATCATACAAAAACCTAGTTGCCGCACTGGTATACACATTAGCATTTCAAAAAAAACAAAACACTATTCTTAGCTTTAAGATTTAATCTCATAGATATTATTGGAAATAACCTAACATTTTTCTAGAATTTTTTAGGATTATTATTTTCAAAAAAAATATTGTTAAAACCTATTAGGTTGAAAATCTATTCCTTATTATCCAATTTTCAACTCAGTAATTGATTTGAGTTTTTAATGTAAATTTCTTGAGGTAAATGTCATACAAAAAAAAAATTATCATTTAAGTTATCGTTTCATTAAATAAGAAGATCGGCATAATAAAAAAACCGTTACCTAAATTCCATCTACAGGGCTTAAAATTAAGGTTATAGGTAAACCATGTTATACTTAAACAAGTTAAACATTTAAATTTTCATAGCACCTGCTTTTGATAACTATAACGTATATAAAAATAATAATAATGTATTTCCTATAATATTATATACAATACGTAGTACATAAAAAGCCACCTCCTTTACAAAAATATTTTTTCTTTATTTTAACAGTTTTAACAATGATATCCATTTTAAAAGTGCAGGATGCCCATAAACACGAAAACACTAATAATATTATGTAATTAATAAGCAAATTGAGATGAAATAATTATATAATTTGGTTTTAACAAAAAAAATTATATAAACCATTTATACATTTAAGTGAATTTATTATTATTATACAATGTAAAATACAACAATGAGCAAACTAAATTTAAACTATGTCTTAATATTCATGTATTGTAATACCTAAAATATTTACATTCAAACATATTTATTTCGTTTAACTGAAATGTGTTAAAAATCATATGATGTTTATATATTGATTATTAATTATAATTCTTTATAGAAAAGGTGGGGATAAACAATAACCACTCTTTTATTCCTAATATAAATTCAGTTTCCGTTGATACCATAAAGAAAAAAAGTTATATAAACATTTTGTACCATTCTATAAAAAGAATTATTGGTTTTTTATATGTAAAAATGCACAATTAGGATTTTTACAATACCCTAGTTTTGCATAAAATTTGCATAACTGAATTCCTCTCATATAACCAGAATGCCCATCGCTGCAATCGTATGGACTGCTTCTGTTTCCAAGTTGATAACTGTGGTTCATTTTCCCTCGATAGGGAAAACTAACAATACCTCTAGAATAATTCTCCCATCTAGTGTGGACATGGCCTCCACCACCTCCTCCTCTTTTGAAATGTGGCAGTCGATTATCGATAGGCAATTTCTGTTGATCCCAGTATTGAACGTGATGCATAGGATGCACGGGTTGACTCATACATTGATCCTCATGAATGAAGTGTTGAGACGGCGGTAGTAGTTGTTGATTTTGTGTCTGTAAATGCTGAGGCTGATTTAACATTTGTCCACCAAGAAAGTTTAGATATTTAATCATCGACTGATTTGGAGAGAAATTGTAAATAATATTTTTTGCGCTACAATTTCCATCATAGAATCCGGAGACATAAACCAATTCAGTCCGTTCCTACGGCCTACTGGAATCTGTTGTTGTTGTATGATCTCTACAAACTCACTCTTAGATTTTGGCCACGGAATATTGCCGTAATTATATAAAGATAATGTTTCGCCTGACATATCCTCTAATGGTATGTTCAATGGTTCATAGTAAGGAAATAGTTCCATTTGATCAGGTTCGTCAGGTGAATCGGGTATCCTCTACAATAAAAATAATAATAAAATGACATTAATGCACAAAATATGAAATTACAATGAACTGATATGTGCACATACATATTTCTGGTAATGTAACTAGCTTGTAAAACAGATTGTTCCCGAATAATTTGCTTCTTTTTTTCATGACCTTCATTCCAGGTTTTATTTTATCATTACTAGGTTCCTCTGGAATATCAATCAGTAGGCTATCGTCTAGAGATCGCCATGCAGTCTTAGGTTCCATATACTCTGCATCTAAACACGTGTTTTCAAGTATATATCGATTTGTTTACTTTGGAATAGACATTTCCTTTATTATCTTACTTAATTTGCTAGCAGCAAGAAAGTTTCGTCTTTCAATAACACGTTCCTATTTGAATGTTCTATTTACGTTTACTAAAAACAATAATAACATAATTTGAAAGATAATTTTTAGACATAATTTTATCTTAAAATTAATTTTTTATATTTGTTTGTTCAATAAGTTATTTGTGTAATACAAAAGAAAAGTTTTTCAAAGAAAGAAAATTGCACAAATATTTAATCAAGTTTTTTGAATATTATTATTAATGTAATTAAGTTTGTAATCTACATTTATATTTTGTTTTGTGTTGCACGGAAATATTCTTACTATACGTATGACACCAACAACAATTTATTATTGGCAAGAGTTATATTATATCTAAAATTGTTAGCAAAATGTCAATAAATAACTTTGTCAGTTGCTTCGTGTTCAAAATATGATACCTTAATCTATACATGACAATGATTAAGTCCTAAAAACTAACTGGCATTTAAAACCTGTAAAAAAATTATCTCAATTGGTAGGATAGGTCAAATTTACGTTTATATTATGCACTGATATTCATTTATAGAATTTTTAAATAAAATAATAATTATATACAAATTTAGAATATAACATTGTTGTTTTTTGCCGTCTGGAAGTGCGATTTTAAGTTTCTTTTTGTAAAGTATATCTACTGCTGGTGATAAACTTCTTTTTTCTGCTGTTGTTAAAGATAAAGGTGTTAAATTTGTCGATTTTCTATATTGTATTTTAGAATAAGGTAAAAGTAGAGGTGGCGTTTATTCTTCACGTTTATTATTATCAGGTTTAACATCGGTCATTTCTTGATAAAATCTTAAGAATGCATTCTCTTTTGTATTAATATCATGTTTATAATTTTTTTTTTTGTCATCAGCATAAATTTTATTTTATTTTAATACCTTCGTCGGGATGATTTTTGGATAACTTGGTGACCAATTTTGGCGCTTCATTAGCTTTTAGTCCGTCCATCGTTATAGGCTCAATATAAAATATTGTATGTAAATCCTGTATAAGTACAAAATTATCAGTTTTGACTGCCTCTATTTATTATTTTTCTATTAAATTCCAAACTCCAGCATCTATAAATCTTCAAACGGTATGGGATTACCGATAAATAATTTAGAATAAAGTTCACAACTACAATGTGTAATAGGTGCAAATTAATCTTCAATAATTTTAATTCAGATATTTATTTATGGGAATCTGTAAATATCAATATAATCAATAAAAAAACACTTATTTTTTACCTAGCAACTAATAACACAAAATGAAGACCAAATAGTATTTTTTTAAAATTTACAATAAATTATTATGTTTTTCTATTTGAATACGGTTATTAATCATTTGATGAGGTTTTACAATAATGTATCGCAAAAGAAGGTTTAGGTATGGAAAGTCCTCTGAAAAATATTTCTGATGAAGTAGTACAATTTAGGTAGAATACCCTTGATAAAATCATTAAAGGCTTTTTTTTCAGTTAATAATGTGTGAAATAATTATAATGTTTACTATGATATATGTTTATCCATGTAAGGATGCCCGGTAGTGGAAAAGCTGACAAAAATCGGAAACTATGCCTCCATACTACAAAATTCCTTAAAATAAATTGTTATTGAAACTGTAATTCTTTAACTTAAGTAGTAATTATTTTAGATTTATTTCCTATAGATTTAAGTTTCTTCAATTTCTCCTACGTCTATTATTATAAAATATTAGCAATACCTTACCAAAATATAATATTTGTTCCTCAGTGAACAATTCCGGCACAAATATTGATAACATTCATTCCACACCCAATTCATCTAATACAATCCCATGTCAAGTACCAATTTATATGCCAAATTACTGGCATTTGCTCTGGCAGTTAATTCTGATCGGTCATTTCTAATTTTGTTTCAAACAAAAGTAATGATTTTGTTTTTTTAAAACAGGACGATGGTAGTTTTCAATGGATATTTGACCACCGTTACAAACGGTTGACAAGTCAAAAGTTTCTTAAGACATTTCCAAAACCTATCATAATACATGTAAAAGATGATAGCAAACTGGCTTATAATCCAGAAGAGATGGAAAATGTGTTTCTTTTTTTAAAGAATTTTTTTACTCTTTTTTTGTTTTATCGAACGCAAGGTTAATTGCAGTACAATTAATTGCTTCATTATTCATTTTAATGCAACGTTTAATTTTTGATAATTATTTTTTACAATAAATATTAAATAAAAACTACTACACACACAACGGTTATAGTTGTGTTAACTAAATGAAATCAAATAAACGAACGACTGAAGATTGTCGTTGGTCATGATTGACCGTATATGGGAGTTATCAATCGTCAGTCAATAATAAGACGTGACTGTTAATCACGTTGATTTTCATAAAAAACTGACCGTGTATGTGTCGCTTAAAGTAGTTTAATTTATATTTACACTACTTTTGATATTACACACTAGTATTGCTAAATTATCAATACCTATTTGTACAAAAAATAAATTTCATCGTTTGATTTCTAAACGGTCGTACTTTATTAGTAGGTAACTTTGTATTTGATCGGAATGGAGAACATTCATTTTTTTTTATTCCTATACTGCTCATATTATAATATTATAGATACGCAGTAATCCAAAGGCGGCAGAATGGTATTTTGAATTTTTTTAATACCGGCAAATCGAAGTATTAACCGGACAAGTACAAAGAACCCGTTAACATCATAAAGCAATGATAAAATGCGGATTATTGGATTCCCAAATTTGTAATCCGACGTATATCGTAAATCTGGATTTTAGATTCTAAAATCCGGATAATATACTGCATTCAAATTTAAATTATAAATATTGCCATATTATTTTTGTTAATGAATTTCCGTATAAAACTATTGTTATTATCTTATTATCAATGATATAAAACGTGTAAAAAATTAAACACGTTTTTTATAATTCTATAAATAAATATAATTCAAACGAATTTATAAAAACATGTAAAACAAGAAATAAAATTCTGAATATTATACTTTAAAATGTATTATATAATAATAGCAGACCCGGATAACATTGTTTTACTCATAAATAAAACCAATTTCGACATTTAGAATTCGAAACATACATTTTCCGTCACATCACTGAAAAGAATTTAACGTAAAATAGATAATAAATATCTAAAAGGCACCCTATAACGTCAAAAAATCAAATTTTTAATTATTATAATCTGGGTGCCTCAGCGAGCCGATGAAAAAATAAAATTAATAAATGAAAATCTCTTTTAAATCCCGCGATATCTGTTGCTACGACACACATATATATATTTTTTTTATTAATTCATTACAACAACAGATTCCAATAAAAAAAATATCCGAATTAAAATTTCGAATATAATGTTTGCACTGGTTATTTTTCTTTCTAGATCTGACCTATAATCTATGATATCGCATTGTATACTTATTGTCTATAAAGATTTATACAAGCTAGAAGTTGGAATTCGATACGAAATTTGTAAAAGGACGCAGACAGATAATTTTGTACATATACTGGAGTAACGTACAACATTTCATATTGTGCCTGTAACGATGGACCAATTAAAAGATAATGAAGGACCAAAATTGGTCAATAAATTATCCAAAAATCTTCCTGATAAAGGTATTATTGTTCGATTTTTTTAAACTTAAGTATACATTTAAATATGATTTATTTACGTACATAGTAGATATTTAAACTAATTTTTCGGGTTTTTTTTCAATTAATTTATCTGCTGGTGGAAAAAGATAAAATAAAAAATAAAAATGACATTGATACAAAAGAGAAAAGTCGACGTTTAGAACCTAACAAAGATAATCCATTCTTAAGAATAATTGAAGACATGAACGATGGTAAACCTGATGAAGATACATACAAAGAACAAGCGCCAATTCCGCTTCAACCTTATTCTGAAATGCAATCTGAAAATTCAAAAAATTTAACAACTTTACCAAGACCAAAAAAACGAAAATTATCACCAGAATTAGATTCGCCGAACGTAAAGAAACCTAAAATCACTCTATCAGACAGCAAAAAACAACCACGTAATTTTGTAATTTTTTTTTAAAATATTAATTTTTTTCAATTTTTTATAAATGCACTATCACTGACAAGTATAAACATAAAAATGTATATATTTCTATAGTTCCAAATAGTTTTAAAACAAAATTTAAATACCAGATAATTATTAGACTAATCATACGTACAAGCAGAACTAGCTGGGGATTAAAGTAACAATTTTAAGGAGTGTAATAAAAAAAATATATACAAACATTTTGTGAAAACTGATATAAAATACCAAAATTTTCACTAACCGATTAAGCTTTTTTATTTATTTATTTATTAAGTTATTGAAAAAAAAAATTCTGAATTTAAACTATAACATTAAACATCATAAAATAAGCTAGGTCATCAATATATTAGAATAATCCTCACAAATATTAAAATTTAATTTGGTTGTGCACACTATTGCAAATAGACAATAAGTTTTACCTTGCATATGTGAGAACATTAACCACTATACAAATGATTTCTAAAGGTTTCCGATAAAATTGCTTAATCCGCCCTGGATCTAATTTACATTTTTAATTTTTGTTTGTATTAAAATCCACGACTCATAATATTTCCATATATATTTTTACAAAAAAACTGTATAATTATATATAAAATATATTTATTTTTTGACAATTATTTTAATCACCAAAAATATATTAAATCTCTTAATAAATCTATCTATTATATATTAAATATATATTTTTGAGCCATTATAATTATGCTGTCATATATAATACATATTGAAATCATATGGTTATAATAATTTTGTAATTATAAATTATTGCATTGTCCAATATGCAAGTTATAAAAGTATTTTGATATCGTATAGCTGTAGAAGAATCTTGTAAAGCTGATTGCGATAACAATGACGATGGTTTAAAAAGTGTGCTGGTGTTCGTTCGAAGTAAACCGTCAAAGAAATCAGTGTCGTGGAAACCTGAAACTGACTTAGTGCAAGTTTCATATTTTGAACATGACCCAACTGAAAGAGGTATTTATTGAAATATTGCTAACAATTTTAGATATAATATACCTCCTGCCATTTATTAATTGTTGTTGGTGTCATGGGTATGTTCAGTATATTTCCGTACAACACAAGACAAAATATAAATGTAACATAAAAACTTTTTTTTTTTTTTTTTTTTTTTTTTATTAAGAAAAATATACAATCTGTAAGGTTTATTTACAATAAGCATATATGCGGTATATATGGGTTTTTAACATGATTTAGCTTGACTTAAGGAACTACCCAACAGTAGCACTTATGGCGTGAGGGATTTAAATGTTTGGGTAGTGAAAGTTAATGAATTTTTTTTTTTTTTTTTTTTTTTTTTTTTTTTTTTTTTTTTTTTTTTTTTTTTATGTTTTTGCTAGGTCTCTGCACCAGTTTCTTTTCAGTCTTCTTGGTGGGTCACCAGGTATGTTGATAGAGTCGAGGGCAAGGATCAGAGGATTTGAGTGGTTTGCTAGACGGGAGCGAAATAATCTGTAAGATGATTTTGCTACCTCTGGAACTGTTTGGATGTTTAGATCGGAGTGAAGAGTGTGTTTTGAGATGTAAAAAGGTGCTTTTGTGATCATTCTTAATGTTATAGATTGAAAACGTTGTATTTTATTAATGTTTGAGTTCTTAGCAGAACCCCATAATTGGATTCCATATGACCACATAGGTTTTAGCAGAGTTTTGTATAATAGGAGTTTATTTTTAAGGCTAACTGTGGAGTTTTTACCGAGGAGCATATGGAGGGACTTTCGTCTGGTGTTTAATTGGGTTCGTTTTTTTTTTAAGTGCTCAGCCCAGGTTAACCGTTTGTCTAGAATTAGACCTAGGTAACGTACGTTAGATGTTTGAGGAATGATTCTATTATTTAGAGTTACTGTGGGAATTGTATTTTGTTTGAGACTAAATGTGATGTGTGAGGACTTTTCGTTGTTGATTTTTATTTTCCACTTGGAATACCATTGTTCCATCATATTAAGATGATTTTGCAGATGTTGAGAGGCAGTTTGCGGGCTATCATGTGAAGTGAAGATCATTTTATCGTCTGCAAATTCAGCAACATTGGTTTGGGGAGTGGTAGGTTGGTCCGCTGTGTATATATTGTATAAAATTGGGGACGAAATAGCTCCTTGGGGGACACCAGCTAAGATAGGAGATAAGTTTGAGAAGACTGATCCTACCTGTGTAACGAAATTACGATTTTCTAAGTACGACTTAAAAAATAAAAAATAAGGAGGAGGGAGAATCGCTTTCAGTTTAAACAAAAGGCCGGGGTGCCATACTTTATCAAACGCCTGGGCAACGTCCAGTAGAACGGCGGAGCAATAAAGTTTTTTTTCCAGTGCGTAGGAAATAGAGTCTGTTATACGGTGTGCCTGGTGTAAAGTTGAATGTTTGTTACGGAAGCCAAATTGTGTGTTGGGAATTATTTTTTTGTCATTTATGATTTTTGAGATACGTTTAAGTATTAATTTTTCAGTTAATTTTGCAAAGAAAGGCAAAAGGCTAATTGGACGATAGGATGAAGCCATGTCTGGAGGCTTCCCTGGTTTTGGTATTAGAATTATTATTGATACTTTCCATTGAAGAGGAAAGTAGGATAGTCTTAGGATGGAGTTTAAAATGTGAGTTAGGTGAATCATCGCTTTTTTTGAAAGTTCTCGAGCTAGTTCTGTCGTAATTAAATCTACGCCAGGTGCTTTTTTAAGTGTGAAAGATTTTATTAAGTGCTGGATTTCACCTGGAGAAAAAGGTTTTGGAGCAAGATATAATGGTAAGGGAGAAGTTAATGAATTCTCTATATTTAGTGTATGTGTGAAATTTTCTGAAACACAGTGAGGTTGGAAGACTTCTGCGAGATAAGCACGAAAAATTTCTGCTTTTTCATTATCTGATTTACACCAAGTTCCGTTTGCAGTTTTCAAAGGGGCTTGCGTTATTTGTTGCTTGAGGCAATTTCGAGTGGCCCTCCATAACGATCCGTCTTTTAAGGTGAGTGATGAGATCCAATTGCTATATGAGTCATTTCTTATTTGACATAATTTTCGTTTAAGAGTTTGTGTAAGGTTGTTGTAATAATTTTTATCCGAGGGTAGTTTGGTACGTTGCCAGCGGGATCTAGCACGGCGTTTGTGTGCTATGAGTTCACGGATGTGAGTGGGTATTAAGAGTGAGTTAGAACTGTGTTTTTGAGTTTTTGTCGACGCATTCCATGCAGCAGCTTGGATGTTTTCAGTGAAGTGTGACACCGCATCTTCGATGTCATCTGGTGATTTTAAACGAGTGTTTAGGTTTACTTTTTGGTCGATGGTTTTGCGAAATTTGTCCCAGTTCATTAGGCCGTTTATTAGAGTGGGTTTAGAATTTTGGTATGAAGGTAATGCATCAATAGATAGAAGAACTGGAGAGTGATCAGAACATGGGTCCAGTAAATTTTGAGTATGATGATCTATATTGTTTGGGATTTTTATTACAAATATATCTAAGATGTCTGGACGTTTCCTAGGGGATGTTGGCCAGTAAGTTGGGTTTGAAGGTATGACTGTAGAGTAGTGGTTCGAGTTAATGATTTGGAATAAGGCGTGTCCTTTAGGGTTTGTGGAATGGCAGCCCCAAATTTGATTTTTGGCGTTTAAGTCACCCCCTACGATAAAGTAGTGGCCGAGAGAATTAAAGAAAGTTTCAAATTGTGGTGGTGTGATTCTATGTTTAGGGGGACAGTAAACTGCTGCGATTGTGAATGGTACATGATTTAAATTAATATTTATTGATGCAGCTTGGAGGAAATCCTTATTTATTATAGGAAGAGGAGTAAATTGTAATGTTGATTTGACAAGAATCGCGGCGCCAGCGTGGGCAGTGTTATCGGGGTGGTTTGAGGAAATTAAGGTATAGCCTGGAATTTTAAATTTTGTGTTGGGAGTAAAATGAGTTTCAGAAATTAGTGCTACGTCAATTCTTTTATCATTAAGAGTAATGATTAGTTCATTTTTGTGGTTTTGTAATCCATTTGCGTTCCACAGTAGGATTACTAAAGATGATTTAGTGAGAGAGTTATTTGACATTTTGAGTGAGTAGACGATCAAGAACCGTAGTGAGAAGGGATAGCAAAGGGTTTATCAGTGCTTTAAATTCATTTATGAAGTTTGAGAAAGTTGCGTTTTCAATATTATTAGTCGCATTAGAATTTTGATCAGATGTGACCTGAGCATAAGAGCGAGTTTGGTATGGAGAAGGGTTAGACTGAGTTGGATGCTGTTGGGTAGTTTTACATTCATTATTATTTAAACTTACATTCCTTATGACAGTTGGATTTGAGTTGGTGAGGTTTGGTTGGAGATGATTTGTGGTTGGTTTTCGGGAACGTTGGAGCTGTTTGTACACTTGGCATCCTTTGTAGTTTGCTGGGTGGTCACATTGGCATAGGGCACATTTGGCTGGAGTCTCGTAAGATTTGGTACAGTTACTGGTCGGATGATTTCCGCCGCAGCGGACACATCTAGACTGGTATGAACAGTACTTTTTTGAGTGGCCGTAGTCCTGACAATTTTGACATTGAATGATATCTCTTCGTTTGTGTGGTTCTTCTATTTTTACTTTGGTATGGAGTAGGGATGTTACACTAAATATATCTTTATTGATTGGGGCTGGTTCCAGATCAACAAAAAACATTGGCAGTTTGTTTTTTGTTATTTTCTTTAGTACGTTAGTTACTTGCCGGACCGAAAAGCCTATTTCTTCAATAGCTATTCCTATTTCGTCTGTTGGTGTCGATGGATGTAGGTTGCGGATAACTATCCTGAAGGCTTTATCCTCTTGGGGTTGGTATGTGTGGTATTGCGCTTTTTTATCTTTTAGGTAATGTATTAATTTACGATATGCCTCTGGTTCGGTAGTTTGTATTTTTAAATCGTTTGTTGACGATTTGAAGGAGAATTTTTCGGGACCAATTAGCTTAATTAGTTGGTTACGAAGTTCGACAAAAGCTAAGACACCTCGGACAAAAACTGGAGGTGGGAGTTTGGTGGATTTGTTACTAGGTAAATCATCATTGATTTCTGTTTCGTTACCTTGGGAAAAGTGTAAAGAATTTTCGTTATTTTCGTTCTCTACAGCGAGCGGCGAATATCTGTTAGCTGTTATAAAAATAGATTTATTTTTTTTTGGTTACTGATTGATATTCCAGAGTCTGGCAATGATAAAATTGAACCAGGAAGAGAAAGTCTCGAAAAAAAAAAGCAAACATATCGAGAACAATATGTTTTACAAGCTATTTACAATACCAGAGATTTGTATGTATAAAAATCAATTATTAGTTATAACATACAATATCCATTTTTGTCATGTTATAATAAAGTTTTTATTATACAGGATACCCGATTCGCCCGAAGAACCAGATGAAATGGAAATCTTTCCTTACTCCGAACCATTAAACATACCATTTGAGGATATGTCAGGCGGGACATTATCTATTTATAATTACGTCGATATACCGTGGCCAGAATATAAGAATGAGCATCCTACTCTTGTAGAGGTCATGCAACAACAACAGTTTCCAGTGTCCAGTGAGAATCAAATGAAACAACAGGCTATTCCTTTACATCCACAACATCAGCGACACCGATTTTCGCCCCATCACTACGATCAAATGATTCCATGGATGGGCCAATCTGTGCGTCCTATGCGTCACGATCTATATTGGGATCAACAGCATCGCCGTATCGAAAATGTGGTCCCATATTTCGAACAAGGTGGTGGTAGTGATGGTGGTTGTGGTCGTGGACACATTAGATTAGAGAACTATTCGGATGGTGGAAATTGCGAATCATATCGAGGGAAAATCAATCGCGGTTATCAACGTGGCAACAGTGGCAGACTATTCAGTTGCAGAGGTGGGCATCTTGGAAATCGAAGAGTAAATCGTTTATGCAAATTTTATGCAAAACAAGGTGTCTGTAAAAAAACAAATTGTACATTTTTACATAACAATAGTTGATATAATATTTTTCTATTTCATGGAATGTTGCACATATTTATATTTTTTTTTCTTTTTAGTATTAAAAAAAATTAAATTAATGTCAGGTGAGAAGTAATTATAATTGTTTATTTCCACTTGACCATTTTTATACTGAATTTAAGTAATAATCAATGTATGTGAATGTACACTTCATATGACATTAATCACATTTCATTATAACTAAAAAATTATTTTTGAATGTAAATATATCATGTATTACTATACATGGATATATAGAAACAGTTTATATTTAGTTTACTTATAGTTCTATTATACATTGTTTAAAATAATAATAACTTCTCTTAAATGTACATATTTAACATTTTATTATTGTTAAAATTAAATTATATAATTATTAATCAATAATTTTAAATTGCTTGTTGATTACATAATATTATTACTGATTCCGTGTTAATGGACATACACACACTTTTAAAATAGTTTATTTTTGAAAAATTTTGAAGTGAAACTAAAACTATTATTGTAAAGCAGGTGGTTTTTTTGGTTATAATTCGTATACAATTTAGTACGTAATACATTATTATAGATATCATTGTGCTATGAGAATTTAACTGTTTGACTTGATTATTAGTTTAAGTATAATTATGTATATGGTCTACTAATTGTGATGTTCACCTCATTAGATGGAGTTATATCCATAATGATTTTTTTTTTTTTTTATAGCCTTCATTTCGATAATTTTACATTTGAAAATCAATTCAATGTCAAAATGGAAAAAAAAGCATAAAATTCTAATCAAATAGGTAATAAACTACATGACATTTAATAATTGTTGAGATTATTAAATGAAATTTAGTTGGCCATGTGCTCATTCAATTGTGATTTAGAAAACAATTTTTTTTCTAAAAACAATAGGTTTGACAAATCCTTGAATCGTTTTAGGTTATTTTTATTACAATCTACGAGTAAGTTAAATAGATGAAGCCTTGAAGCTATAAACAGTGTTTGGTTTAATTTGAGTTACAAATATGTATACGTATATTTGTGCATCAACTAGGTTTGTGTTTGACGGGGTGCATGCCATTTTTATGCATTCACCGTACCCAACATTGAGGTATATATCCGGTATGTATTCTAATGTAATCTTCAGTATTTTTCCAATATTTTACATATTATAACATTATTGTAGAAGTAAATAAACTAATTTTTTTACCGTTTATCAATTTGAAACACGAAATAATATTTATTTATATATAAAATACAAATATTTAAGGCACAAAACATGCTCAATTATTTTAGCTATAATAGTAAAATTGTTAATCCAATAATATATGTATAGCAAGGGAATAATAGTCACATCGATAGAATCATTGGCATTGCACGTCTGTTGTACATTTTGATTAATCTGGTCCATAATATTTAAACATAAACATTTTCCACTTCATTGGAATTTTAAGATTTACAATCAATCATTTACTGTTAGTAGTTTCTCATATGTAAATTGTACACACTTCTAAATTTAGTAAACCACGATAATCTGGTACTATAATGTTATTGTTGTGTTCTATTATTCCATATTGCTTAAAACCAAAAAATAATATGTCGTTTTGAGATATTTTTTTTAATATAATGAAATATATTATCTCCATGGTATATCCAATGATGTGTAAAAATGAAGAACTTAAATTAATTAAAATACTAGCTTTACCCTCAAACAGCAACATCCTCTACCAGTTTCAATTAATAACGATCTTATACATTCTTTAAATACGGTGAAAAATTTAGATAAAAAAAACTCAACTGGTCCAAACAAATACATATGACAAAGTTGTCCCTAAATCGAATGCACTCTACTATCCGTTGTATATAGGTAAAATCTCAAATCTCAAATTTCAATCTAAACTTAGTTTACACAATCTCTTACTCAAAACAATATAATCCTACGGAATCCAGCTATGGAAAGCTGCTAAAAAAAAGTAATACTAACAAAATACAATTGGTTCAATCAAAAATAATTCGTCTCATCACTAACGCTACTCCGAACGTCTCCAGAGATTTCATAGTCGATAATCAAACTGGTTATCATTGTCCACAAGCCAATAAAAAAAATACATAATAATTACAATAAAAAAAAAAAAATTCCCGCCGAAATACTGTCGCTGTTACAACCTTTAAATCTCATGCATTTCATGCAAAATGATATTAGTTATATTATATATGTAGGGACTATTGTAAATACTTATAATACTAATCACTTATACTAATTTTTTATTTCTACTTTATTCACTTAGGCTTATTGTACTATAAGCGTACAGATTTTTTATTTTTCTTATTAATTAATAATTACAAATCAAATATTTAAATCGTCATAACACAATGATATCTATATTAATGTGTTATTTACTATATCTTC
Source organism: Tuberolachnus salignus (assembly GCA_956483605.1). Taxonomy (NCBI): domain Eukaryota; kingdom Metazoa; phylum Arthropoda; class Insecta; order Hemiptera; family Aphididae; genus Tuberolachnus; species Tuberolachnus salignus. The sequence goes on along the minus strand of OY101433.1, from coordinate 5,768,091 downwards.
AACAATCGTAAACCATTTTAAAATTGTGTGTATGTCCATATACACGGAATCAGTAATAATATTATGTAATGAATAAGCAAATTTAGATGAAATATATAAATAATTTAATTTTAACAACAACAATAAAATAATAAATATGTACATTTAGGTGAATTTATTATTATTATAATCAAAGTATAATACAATAATGAGCAAACTTATATGTTTATATATTTACTAAGTCTATATATTCATGTATAGTAATACATGAAATATTTACATTCAAAAATAATTTATTTACTTTAACTAACACATATTTAAGGTCATATGAAGCATACTTATATATACATTGTTTATTAATTATAATTCAGTATAGATTTGGCCAAGTGGCAATAAACAATTACAATAACTTCACACCTAACATTAATTTAATTTTTTTTAATACTAAAAAGAAAAAAAAATATTTATAAATATGTGCACTTTTCCATGAAATAGAATTATATTATATTAACTATTGACATGTAAAAATTTACAATTTGGTTTTTTACAGACACCTTGTTGTGCATAAAATTTACATAAACGACCTACTCTTCCATTTCCAGGATACCCACCTCTGCAATTGAATAGACTGCCACTGTTGCCACGTTGAAAACGGGGATTCATTTTTCCTCGATACGAGTCACAATTTCCACCATCAGAATAGCATTCCAATCTAGTGTGTCCACGACCACCACCACCATCACTACCACCACCCCTTTCGAAATGTGAGGGCCTATTTTCGACATGCAGATGCTGTTGATAATAATATTGATTGTGCTGCAAATGACGCACAGTTTGACCCATCCATTGAATCTCTTTAACATGATAATGAGGTTGAAATTGGTGTATCTGATGTTGTGGATGTATGGGATGAGGTTGTTGTTTCATTTGATACCCACTGGACACTGGGTAGTGTTGTTGTTGCATCTTTTCCAAAGTAGGAAGTTGTTCAACCATTGATCCTGGACACGGAATGTTGACGTGATTAAATATAATTTCTGTATCACCTGACATATCCTCAAATGGTATATTCAATGGTTCAGAGTAAGGAAAGATTTCCATTTCATCAGGTTCTTCGGGCGAATCTGGTATCCTGTGCAATGAAAATAATAACAACATGACATTAATGCACAATATATAAAATTACAAAGAACTGATATGTACACATACATATTTTTGTTAATGTAAATTGCTTGTAAAGAAGATTGTTCCCGAATATTCTGCTTCTTTTTCTCATGACTTATATTTCCAGGTTCTATTTTATCTTTACCAGTCTCTGGAATATCAATCAGTAGGCTATCGTCTAGAGATCGCCATGCAGTCTTAGGTTCCATATTATCTGCACCTAAACACGTGTATTCATGTATATATCGATTTGTTTACTTCGGAATAGACATTTCATTTTAATATCTTACTTAATTTGCGAGCAGCAAGAAAGTTTTGTCTTTCAATTTCACGTTCCTGCATTTTCAAAGCTTTAAATGTCCTATTTACGTTTACTAAAAACAATAATAACATAATGTGAAAACATTTTTAGACATATTTTTGATATGTTTAAATTAATATTTTATTTTAGTTGGTTTGATTTGTAATTTGTGTAATATAAAAAAAATTTTTTGAAAAAAAAATTGCATAACTAATTAATCAAATTATTTGTATATTATTATTGTTGTAATTTAGTTTTTATGCTACATTTATATTTTGTCTTGTGTTGTACGGAAATATACTGAACATACCGATGATACCAACAACAATTTATAAATGGCAGGAGGTATATTATATCTAAAATTCTTAGTAGAATTTCAATAAATACCTCTTTCTGTTGGGTCGTGTTCAAAATATGATATTTGCACCAAGTCAGTTTCAGGTTTCCACGACACTGATTTCTTTGACGGTTTATTTCGAACGAACACCAGCACACTTTCTAAACTATTGCCCTTGTTAAGGCTAGGATCTTTACTTGACTTATCTAAGGCTAAACGATATGAATATACTTTTATAACTTGCATATTGGCCATTGCATTTACTTATACATACAAATTATATATGATTACTTATTAATTCAATATATATTTTATCATAATAAATATTATGGATTAATGGTAATTATAATACTGTCTTTATGATTCTAATAAAATCAAAAAAAAATTAAGAATATTTATTAGTTTGGAGGCGGATTAAGTAATTTTCCCATTACAAGAATACGGAAGTTTGTTGCCCTTACATATTTATATTAGACTTTTTATATATTTATTTACAACACTGAGATATTGTTTAATTTTATTTGAAAGTACCAATAAAAATTAGGTTTTACATATATAACCTAGCTTATTTAATGAGATACAATAATATTGTTTATTCTAAAAAATTGTTTTTTATAGCATAAAAAAATTAAAACTAACCATTAATTAGATAATTAAAATGGTGATATTTTCTGTTAATTTACAAGAAGTTTATATATATATTTTTTTGTTACACCCCTAAAAATTTTCCCTCCATTACCTAGTTTGATTCACTTGTATTTATACATGACAATGATTAGTCCTAAAAACTATCTAGCATTAATAACCTGTAATAAAATTATTTTAGACGGAAGGTTAGGTCAAATATAAGTCTATACATTGAACTTATACACCATTTATAGAATTTTTAAATAAATTAATAATTATATACAAATTTAAAATATTACATTGCTGTTTTTTACCGTCTGGAAGTGCTATTATAAGTCTCTTTTTGTTCGGTAAATCTAATGCTGGTGATAAACTTCTTTTTTCCGCTTTTGGTAAAAATGAAGGTGTTATATTCGTCAATTTCCTATATTGTATTTTGGAATAAGGTAGAAGCTGAGGTGGCTTTTCTTCATTACGTTTATCTTTATCAGGTTTATGATCGGTCATTTCTTGAATTATTCTTAAGAATGCATTATCTTTTGTATTTATACCAGGTACATGATTTTTTTTATTTTTTTTTTCCATCAACATAAATTTAATAAAATTTATATCATATATAAATGTGTACATAAATTTAAAAATTTTTATTATAATACCTTCGTCGGGATGATTATTGGATAACTTGTTGACCAATTTTGGTGCTTCATTAGCTTTTAGTCTGTCCATCATTATAGGAACAATATAAAATATTGTATGTCAATTCTGTATGAGTACAAAATTATCACTTTTTACTGCGTTTGTTTATCAACTTTCTATAAATTCCAAACTCCAGCGTCTTATCCTTAAACGGTATGTGATTACGGATAAATAATATCGGATAAGGTATACAACTACAAAGAATAATAGGTACAAAAATAATCTTCAATAGTTATAATTTAGATATCTATTTATGGGAATCTGTAAAAATCAATAAAAGCAATAAAAAAACACTTTTTTGTTACATAGCAACTAATACCACAAAATAAGGACCAAATAATATTTTTTTTTAAATTTACAATAAATTATAATGATAAACTATTTTAATTTTGGGTATTAATCATTTGAAGAGGTTTTACAATAATGAATTTCAAAACATGTTTTATCTACAGAAAGCCCTCTGAAAAATAAATCTGATGAAGTAATACATTTTAAGTAGAATACCCTTGATAATATCCTTAAAGGCTTTTTTTTTCAGTTAATAATGTGTGAAATAATAATAATGTTTACTATGATATATGTCCTTCCATGTAGGTATGCCCGGTAGTCAAAAAGCTCACAAAAATCGCAAACTAAGCCTCCATACCTTAAATTTCTTAAAATAACTTTCAACCACATTCTATTTACACTACTTTCGATATTATACATTAGTATTATCAGTATTTATTTGTACAAAGTAGTAGGCTTAAAGTAGTTTAATTTATATATACACTACTTTCGATATTATACACTAGTATTGCTAAATTATCAGTACTTATTTGTACAAAAAATAAATTGCATTGTTTGATTACCAAACGGCAGTACTTTATTTGTAGGTAATTTTGTAATTGATCGGAATGGAGAACATTCTTTTTTTTTTATTCTTATACTGATCGTATTATGATATTATAGATACGCAGTTATCTAATAGCGGCAAAATGGTATCTTGGATTTTCATAAAACCACCGAATCGAAGTATTAACCGGACAAGTAAAAGAACCCGTTAAGGTAAAAGCGATGGGATAAAAACGGATTATTGGATTCCCAAATTTGTAATACGCCGTATATTGTAAATCTGGATTTTAGATTCTACAATCCGGATAATAATCTGCATTCAAATTAAAATTATAAATATTGCCATAATATTTTCATTAATTCGTTTCTGCATAAAACTATTGTTATTATCTTATTATTAATGATATTAAACGTGTAAAAAATTAAACACGATTTTACAATTCAAAAAATAAAACTAATTCAGATGAATTAATAAAAACAAGTACAACAAGAAATAAAATTCTAAATATTATACTTTAAAATGTATTATAATAATAGCTGACCCGGTTAACATTGTTTTACTCATAAATAAAACCAATTTCGACATTTAGGAATGAAAAACATACATTTTCTGTCACATAACAAAAAAGAATTTGAAGTAATATTGATAATAAATATCTAAAAAGCACCCTAAAACGTCGAAAAATCAAATTATTATAATCCGGGTGCAATAGGAAGCCGATGAATGCATAATAAAATTTATTAAAGAAAATCTTGTTTAAACCCCTTGATATTTGTTGCTACGCAATACATATGTTTTTTATTATTGATTCTTTACAACTACAGATTCCAATAAAAAAAAATATCCGAATTATAACTTACGAATATTATTATTGCACTGGTTATTATTCTTTCTAGGTCTGACCTATAATCTATATTATTGCAATAGTATACCTACGGTTTATAAAGACTTATAGACGCTAATAGTTCGATACGAAATTGGTAAACGGACGTAGACGAAACTAATAATTTTGTACATATACTGGATTTACGTACAACATTTCACATTATGCTTGTAACGATGGATCGATTAAAAGATAATGGAAGACCAAAATTGGTCATAAAATTATCCAAAAATCATCCCGATGAAGGTATTATTATTCGATTTTTTTAAACATAAGTACACATTTAAAAATGATTTAATTACGTGTTTAGTTAATATTCAAACTAATTTTTCGGGTTTCTTTTCAATTTATCTGCTGATGGATAAAGATAAAATAAAAAACGAATATGGCATTGATACTAAAGAGAAAAGTCGATGTTTAAAACCTAAAAAAGATAATCCATTCTTAAGAATAATTCAAGATATGAACGATGATAAACCTGATGAAGATAAACACGAAGAACAAGCGCCAATTCCACCACAACTTTATTCCGAAATGCAATCTGCAAATTCAAAAAATTTAACAACTTTACCAGGACCAGCAAAACGTAAATTATCGCCAGAGTTAGATTCACCGAATGTTAAGAAATCCAAAATAACTCCATCAGACAGCAAAAAACAACCACGTAAGTTTTTAAATTTTTATAAAAATATTTATTTATCTACATTTCCTATAAATGCTCTATCACTGAAAAGTATAAACATAAAAATGCATAAATTTCTATAGTTTAAATAATTTTAATACATAGTTAAAATAACAGGTAATTATTTTATCTGATCATATGTACAAGCAGAACAAGCTGGGGATTAAAGTGAAAACTTTTGGGAGTGTAATAAAAAAAATATATAAAAAAATTATTTAAAAATTGATATAAAATACCAAAATTTTCACTAACCGATTAAGCTTTCTTATTTATTTTTAGAGTGATTGAAAAAAAAATTTCTGAATTTAAACCATATTATTATACATCATAACATATGCTAGGTCATCAATAAATTAGAATTATCCTAACAAGTTATAAAATTCAATTTAGTTGTGCACACTATTGCAAATAGTAATACTTTGCGTATGTAAAAACATTAACCACTATAAAATTTTGTCTTCTGAAGGTAAAAAAATCATGTAATTCCCGGGCTACTTTAAAATAATTATTTAATATTTTATAAATGTTATTTTTTTTAGATCTAAATGAATATATAAGGGAACATTAAGAAATAACGTTGCGGCAAATTTCCGTCAAAATTGCTTAATCCACTTCGGATCTAATTTAATTTTTAATTTTTGTTTTTATTTAAATCCACGTCTTATAATATTCTCATTTATACTTGTACAAAATTTGTACAAAAACATTTATTTTTTGATAATTATTTTAATCAACAAAAATATTTTAAATCTATTATTTTTGAGCCATTATAAATATGATTTCATATATAATATAAATTGAAATCATATGAATATAATTAATTTGTAAATATAAATTAATGCAATGTCTGTAAGTTGTAAAATAATTGATATCGTTTAGCTCTAGAAAAATCATGTAAAGCTGATAGCGGTAACAATGACGAAGGTTTGAAAAGTGTGCTGGTGTTCGTGCGCAGTAAACCATCAAGAAAATCTGTGTCGTGGAAAGCTGAAACTGATTTGGTGGAAGTATCATATTTTGAACACGACCCAACTGAAAGAGGTATTTATTGAAATTTTACTAACCATTTTAGATATAATATACCACATGGCATTAATAATTTATTGTTGCTGTCATCGGTATGTTAAGTATTTCCGTGCAACACGAAACAAAATATAAATATAGAATACAAACATAATTACAACAATAATAATATACTAATAATTTGATTAATTATTAGTGCAATTTTTTTTTTCGAATAATTCTTTTTTATATTACACAAATTAATAATCGAACCAACGAAAATAAAATATTAATTTAAACATATCAAAGTTATGTCTAAAAATGTCTTTTACATTAATTTATTATTGTTTTAAGTAAACGTAAATAGAACATTTAAAGCAATGAAAATGCAGGAACGTGAAATTGAAAGACGAAACTTTCTTGCTGCTCGCAAATTAAGTAAGATATTAAAAGGAAATGTCTATTCCAAAGTAAACAAATCGATATATACATGAATACACGTGTTTAGATGCAGATTATATGGAACCTAAGACTGCATGGCGATCTCTAGACGATAGCCTACTGATTGATATTCCAGAGTCTGGCTATGATAAAATTGAACCAGGAAGAGAAAGTCTCGAAAAAAAAAAGCAAACATATCGAGAACAATATGTTTTACAAGCTATTTACAATACCAGAGATTTGTATGTATAAAAATCAATTAGTAGTAAAAATTAAAAATTATTTATTTTTATTATTTTTTATAATTAAAAATTATTAGTTATAACATATTATATTCATTTTTATCATGTTATAATAGTTTTTATTATACAGGATACCCGATTCACCCGAAGAACCAGATGAAATGGAAATCTTTCCTTACTCTGAAGCATTAAACATACCATTTGAGGATATGTCAGGCGGGACATTATCTATTTATAATTACGTCGATATTCCGTGGCCAGAATATAAGAGTGAGCAGCCTACTCTTGTAGAGGTCATGCAACAACAACAGTTTCCAGTGTCCAGTGAGAATCAAATGAAACAACAGCCTATTCCTTTACATCCACAACATCAGCGACACCGATTTTCGCCTCATCACTACGATCTAATGATTCCATGGATGGGCCAATCTGTGCGTCCTATGCAGCACGATTTATATTGGGATCAACAGTATCGCCGTATCGAAAATGTGGTCCCATATTTCGAACAAGGTGGTGGTAGTGATGGTGGTTGTGGTCGTGGACACATTAGATTAGAGAACTATTCGGATGGTGGAAATTGCGAATCATATCGAGGGAAAATGAATCGCGGTTATCAACGTGGCAACAGTGGCAGACTATTCAATTGCAGAGGTGGGCATCTTGGAAATCGAAGAGTAAATCGTTTGTGCAAATTTTATGCCAAACAAGGTGTCTGTAAAAAAACAAATTGTACATTTTTACATAACAATAGTTGATATAATATTTTTCTGTTTCATGGAATGTTGCACATATTTATATTTTTTTTTTCTTTTTAGTATTAAAAAAAATTAAATTAATGTCAGGAGAGAAATAATTGTAATTGTTTATTTCCACTTGACCATTATTATACTGAATTTAAGTAATAATCAATGTATGTGAATGTACACTTCATATGACATTAATCACATTTGATTAAAATTAAAAAATTATTTTTAATGTAAATATTTCATTTATTACTATACATGGATATATAGAAATAGTTTATATTTAGTTTACTTATAGTTCTATTATACATTGTTTAAAATAATAATAACTTCACTTAAATGTACATATTTTACATTTTATTGTTGTTAAAATTAAATTATATAATTATTAATTAATAATTTTAAATTGCATGTTGATAACATAATATTATAACTGATTTCGTGTTTATAGTCATACACGCACTTTTAAAATGGTTTATTTTTGTTAAAAGTAAAACTAAAACTATTATTGTAAAGCAGGTAGTTTTTTTGGTTATAATTCGTATACAATTTAGTACGTAATACATTATTAAAGAAATCATTGTGCTATGAGAATTTATTTGTTTGACTTGATTATTTGTTTAATTATAATTCTGTTTATGGTCTACTAATTGTGATGTTTACCACATTAGATCGAGTGATATCCATCTTATAAATGTTAGTTTTTTTTTTTTTTTTATGTCTCTTTTCGATAATTTTACCTTTGTAAATCAATTCAAAGTCAATATTGAAAAAAAAGCATAAAATTCTAAAGCAAATAAGTTAGAACCTACATGAAATTTAATGATTTTTGAGATTTTCAAAAGAAATTTAGTTGGTCATGTTGAACAATAATAATTTAGAAAACAATATTTTTTCTAAAAATAATAAGTTTGAAAAATCCTTGAATCGTATTAGGTTATTTCTATCTACGAGTAAGTTAATGAGTTGAAGTCATTTAGCTATGAACAGTGTTTGGTATAATTTGGGTAACAAATATGTATACGTATATTTGTGCGTCAACTAGGTTTGTGTTTGACGTGTACCATGCCATTTTTATGCATTTACCGTAACTAACCTTGAGGTATATTCTCTGTATGTATTCTACTGTAATCTTCAGTATTTAATCCAATATTTTATATATTATAACATTATTGTAGATATAAATAAACTAATTGTTTTACCGTTTATTAACATAAAACCCGAAATAATATTTATTTATATAATAAATACAAATATTTAAGGCACAAAACATGCTCAATTATTTTAGCTATAATAGTAAAATTGTTAATCCAATAATATATGTATAGCAAGGGAATAATAGTCCCATCAATAGAATCATTGGCATTGCACGTCTGTTGTACATTTTGATTAATCTGGTCCATTACATGTACACATTAACATTTTCCATTTTATTGGAATTTTAAGATTTACAATCAATCATTTACTGTAAGTAGTTTCCCATATGTAAATTGTACACACTTCTAAATTTAGTAAACCGTGTTAATCTGGTATTATAATGTTATTGTTGTGTTCTATTATTCCATATTTCTTTAAACCAAAAAAATAATATGTTGTTTTGAGATATTTGTTTTAACATAATGAAATATACTGTCTACCTCTTATATCCAATGACGTGTAAAAATAAAAAACTTAAATCAATTAAAATACTACCATACCCCTCAAACAGCAACATCCTCCATCAGTTTTAATTAACATTAATCTTATACATTCCTCAAATACGGTGAATATTTAGATAAAAAATACTTGTCTAAAAACTGGTCTAAACAAAAACATATGACAAACTGTTCTTAAATCGTCTCCAGAGATATCATAGTCCAAACTATTTAGCATAGTCCACAAGCGAATGAAATAGATAATTAAATAATAATTACAAAAAATAAAAAATATAACAAATTCCTTCCGACGTACTGTCGCGTTTTTTCGTATGGATTTGGAAAGCCGTAACATCTTTAATTACAAGTCGCTGGTTACACAACACGGTTTTCGATGAATTTCGCAAAGGTTCCAAAATCTTATCTCATTATAATATATTGTTTTACAAATTATACGCATATATCCGAACAGTAATACAAGATAACCTAAATTATTAAAACATGAGTTCATCGGTACCGCAACAACCGGCAGAATTGTGGGTGTAAGGTATTTTTGACCCACTATAATGTCTTAACATTGAAATAAATGCCATTTAATAAAATTGGTTATTACCAAATAGAAAACGATATTATTCCCGAAGTTTTTCGGTACGCGAGTTGCAGTAAAAAGGCTTTCACATCATTAAACTCGTAACTAAGTTATATAACACATATATAAATATGTGCACCTCTCCAAAAAAATAGAATTATATTATATTAACTTTTGTTATGTAAAAAGGTACAATTTGGTTTTTTACAGACACCTTGTTTAGCATAAAATTTACATAAAAGAACTACTCTTCCATTTCCAGGATGCCCACCTCTGCAATTGAATAGACTGCCACTGTTGCCACGTTGATAACCGCGATTCATTTTCCCTCGATACGAGTCAGAATCTCCACCATCCGAATAGTTTTCCAATCTAGTGTGACCACGATTACCACCACCATCACTACCACCACCACTTTCGAAATATGGGGGCAAATTTTCGATATGGCGATGCTGTTGATCCCAATATTAATCGCGCTTTATAGGACGCACAGATTGGCCCATCCTTGGAATCATTTGATCGTAGTGATGAGGCGAAAATCGGTGTCGCTGATGTTGTGGATGTAAAAGAAGTTAGGTTAGGTTAGGTTAGGTTGGGCTGTTGTTTCATTTGATGCTCACTGGATACTGGAAACTGTTGTTGTTGCATGACCTCTACAAAAGTAGGCTGCTCACTCTTATATTCTGGCCACGGAATATCGACGTAATTATAAATAGATAATGTTTCGCCTGACATATCCTCAAATGGTATGTTTAATGGTTCAGAGTAAAGAAAGATTTTCATTTCATCTGGTTCTTCAGGTGAATCGGGTATCCTGTACAATGAAAATAATAACTACATGACATGACATTAATGCGCAAAATATGAAATTACAAAAAACTGATATGTACACATACATATTTCTGGTATTGTAACTAGCTTCTAAAACAGATTGTTCCCGAATATTTTGCTTCTTTTTCTCATAACTTCTATTTCCAGGTTCTATTTTATCTATACCAGTCTCTGGAATATCAATCAGTAGGCTATCGTCTAGAGATCGCCATGCAGTCTTAGGTTCCATATTATCTGCACCTAAACACGTGTATTCATGTATATATCGATTTGTTTACTTTGGAATAGACATTTCATTTTAATATCTTACTTAATTTGCGAGCAGCAAGAAAGTTTCGTCTTTCAATTTCACGTTCCTGCATTTTCATTGCTTTAAATGTTCTATTTACGTTTACTTAAAACAATAATAACTTAATGTAAAAGACATTTTTAGACATAATTTTGATATGTTTAAATTAATATTTTATTTTCGTTGGTTCGATTATTAATTTGTGTAATATAAAAAAAAATTATTGGAAAAAAAAATTACACAAAAAATTAATCAAATTATTTGTTTATTATTATTGTTGTAATTAAGTTTTTATGCTACATTTATATTTTGTCTTGTGTTGCACGGAAAAATACTTAAAATACCGATGACACTAACAACATCTTATAAATGGCAGGAGGTATATTATATCTAAAATTGTTAGTAAAATTTCAATAAATACCTCTTTCAGTTGGGTCGTGTTCAAAATATGATACTTGTACCAAATCAGTTTCTGGTTTCCACGACACTGATTTCTTTGACAGTTTATTTTGAATGAACACCAGCACACTTTTTAAACTATCGTCCTTGTTAAGGCGATGAACTATACTTGATTCATCTAAAGCTAAACGATATCAAATTACTTTTATAACTTGCATATTGGACTTTGCATTTACTTATAAATACTTATTAATTATATTCTTATGATTTCAATATATGTGTTATCATTAAAAATTTTACGGATCAATAGTATTAATAATACTGTAATTATGATTCTAATTAAAAAAAAAAAAAAATTGGAATAATTATTAGTTCGGGGACGGATTAAGTAATTTTTTCTTTACAAGAATACGGAAGTTTGTCGCTCCTAACTTTTTAAATTGGTCCCTTTATATATATTTATATATTTATATAACACTAATGTATTGTTTAATAATATTTGGAAGTACCCAATAATATTTAGGTTTTGAATATTTTTCCTTTATAAGGCAAATTATTGCCTTAAGTGGATAATGTTTTTACATACAAAAAGTAAAACATAAGGCTTTATGTGAATGTTTAAAATTTCATATTTGATTTTGAATCTTGTTAGGATGTTCAAATTTGTAATAACCTAGCTTTAATGAGATACAATAATATTGTATCCTGTGAAAATTGCTTTTTATATAATAAAAAAATTTAAAAAAAAAAAGTTTTATTAAGTAATAGAAATGTTGATATTTTCTGTTTATTTACTAGAAGTTTATATATATTTATTTTATTACACCCCTAAAAGTTTTCTCTCCATTCCCTAGCTTGTTTCGCTTGTATTTATTCATAACACTGATTAGTCCTAAAAACTATCTGGCATTAAAAACCTGTAATAAAATAATTTCAATTGGTAGGTTTTTTTTTTTGTTCGGTAAATCTAATGCTGGTGATGACTTCTATTCTCGGCTTTTGGTAAAGAAAAAGGTGTTGAATTCATCGATTTTCTATATTGTATTTTAGAATAAGGTAAAAGCAGAGGTGGCGTTTGTTCTTCACATTTATCATTATCAGGCTTAACGTCGGTCATTTCTTGAAATATTCTTATGAATGCATTATCTTGTTTATCTTTAGTATTAATATCAGGTTCATAATTTTTTTTTTTTTCCATCAACATAAATTTATTTAAAAAAACCCGAAAAATTAGTTTAAATATTTACTATAAACCTTAATACATCATATATCCATGTGTACATAAGTTTCCAAAAATGTTATTATTTTACCTTCATCTGGATGATTTTCGGATATCTTGTTGACCATTTTTGGTGCTTCATTAGCTTTTAGTTTGTCCATCGTTATTGTCACAATATATAATATTGTATGAAAATTCTGTATAAGTGCAAAATTATTACTTCTCACTTCTTCTGTTTACCAATTATCTATTAAATTCCAAACTTTAGCGTCTATTAATCTTCAAATAGAAGTGGAATACGGATAATAAATATACAATAAATTTCACAAAGTCAAAAAACAATATCTAGTACAAAAATATAATCGTCGAATGTTATAATTCAGATATTTATGAATGGGAATCTGTAAATATTAATAAAATCAATAAAAAAACAATTTTTTATTACGTAGCAACTCATAGCACAATATGAAACACTAATAATATTTTTTTAAATTTACAATAAGTTATACTGTTTTTATATTTAATTTTGTTATATAATCATTTGAAGATGTTTTACAATAATGAATCTCATAAGATGGTTTATATATGAAAAGTCTTTTAAAAAATATTTCTGATATAAATTAAATGTTCATGTACTACCCGACCAGAAACAATCAAAATGAAATTGTGCTCTAAACAATATGTAAACGTCTGAATAACTGTGATAATGCTGATAGAATTTTCAACTTATATGAAACGATTTAATGAGTTATTATTAATGAAATAACAATAACGAATTTATATTTTTTAATGTACAATAAATAACGTATGTATAATCATAATATAGATACTACATTGTTATAATAAGCAAAACATTGGATTAAATAGTTGACATTAATGTAAAATACCTGTAGTTAATATAATCAAAGCTAATTTTTGAGGTAATAATGTGTGAAATAACAATAATGATAATAAAGGCATAAGTACTGCACGATTTATAATATTAAAAAACAACAAATGATTCAGAAAGTATAATTAAACACGTTCGCTGGCAATGACAAAACCATACCATTTTTTTTTTTTTTACCATTTCTTCAGTTATTTTGCATATGGAACTGAAGAACCGCTACATTACATCGAAAGAGCAGCAGGTTGCCGACCACGGATATAGACGAATTTCGACTATCTTCTCCTTCTGATTTTAAACACAATTTTCGTATGGACGTTATTGAAGGTATTATAGATGATTACACTAAAAATAAAGAAACAAAATAACACGACACGTCTTCACTGTACAACACGAATATTGACTGTCAAATATAACATTCAGAGACATACGCAGTCAATTGTGAATATCGAACATTTACACGAAGAATTATATTTGCCGATTAATATACCAAATATTAAACACTTTATACCGCTAGGGTTCTAATATTTGATCTCATTATAACTTTTTGTAATGAAATTTATATACAAATCTTCCGACGTTAATAGAAGAGTACTCTTAACTTGATTACACCATTGACGCATCAACCGGGAGTTGTGGAAGCAAGGCACTTTAGAAGTCCAAACTACCAGCCAAATAGTATTGAATTATAATATATAATTATTTAATTATATAATAATAATAACAATTATATAATTGGCTATTATAGAATAGTAATCAATAGTTGAACAGGGGTTTTTCGGTACATTGAACGTACAAAAATAGCTTGCACCGCATCATACAAAAACCTAGTTGCCGCACTGGTATACATATTAGCATTTTAAAAATAAACAAAACACTATTGTTAGCTTCAAGATATAATCTCATAGATAACATTGGAGATAACCTAAACTTTTTGTAGAATTTTTTAGGATTATTATTTTCAAAAAAAATATTGTTAAAACCTATTAGGTTGAACATCTATTCCTTATTATCCATTTTTCAATTCAATAATTGATTTGTGTTTTTAACGTAAATTAATCGAGGTAAATGACATACAAAAAAAAAAAATTATCATTTAAGTTATCGTTTCATTAAATAAGAAGATCGGCATAATAAAAAAACCGTTACCTAAATTCCAACTACAGGGCTTATAATTAAGGTTATAGGTAAACCATGTTATACTTAAACAAGTTAAACATTTAAATTTTCATAGCACCTGCTTTTGATAACTATAACGTATATAAAAATAATAATAATGTATTTCCTATAATATTATATACAATACGTAGTACATGAAAAGCCACCTCCTTTACATAAATATTTTTTCTTTATTTTAACAGTGTTAACAATGATTTCCATTTCAAAAGTGCAGGATACCCATATACACGAAAACACTAATAATATTATGTAATTAATAAGCAAATTGAGATGAAATAATTATATAATTTGGTTTTAACAAAAAAAATTAAATAAACCATTTATAAATTTAAGTGAATTTATTATTATTATACAATGTAAAACATGAAACATTGTAATACATCAATGAGCAAACTATATTTAAACTATGTCTTTATATTCATGTATTGTAATACCTAAAATATTTACATTCAAACATATTTATTTCGTTTAACTGAAATGTGTTAAAAATCATATGATGTTTATATATTGATTATTAATTATAATTCTTTATAGAAAAGGTGGGGATAAACAATAACCACTCTTTTATTCCTAATATAAATTCAGTTTCCGTTGATACTATAAAGAAAAAAAGTTATATAAACATTTTGTACCATTCTATAAAAAGAATTATTGGTTTTTTATATGTAAAAATGCACAATTAGGATTTTTACAATACCCTAGTTTTGCATAAAATTTGCATAACTGAATTCCTCTCCTATAACCAGAATGCCCATCTCTGCAATTGTATGGACTGCCTCTTTTCCCACGTTGATAACTGCAGTTCATTTTTCCTCGATAGAGATCACTAACACCACCTCTAGAATAGTTCTCCCATCTAGTGTGGACATAACCTCCACCACCTCCACCTCTTTTGAGATGTGGCAGTCTATTATCGATAAGCAATTTCTGTTGATCCCAGTGTTGGACGTGATGCATAGGATACACGGGTTGACTCATACATTGATCCTCATGAATGAAGTGTTGAGACGGCGGTAGTAGTTGTTGATTTTGTGTCTGTAAATTCTGAGGCTGATTTACCATTTATCAATCAAGAAACATTAAATTTTTAAACATCGAATGATTAGGAGAGAAATAGTAAATATTATTTTTTGCGTTACCATTTCTATCATAGAATCCGGAGGCATAAAACAATTCATTCCGTTCCTACGGTCTACTTGAATCTGTTGTTGTTGCATGATTTCTTCAAGCTCACTCTTAGGTTTTATTGACGTAATTGTATACAGGTAATGTTTCGCCTGACATATCCTCTAAAGGTATGTTCAATGGTTCATAGTAAGGAAATAGTTCCATTTGATCAGGTTCGTCAG
Source organism: Tuberolachnus salignus (assembly GCA_956483605.1). Taxonomy (NCBI): domain Eukaryota; kingdom Metazoa; phylum Arthropoda; class Insecta; order Hemiptera; family Aphididae; genus Tuberolachnus; species Tuberolachnus salignus. Next base: position 5,751,784 of record OY101433.1, on the reverse strand, counting down.
GTGAATCGGGTATCCTGTACAATGAAAATAATAACAACATAACATTAATGCACAAAATATGAAATCACAAATTACTGATATGTACACATACATATTTCTGGTATTGTAACTAGCTTCTAAAACAGATTGTTCCCGAATATTTTGCTTCTTTTTCTCATAACTTCTATTTCCAGGTTCTATTTTATCTATACCAGTCTCTGGAATATCAATCAGTAGGCTATCGTCTAGAGATCGCCATGCAGTCTTAGGTTCCATATTATCTGCATCTAAACACGTGTATTCATGTATATATCGATTTGTTTACTTTGGAATAGACATTTCATTTTAATATCTTACTTAATTTGCGAGCAGCAAGAAAGTTTCGTCTTTCAATTTCACGTTCCTGCATTTTCATTGCTTTAAATGTTCTATTTACGTTTACTTAAAACAATAATAACTTAATGTAAAAGACATTTTTAGACATAATTTTGATATGTTTAAATTAATATTTTATTTTCGTTGGTTCGATTATTAATTTGTGTAATATAAAAAAAAATTATTGGAAAAAAAAATTACACAAAAAATTAATCAAATTATTTGTTTATTATTATTGTTGTAATTAAGTTTTTATGCTACATTTATATTTTGTCTTGTGTTGCACGGAAAAATACTTAAAATACCGATGACACTAACAACATCTTATAAATGGCAGGAGGTATATTATATCTAAAATTGTTAGTAAAATTTCAATAAATAACTTTTTCAGCTGCGTCGTGTTCAAAATATGATACTTTAATTTATAGATGACAATGATTTAGTCCTAACTAACTGGCATTTAAAACCTGTAATAAAATTATTTCAATTGGTAGGTATAGTTCAAATTTATGTTTATACTATGCACTGATATTTCATTTATAGAATTTTTATATAAATTAATAATTATATACAAATTTAAAATATAACATTGTTGTTTTTTACCGTCTGGAGATGCGATTTAAGTTTCTTATTGTACAGTAATTCTACTGCTGGTGATAAACTTTTTTTTTCTGCTTTTGGTAAAGATAAAGTTGTTAAATTTGTCGATTTTCTATATTGTATTTTAGAATAAGGTAAAAGCAGAAGTGGCGTTTGTTCTTCACGTTTATCATTATCTGGTTTAACATCGGTCATTTCTTGATATATTCTTAAGAATCCATTATCATTTGTATTAATATCAGGTTTATAATTTTTTTTTTGCCATCAGCATAAATTTTATTTTATTTAAATAACATCGTCGGGATGATTTTTGGATAACTTGGTGACCAATTTTGGTGCTTCATTAGCTTTTAGTCCGTCCATCGTTATAGGCTCAATATAAAATATTGTATGTAAATCCTGTATGAGTACAAAATTATCAGTTTTGACTGCCTCTATTTATTATTTTTCTATTAAATTCCAAACTCCAGCATCTATAAATCTTCAAACGGTATAGGATTACCGATAAATAATTTAGAATAAAGTTCACAACTACAATATGTAATACGTGCAAATTAATCTTCAATATTTTTAATTCAGATATTTATTTATGGGAATCTGTAAATATCAATATAATCAATAAAAAAACACTTATTTGTTACCTAGCAACTAATAACACAAAATGAAAACCAAATAGTATTTTTTGAAAATTTACAATAAATTAGTATATTTTTCTATTTTAATATGGTTATTAATCATTTGAAGAGGTTTTACAATAATGTATCGCAAAAGAAGGTTTAGGTATGGAAAGTCCTCTGAAAAATATTTCTGATGAAGTAGTACATTTTGGTAGAATACCCTTGATAAAATCATTAAAGGCTTTTTTTTCAGTTAATAATGTGTGAAATAATTATAATGTTTACTATGATATATGTTCATCCATGTAAGGATGCCCGGTAGTGGAAAAGCTGACAAAAATCGGAAACTATGCCTCCATACTTCAGAATTCCTTAAACTAAATTGTTATTGAAACGTAGTGTTTTAATAAAAAAAAATATATAAGTACCGCATGAATCGTAAAATAAAAAAACAACTAACGACTCTGTAAAAGTAGTTAACACAATTGCTGTGGATGAATAATTAATGGCGTCATTTCTACTATCAGTTTTAATTTGACTGGTGTTTGGGTCTCGTTTTGTCGTTAGTGTTATTCAGTGTATTATACTGTATATTAGTGTAAAATTAATATAGCAAATGATTTATCTTTAGGCCTACAGTAACACTGGAACGGGGAATACCTGTGTAATGTTAATAAAAAATGAAAATAAAAGATAATTTACCTTCGGTTGGTGCTATGTGTATAATTAGTGTATTAATACGAGACTTTACATAATTAGATTAGCAAATATTATACAAACAATTTAAATACATTATATTATAATGAATTTATATAGTCCAGTGTATATAGAAAAAAATGATTTATTAATTTCGGGACGTTTTTGTCAAAAATCATTATTAGTATTTACTCTTTAATAACATTAGTAAAATCATTCATTTTCAATTTTGACTAACGATTTTTATTAAAAATTATCTATTTAGAACTATTTAATAAAACTATTTACTGGTCGTTTTTTCGGTGGGTTGAGGCAGATGATTACTATGTTAATATTATAATGATTATTCATCACCTGTATGAGATAAAAAAAAAACAATTATATTTTTGTTAGGTATTAATATGAACAAATACGTACAACTGTAATTCTTTAACTTAAGTAGTATTTGTTTTAGATTTATTTCAGAGTCCGTACAATTTTAGGTTCCTTCAATTTCTCCTACGTCTATTATTATAAAATATTAGCAATACCTTACTAAAATATAATAATTGTACCTTGGTGAACAGTTCTGGCACAAATATTGCTGACATTCTTTCCACACCCAATTCATCTGATGGGAATATCCCATGTCAAATACCAATTAATATGCCAAATTACTGGCATTTGCTCTGGCAGTTAATTATAAACGATCATTTATAATTTTGTTTCAAACAAAAGTAATGATTTTGTTTTTTAAACAGGACGATAGTAGTCTTTAATGGATATTCGACATTCTTTACAAACGTTTGAACAAGTCAAAAGTTTCTTAAGACTTATCCAAAACCTATCATAATCCATTCAATAGATGATAGTCTACTGGTTTATATTCCAGAAGAAAAGGAAAATGTGTTTGATTTTTAAAAAAAATTTTTTCTCTTTGTTATGTTATTATCAAACGCTAGGTTAATTGCTGTACCTATAATTGCTTAATTATACATAGTATAATTTTTGATATTTTATTTACAATAAATATTGAATAAATACTACTAAATACTACTACACACTCAACGGTAATAGTGTTGATAACTAAATGAAATCAAATAAACCAACGACTAAAGATTGTCGTTGGTCTTGATTGATCGTATATGGGAGTTATCAAACGTCAGTCAATAATCAGACTTGACTGTTAATCACGTTAATTGCAATAAAAAACTGACCGTAAATGTGTGGCTTAAAGTAGTTTAATTATATTTACACTACTTTCGATATTACACACTAGTATTGTAAATTATCAATACCTATTTGTACAAAAAATAAATTTCATCGTTTGATTTCTAAACGGTCGTACTTTATTAGTAGGTAATTTTGTATTTGATCAGATTGAGAACATTCATTTTTTTTTATTCGTATACCGCTCATATTATAATATTATAGATACGCAGTAATCCAATGGCGGCAGAATGGTATCTTGAATTTTTTTAATACCGGCAAATCGAAGTATTAACCGGACAAGTAAAAAGAACCCATTAAGGTAATAGCGATGAGAAAAATGCGGATTATTCGATTCCCAATCCAACGTATATTGTAAATCTGGATTATAGATTCTACAATCCAGATAATACACTGCATTCAAATTTAAATTATAAATATTGCCATATTATTTTCATTAATGCGTTTCCCTATAAAATTATTATTATTATCATATTATCAATGGTATTAAATGTGTAAAAAATTAAACACGTTTTTATAATTCAATAAATTAAAATAATTCAAACGAATTAATAAAAACAAGTACAACAAGAAATAAAATTCTGAATATTATACTTTATTATGTATTATATAATAATAGCAGACCCGGTTAACATTGTTTTACTCATAAATTAATCCAATTTCGACATTTTGGAATTCGAAACATACATTTTCCGTCACATCACAATAAAGAATTTAAAGTAATATAGATAATAAATATCTAAAAAGCACCCAATACCATCGAAAAATCAAATTTTAAATTATTATAATCCGGGTGCTACAGTGAGAAGATGAATGCATAATAAAATAAATAAAAGAAAATCTCATTTAAATCCCGTGATATTTGTTGCTACGAAACATATATATGTTTTTTTTTATTGATTCTTTACAACTACAGATTCCATTAAAAAAAATATCCGAATTATAACTTACGAATATTATTTTTGCATTGGTTATTATTATATCTAGATCTGACCTATAATCTATAATACTGCATTGTATATCTATGGTTTATACAGAATTATAGACGTTGAAAGTTGGAGTTCAATACGAAATTGGTAAACGGGCGCAGACGAAACTGATAATTTTGTAAATATACTGGATTTACATAAAAAATTTTATATTGTGCCTGTAACAATGTACCGATTAGAAGATAATGGAGGACCTCAATTGGTCAAAGAATTATCCAAAAACCATTCCGATGAAGGTATTGTTATTCAATTATTTTAAACTTAAGTACACATTTAAATATTATTTATTTACGTACATAGTAGATATTTTAACTAATTTTTTGGGTTTTTTTTTCAATTAATATACCTACTATTAGAAAAAGATAAAGTAAAAAATGAAAATAACAATGATACAATAGAGAAAATTCAACGTTTAAAACATAGAAAAGGTAATCCATTCTTACGAATAATTCGAGAAATGAACAATGATATACCTAATGAAGATAAATACAAAAAACAAACGCCGACGCCACCTCAACCTTATTCCGAAATGCAATCTAAAAATTCAAAAAATTTAACAACTTTACCAGGACCAGAAAAACGAAAAAAAACGCCAGCATTAGATTCGCCGAATGTAAAGAAGCTTAAAATCACTCCATCAGACAGCAAAAACCTACCACGTAAGTTTTTAATTTTTTTAAAAATATTAATGTTTCTAAATTTTCTATAAATACTATCACTAACACCATCACTGAAATGTATAAACATAAAAATGCATAAATTTCTATAGTTCTAAATAATTTTAATACATAGTTTAAATACCAGATAATTATTTTAACTTAACATACGTACAAGCAGAACTAGCTGGGGATTAAATTGAAAACTTAAAAAATTAAAATGTAATTTATTTGTGCACACTATTGCAAATAGACAATAAGTTTTACTTTGCGTATATCAGAACATTAACCATTATAAAAATGTCTTCTCATGGTTTCTGATAAAATTGCCTTATCCGTCCCGGATGTAATTTACTTTTGTAATTTTCGTTTGTATTTAAATCAACGTCTCATAATATTTCCATATATATTTTTCCAAAAAACAGTAAAATTATATATAAAATACATTTATTTTTTGATAATTATTTTAATCACCAAAAATAAATTAAATCTAATAATTTTTGAGCCATTATAAATATGATGTCATATATAATATATATTGAAATCATATGAATATAATTAATTTGTAATTATAAATTAATGCAATTGCTGTAAGTTATAAAAGTAATTGATATCGTTTAGCTTTAGAAAAATCATGTAAAGCTGATAGCGGTAACAATGACGAAGGTTTGAAAAGTGTGCTGGTGTTCGTGCGCAGTAAACCATCAAGAAAATCTGTGTCGTGGAAAGCTGAAACTGATTTGGTGGAAGTATCATATTTTGAACACGACCCAACTGAAAGAGGTATTTATTGAAATTTTACTAACAATTTTAGATTCAATATAACTCCTGGCATTTATAAATTATTGTTGGTGTCATCGATATGTTAATTATATTTCCGTGCAACATAAGACAAAATATTAATATAAAATACAAACATAATTACAAAAATAATATATACAAAAAACTCGATTAATTATTAGTGCAATTTTATTTGTTCGAATAATTTTCTTTATATTACACAAATTACTTATCAAACAAACGAATAAATAAAATATTAATTTAAACATATCAAAAAAATGTCTAAAAATGTCTTTTACATTACGTTATTATTGTTTTTAGTAAACGTAAATAGGACATTTAAAGCTTTGAAAATGCAGGAACGTGAAATTGAAAGACGAAACTTTCTTGCTGCTCGCAAATTAAGTAAGATATTAAAATGAAATGTCTATTCCAAAGTAAACAAATCGATATATACATAAATACACGTGTTTAGGTGCAGATAATATGGAACCTAAGACTGCATGGCGATCTCTAGACGATAGCCTATTGATTGATATTCCAGAGACTGGTATAGATAAAATAGAACCTGGAAATAGAAGTCATGAGAAAAAGAAGCAAAATATTCGGGAACAATCTTCTTTACAAGCAATTTACATTACCAAAAATATGTATGTGTACATATTAGTTCTTTGTAATTTTATATATTGTGCATTAATGTCATGTTGTCATTATTTTCATTGTACAGGATACCAGATTCGCCCGAAGAACCAGATGAAATGGAAATCTTTCCTTACTCTGAACCATTGAATATACCATTTGAGGGTATGTCAGGTGATACAGAATTTATATTTAATCACGTCAACATTCCGTGTCCAGGATCAATGGTTGATCAACCTCCTATTTTGGAAGAGATGCAACAACACTACCCAGTTTCCAGTGGGCATCAAATGAAACAACAACCTCATCCCATACATTTACAACATCAGATACACCCATTCCACCCTCATTATCATGTTAAAGAGAATCAATGGATGGGTCAACATGTGCGACATTTGCAGCACAATCAATATTATGATCAACAGCATCTGCATGTCGAAAATATGCCCTCACATTTCGAAAGGGGTGGTGGTAGTGATTGTGGTGGTGGTCGTGGACACAATAGATTGGAATGCTATTCTGATGGTGGAAATTGTGACTCGTATCGAGGAAAAGTGAATCGCGGTTATCAACGTGGCAACAGTGGCAGTCTACTTAATTACAGAGGAGGGCATCCTGGAAATGGAAGAGTAGTTCGTTTATGTAAATTTTATACTATACAAGGTGTCTGTAAAAAACCAAATTGTAAATTTTTACATAACAATAGTTAATATAATATAATTCCATTTCATGGATAGATGCACATTTTTATATAACTTTTTTTTATCTTTTTAGCATTAAACAAAATTAAATTAATGTTAGATGAGAAGTAATTGTAATTGTTTCTTTCCATTTGACCATTTCTATAGCAAATTATAAGTAATAAACAATGTATGTGAATGTACACTTCATATGACATTAATCACATTTCATTAAAACTAAAAAATTATTTTTGAATGTAAATATTTCATGTATTACTATACATGTATATATGAAAATAGTTTATAGTTAGTTTGCTCATAGTTTCATTGTATATTGTTTAAAATAATAACTTCACTTAAATATACATATTTAAATTTTATTATGTTAAAATAAAATTATATAATTATTAATTAATTCAATTGCTTATTTGTTACATAGTATTATTACTGATCCGTGTATATAGACATACACATTTTTAAAATGGTTTATTTTTGTGGTAAGATTTTGATGTAAAAGAAAAAATATTTTTGTAAAGAAGGTGTTTTTTTTGGTTATAATTCATATACAATTTAGTTCGTAAGACATTATTATAGGTATCATTGTGCTATGAGAATTTAAATGTTAGATTTGATTATTTATTTAAGTATAATTCTGTTTATGGTCTACTAATTATGATATTTTACTCATTAGATTCGAGTGATATCCATCATATCAATGTTTGCTTTTTTTTTTTTATGTCCTTCATCTCGATAATTATACATTTGAAACTCAATTCAATTTCATAATGGAAAATAAAGCATAAAATTCTAAGCAAGAAGCTTATAACCTACATGAAATTTAATAATTCTTGAGATTTTTAAATGGAATTTGGTTGGTCATGTGTTTGAACAATAATAATTTAGAAAACGATATATTTTCTTAAAATAATAAGATTGATAAATTCTTGAATCGTATTAGGTTTTTTCTATTGCTATCTACGATTATGTTAAAGAGATGAAGTCTTGAAGCTATGAACACTATTTGGTTTAATTTGAGTTACAAATATGTATACGTATTTTTGTGCGTCAAATATGTTTGTGTTTGACGGGGTGCATGCCATTTTTATGCATTTACCGTACCTAACCTTGAGGTATATTCCCTGCATGTATTCTAGTGTAATCTTCAGTATTTAATCCAATATTTTACATATTTAACCATTATTTGTAGAAATAAATAAACTAATATTTTTACCGCTTATCAACATAAAACACGAAATAATATTTATTTATATAATAAATACAAATATTTAAGGCAGAAAACAAGTTCAATTATTTTAGCTATAATAGTAAATGTGTTAAGCAAATTATATATGTATAGTTTAAGTATTGAATAATAGTTAGTCACATCGATAGAACCATTGGCATTTCACGTCTCTTGATCATTTGGATTAATCTGGTCCATAACATGTACACATAAACACTTTCCATTTTATTGGAATTTTAAGATTTACAATCAATCATTTACTGTAAGTAGTTTCTCATATGTAAATTGTACACACTTCTAAATTTAGTAAACCATGATAATCCGGTACTATAAAAGATATTGCTGTGTTGTATTATTCCATATTTTTTGAAACCAAATAAATAATTTGAGATATTTGTTTTAATATAATGAAATATACTGTCTCCCTGGTATATCCAATGACGTGTAAAAATAAAGAACTTAAATCACTTTAAATACTACCTTAACCCTTAAACAGTAACATCCTCCACCAGTTTCAATTAATTACGATCTCATTTATTCCTCAAATACGGTGAATATTTAGATAAAAAAAAATTAACTGGTCCAAACAAATACATATTACAAAACTGTCCCTAAATCGTCTTCAGAGATTTCATAGTCGATCAAACTGGTTAGCATAGTCAACAAGCGAATAAAATAGATAATTAAATAATGATTACACAAAAAAAAAATAAAGAAATTTCCCGCCAAATTACTTTGGCTTTTATTCGTATGGATTTGGATAGCTGCAACTTTCTATATATCATGCCACTGTTTGCACAACACTGTTTTCAATGAATTTCGCTAAGGTTCCAATACCTTATCTCATTATAATATATTGATTTACAAATTATATGCATATAATAACATTAATACAGGATGACTCAAATTAATAAAACTTGAATACATCGGCACCGCAACAACAGGGATAATTATGCGAGCATGGCACTTTTGAACCGCTATGTCTTTACAATGAAATAAATGTCATGTCTAAAATTGGTTATTACCGAATAGAAAACGATATTATTCCCGATGTTTTTCTGTACGTGAGTTGCATAAAAAAGGCTTCCACCTCATTAAACTCATACCTATTTGCAGCACAGGAATACAGATTTTTATTTGTTAACATTAAAATTAACTGCCAGTATTCAACTCGTTAACTTAAATGGCAATAAAAATAAACTGGAACGTTTTAAGAATTTGGCAGGCCAATTATTTTCAAACTAAATATCGTTTTCTAAATTATAATTGTTAAAAATCATATCCAACCATATTTTTTTTGAAAATCAAATTAACATCATTTAAATTATCAAATGTGTGGTAGGTAAATACGTACTTTTTTCAATCTTTATGCTCTATTTCCTATGTTGATATTAGGTTATTGGTTAGTGTTTTAAATGTAAATTTATCGAGTTAAATGACATAAAAAAAATAATAAAAAAACATTTCGGAGATTACACGAGTTAAATGACATAGACAATAAACCATAAACTATTTTCCCAATAAAGGGTTTATTTTTAAGTTAATTAGTAAACCAAATTATAATTCAACAAATAATCAAGTAAAAAATGTATTTACATATACTATCTAATGACGTATAACTAAATTAATTGTAGACGTATTATATCAAAAAAAAATTACCTGCTTTACAAAAATATATATTTTTTTTTTACTTAACACTTGCCTTCGACAATGATAAAAGTGTTTGTATGTTCATATACACGGAATCAGTAATAATATTTTGTAAACAATAAGCAAATTAAGATGAAATAAATATATAATATAATTTTTTAACAACAATAAAATAAAAAGTATGGACATTCAAAGAAGATTTATTATTAATTTAAACAATGTTTGATTAAACAATGAGCAAATTTATATGATTAAATAAGTCATTAATTTATGTATAATAATACATGAAATAATTAGATTTAAATATAGTAGTTTGGATTTACTGAAATGTGTTTTACATCATATGGAGTATAATTTTACATATATTGAATATTAATTATAATTCAGTATAGAAGTATGGGTAAACATTAACCACTACTTTATTTCTAATATTAATACAGTTTTGGTTGATCCCATATTGAAAAAAAGTTATATAAACATTTTTACCTTTCTATTTAAAGGAATTACTAGTCTTTTATATGTAAAAATGCACAGTTAGAATTTTTACAATAGCCTAGTTTTGCATAAAATTTGCATAACACATTTCCTCTGCTATAACCAGAATGCCCATCTCTGCAATTGTATGGACTGCCTCTATTCCCACGTTGATAACTGCAGTTCATTCTTCCTCGATAGGGATCACTAACAACACCTCTAGAATAGTTCTCCCATTTAGTGTGGACATAACCTCCACCACCTCCACCTCTTTTGAGATGTGGCAGTCTATTATCGATAAGCAATTTCTGTTGATCCCAGTGTTGGACGTGATGCAGAGGATACACGGGTTGACTCATACATTGATCCTCATGAATGTAGTGTTGAGACGGCGGTAGTAGTTGTTGATTTTGTGTCTGTAAATGATGAGGCTGTTTTAACATTTATCAATCAAGAAACATTAAATTTTTAATCATCGAATGATTAGGAGAGAAATATTAAATATTATTTTTTGCGTTACCATTTCCATCATAGAATCCGGAGGCATAAAACAATTCATTCCGTTCCTACAGTCTACTGGAATCTGTTGTTGTTGCATGATTTCTTCAAGCTCACTCTTAGGTTTTGGCCACGGAATATTGACGTAATTGTATAAAGATAATGTTTCGCCTGATATATCCTCTAAAGGTATGTTCAATGGTTCATAGTATGGAAATAGTTCCATTTCATCAGGTTCGTCAGGTGAATCGGGTATCCTGTACAATGAAAATAATAACTACATGACATGACATTAATGCACAAAATATGAAATTACAAAAAACTGATATGTACACATACATATTTCTGGTATTGTAACTAGCTTCTAAAACAGATTGTTCCCGAATATTTTGCTTCTTTTTCTCATAACTTCTATTTCCAGGTTCTATTTTATCTATACCAGTCTCTGGAATATCAATCAGTAGGCTATCGTCTAGAGATCGCCATGCAGTCTTAGGTTCCATATTATCTGCACCTAAACACGTGTATTCATGTATATATCGATTTGTTTACTTTGGAATATACATTTCATTTTAATATCTTACTTAATTTGCGAGCAGCAAGAAAGTTTCGTCTTTCAATTTCACGTTCCTTCATTTTCATTGCTTTAAATGTTCTATTTACGTTTACTTAAAACAATAATAACTTAATGTAAAAGACATTTTTAGACATAATTTTGATATGTTTAAATTAATATTTTATTTTCGTTGGTTCGATTATTAATTTGTGTAATATAAAAAAAAATTATTCGAACAAATAAAATTGCACTAATAATTAATCGAGTTTTTTGTATATATTATTTTTGTAATTATGTTTGTATTCTATATTTATATTTTGTTTCGTGTTGCACGGAAATACTTAACATACCGATGACAGCAACAATAAATTATTAATGCCATGTGGTATATTATATCTAAAATGGTTAGTAAAATTTCAATAAATACCTCTTTCAGTTGGGTCGTGTTCAAAATATGATACTTCCACCAAATCAGTTTCAGTTTTCCACGACACAGATTTTCTTGATGGTTTACTGCGCACGAACACCAGCACACTTTTCAAACCTTCGTCATTGTTACCGCTATCAGCTTTACATGATTTTTCTAGAGCTAAACGATATCAATTATTTTCAACTTACAGACATTGCATTAATTTATATTTACAAATTAATTATATTCATATGATTTCAATATATATTATATATGACATCATATTTATAATGGCTCAAAAATAATAGATTTAATATATTTTTGGAGATTAAAATAATTATCAAAAAAATAAATGTTTTTTATATATAATTGTACAGCTTTGTTGTAAAAATATATATGGAAATATTATGAGACATGGATTTAAATACAAATAAAAATTACAAAAGTAAATTAGATCCGGGGCGGATTAATCAATTTTATCGGAATCCTTTAGAAGACATTTTAATATTGGTTAATGTTTTCACATATGTAAAGTAAAACTTATTGTCTATTTGCAATAGTGTGCACAACCAAATTATATTTTAAAATTTGTTAGGATAATTCTAATTTATTGATGACCTAGCTTATTTTATGATATTTAATTATATTGTATATAATAAATAAAAATGCTTAATCGGTTAGTGAATATTTTGGTATTTTATATCAATTTTCAAAAAAAGTTATTATTTATTTTTTTTATTACACTCCTAAAAATTTCCTCTTTAATCCCCAGCTTGTTCTGCTTGTACGTATAATTAGTCCAATAATTATCTGGTATTTAAATTATGTTTTAAAATTATTTAGAACTATAGAAATTTATGAAATTTTATGTTTATACAGTGATAGTGCATTTATAGAAAATTTAGATAAATTAATATTTTAATTAAAAATTAATATTTACGTGGTTGTGTTTTGCTGTCTGATGGAGTGATTTTAAGCTTCTTTACATTTGGCGAATCTAAATCTGGCGATAATTTTCGTTTTTCTGCTCCAGGTAATGTTGTTAAATTTTTTGAATTTTCAGATTGTATTTCGGTATGAGGTTGAGGCATTGTCTGCGCTTGTCCTACGTGTTTATCTTCATCAGGTTTATCATCGTTCATTTCTTGAATTATTTTTAAGAATGGATTTTCTTTTCTATGTTTTAAACGTTGACTTTTCTCTGTTGAATCAATGTCATTTTCATTTTTTATTTTATTTTTTCAATCAGTACATAAAATAATTGATAAGAAACCCAAAAAATTAGTTTAAATATCTACTATGCGTGTTACGTATACGTAAATAAATTATATTTAAATGTGTACTTAAGTTTAAAATAATTGAATAACAATACCTTCATCGGAATGGTTTTTGGATAATGCTTTGACCAATTGTGGTCCTCCATTATCTTCTAATCGGTACATTGTTACAGGCACAATATAAAATATTTTATGTAAATCTAGTATATTTACAAAATTATCAGTTTCGTCTGCGCCCGTTTACCAATTTCGTATTGAACTTTCAGCGTCTATAAATCTGTATAAACCATAGGTATACAATGCAGTATTATAGATTATAGGTCAGATGTAGATAGAATAATATCCAATGCAAAAATAATATTCGTAAGTTATAATTCGGATATTTTTTTTATTGGAATCTGTAGTTGTAAAGAATCAATAAAAAAAAAACATATATTTGTTTCGTAGCAACAAATATCACGGGATTTAAACGAGATTTTCTTTTGTTAATTTTATTATGCATTCATCTTCTCGCTGTAGCACCCGGATTATAATAATTTAAAATTTGATTTTTCGACGGTTTAGGGTGCCTTTTAGATATTTATTATCTATATTACTTTAAATTCTTTATAGTGATGTGACGGAAAATGTATGTTTCGAATTCCTCAATGTCGAAATTGGATTAATTTATGAGTAAAACAATGTTAACCGGGTCTGGTATTATTATATAATACAATTTAGAGTATAATATTTAGCATTTTATATCTTGTTGTACGTGTTTTTATTAATTCATTTGAATTAGTAAAATTGTTTGAATTATAAAAACGTGTATAATTTTTAACGCGTTTAATACCATTAATAATAAGATAATAACAATAGTTTTATGAGGAAACGAATTAAAGAAAATAATATGGCAATATTTATAATTTAAATTTGAATGCAGATTATTATCCGGATTGTGTAATCTAAAATCCAGATTTACAATATACGTCGGATTACAAATTTGGTAATCCAATAATCTGCAATTTTCTCATCGTTTTTACCTTAACGGGTTCTTTTTACTTGTCCGGTTAATACTTCGTTTTGCCGGTATTAAAAAAATTCAAGATACCATTCTGCCGCCATTAGATTACTGCGTATCTATAATATTATAATACGATCAGTATAGGAATAAAAAAAAAAGAATGTTTTCCATTCCGATCAAATACAAAATTACCTACTAATAATGTACGGCCGTTTGGAAATCAAACGATGAAATTTATTTTTTGTATAAATAGGTACTGATAATTTAGCAATACTAGTGTATAATATCGAAAGTAGTGTAAATATAAATTAAACTACTTTAAGCCACACATACAAGGTCAGTTTTTTATAATAATCAACGTGATTAACAGTCAAGTTTGATTATTGAATGACAATTGATAACTCCCATATACGGTCAATCAAGACCAACGACAATCTTCGGTCATTTTGTTTATTTGATTTTATTCAATTAACACAATGATTACCGTTGAGTGTGTAGTAGTTTTTATTCAATATGTATTGTAGAAGCTTTTATTGGTACTGCATTTTGCCTTGTGTTTGATAATACAAAACAATGCGAAGAATAATATTCTAGACGAATGAATGGTTTTAAAAAAAGGAACACATTTTCCATCATAATCTTCTGGACGACCTTCGACTATCTTCTCGTTCTGATTATAGATGTTTTTTCATTAGCTTAAACGTTCTTTAACTCACGACGACTATTCGATCTTAATGTGTTAATTTTTTTTTTTTTTTTAGTTGGTTAGGTTATTTCAGCAGTTGGATAAATTATTTTTTGTCCACGTAGCAGGTTAAAGCAACGGTATTACTCTATAAAATCGCGCCATAATTCTCCATTATTTTACTTGTTCGTCATTTGTTGACGAAGATATAAAATTTACAAAAGATTTAATACCTACACAACTCGTTTACTCTGTACGACTTGATTGACTGACAAATTGTACATTTACAGGTCTATATGGTCAACCATGAATGTTAACCATGTTGACTGATGATAAAAATTCAATCATGTTTGAATTTCGTCAGTCATAAAATTTGATTGTCAGTCATTTCCAGTCGTACACATACACGGTCACTCATGCATGCCAATCACGTTGGGGGGGGGCGGGGGCTCTATAGAAAACCTTGGTGAAAATATTTCCCTAGGAGAATTTATGGTATGTTGTGGGCAATGTTAGAACTCTTCACAAAAGCATTCTCCTAATAACATACAGTATAATATTATTGAAAGAATTTAATTTTATTCTTGCAACAGAGGTGGTTATAGCCCAATCCCGACATAAAGTTCTACGAACGGCTTTGTTTCCTTGATCGAATGTGTTAAATTCTTACGGGGAACACAAGTTCTTCGCAGGCCGTGTAAAAAATGTATATCATTCGGAATATCGTAACTCTAGAAATCACGATTTTAATCGTATTTTTACGTAAATGAATTTGATTATGCAGGCGAATTTAATATATCTATATATGTATTTATATAGTATTGTGCATAAATCACTTTGACATTTTTTAGATACGACACCAGATTACCTTAGACAAAATGTAGCTAGGGGAAAATAACCACTTTGTTTAAATTTAGATAAAAAAAAAAAAAAAAAAAATAGACAGATGTTTGGTATTTGAGGTTTTAATGACATACACAAAACGTGAATGAGGAAAATATGTGTTTATTCTATATATACGTGTACCCATTCGATTATGAATTATTGATTTTTTTTTTCTCACGGCTCTATCGCATTTAATTTCTTTTTTTAACATCGCAAATTAATAATAAACGTAACACTACACTAGGAATCAACGTACATGCACAATGCTTGTATTTTAGGTATAGTTTTTTTTTGATTCACAAAATAATATACAATATTGATCGGATAACTAATTAATGCGAGTAAATAAAAACGTAACAATTGATTTTTCGATTGATTTTTACACACATTGCCGACATTTCACGAGTACAATTCGTCGCATTGCATTATAATTTAAAGACAGAATTAAGCGGCGAGAAGGAATGGATCGAAGATTTTCCGTAGACTGCCGCGATGCGTTTATTGACGACCGGTGATCACGTTTGGCGCGTTGTTTTAAATTTCATATATTTACTGTTTATTGTAAAACGAAAAAAAAAAAAACCGAATGAAATTATCTGTATTTAATCAAATAACAGTTTTTTTTTTTTTTTTTTTTTTTTAATCTAGATATACGATAAAACGATAAACATTATTATCTAATTAACTTGTCTAGATAACTGTCGACACCATTTCTATTACGCGCGGATCGATACGACAATATGATTTAAACGGGCTCGAGAAATTAAAAATTTTTTTTTTTTGAAAAATAACAATAGTCGCTCTTATTTCCCGAGGTAAACGCGATATGTTTTTTTTTTTTTTTTTTTTATATTATTATTTAAGCGGCAAAAATGTATTCCACTCGGCGGGTATCGCCTCAGCCTCGGGAATATTTACGGGAAATACGCGGCATTATGATTTTCGGGAAACGAAACGACGATAAAATATTTAGATAGTCGTATATAGAACGGAATAACGTTAATTCCTATAGAATTATTGTTTGGGAAGCCGTCGGGACGCAGTCGGGTGTCCCCGGCAGAGAATTAGAGTGATTAATTTTCGATTTCTGCACAGACAACGTAATACCGTACTCCCAGCGACTTTCATGTGGAAAATAATTATTTCATCCCCGAAGATTTCCCGAAAGCCTTTTCGTTCGGAATTTTAAGTGCTATCCGCGGCACCGTCATTCCTGGCTAGGCGACATCTATATTATATCGTATAATAATACCCGCGGTACACGGACGCGCATTAGCCGGTGTACCTACGTTAATTATTGTACTTATGAACTCGTTACAACGCCATCGTTATATCCATAAGTAAGTGAACATAATGAAATTATCGCACCGGAATTCGCGTTCAGTTGTGTGGCCGTTGAAACGATTAACCACCGGCTGCGACGGGATGGCAGTCGTACAATCGAAATAATCGCGTTTCGCATCGCTCGGGTATAAACGGTTTAAAATTAAAAAAAAAAAAAAAAAAACTAAAAACAAAAAAAACTAACCGCGGCCTAAAAACAATAAGATAAAACGTTATTTTCGGCGTGTACAATACAATTTATCGCCGTTTACAAGACTGCGACCGGACGGCCCGACGGTCATCCCAATTGTTTTTCGATACGTAAATTACAATTCAGGCGGATATTTTTACGCTCTTGAATGTTCGCATTGGTTGGTCGAGAAATTCGATCGCCAACTAACGTCCCCGTGCGTACACTATGTGGCATCTTTACGGCGTGTTTGATGATTTAGTCTATTAAAAAAAAAAAAAAAATAATATTGTTCTCATAACCCGGCAAACAGATAACCGCGTAATAATTGTCGGCGATTTAGAAGAAAAAAAATTCACAAGTGACCCGACAAGTTTAGTATGTGACATTTAGATAGAACGCAGTAATATGTTTCGCTCGAATGGACGGTGATAGCCGTTCCGATTTATCATAGATAACAGTTTTTTTTTTTTTTTTTTTCAGAACATATTACTAGGTTTTTCCCGTTATAAAAAACGTAAAACATTATTGTTTTTAGTCTGTAGAAAAATCTACTGTATGCCGGAATACCACTTAAATAAAATTATATTAGAATTTCCATTTGTTTGAGATTCTCAGCGTACCCAGAGAATGTATATTGGTTTTACCATAATGTGTTTTTTTTTCTTTGCCCGCCTACGAACAACTTTTCTACCAGAAATCTTGCTCCGATTATCAAGTGTACACATTTTCTGTAATATTTTTGCATCTAGATTTTCGGTTTAGATTTTTAAATAATCGGTGAAAAAAACGTAGGAAAAACGGGAAAGTTTAGAGCAGTAATAGCAGTTTCTTTATTATCGAATTGATTGTTGTCTTAATTTGGTTAAAAATAATCGTAGAGATTTGAAATTAATGTTCAATATTAAAATTGTTTTTTTTTTTTAAATTATTTATTGACAATAAATACGTGCATTACTATTGAGTAGATTCTTAAATCAAGCCATTCATGTACAAAATTATTAGTTTTAATCACATATGCTTATTGTAAAATACCATTTACAGATTGTATATATTTCGAATAAATATGAAAAAAAAAAAAAAATGTATTAACATTCGATGTTTTTATTCGGTTTTATGTGGATAAAATCGTATAGACCGAGCAAAAATGACCAAAAATTGTGCACAAAATTCATTATAGGATTGAAAAACGGAAAAAAATGCGTAGTGTAATAATTTTTTTTTTTTTTTTTTAAGCACTTCAAGTACATATTTTGACGAAAATTATAAAAAATCACGGCATTACAAAACATGTATAAATGCACTTCATTCGGAATCGTATTTCACAATTAATGTTTTATCGTTGCGTACCAATATCAATTTTATTCCTCACTGTTATCCTAAACTTCCTAACTTCTCACCCGGAACTGTGGCCCATCCGTGGATCGATGTACATCCGTATTTTTTTTTAAATATGATTTATTAACTTAAGATATATAACCGCATGCATATTTGATAATTTTAACTCTATACCTTAATAATAACAAGTCGGCCTCGAAGAACAGCATGGAGTTTAACAATTCGCAATAGAAAATAAATACTTAAAAAAATATGCCGCCTAATGTTATATTTTCTGTGAAACTTTATAACTTATATAGTATAATCGACACCGTTTATAATAATTATGCCAGCCGATAAAATATTAAACGAGCATTTAGCATTTCAGTCGGAGCACAGCTGAAAAGTATAAATTTATACGACGGAAAAAAATAATAACAATATATTCATTCGAATAACGAATGAACCGATTAAAAGTTTAAAGTCTAACGCTACGGTTTTATTGCTGATTAGCTCGTAAATCGAAATAACTATTCCTGCGCATTAGGTATTTGGTTGTAAAAAACAATAAAATTATTGATTATAACTGTGCGTCGTATCGTTTTCCGATGACCGTTTTTAACGTTTAAACAAACCTTGAAACGGAAATATAATCGAATTGTTTTTCTTCGTTTTTGTTTTAGTTAAACAAAATCTGTTCGACGTATCCGAATATTTCGTACGACAAATCGATAATGACCGCGATGAACATCAACGTTCGGTTTTTTTTTATGATTCAATTAACGAGTCAGTGGATTTTAAGTCGAGTTTTAAATGTGTAACGAGTTTCTATTGTATTCGGGCCACGGCGTCATACACCGAAATGATGGCTTATACCTTGAGGTGGGCGCAACAGGTATATTTAAACTAAAAAAAAAAAAAGAAAGAAAAAAAAAGGTTTTATAGGTCACGATATAATTAAAACGACGATTTCTTTTTTATAAGTATCTTATTTTTCCTTTATTGACATTTGCAGTGATTTAAATTTTATCTTAAAATAACACATTATAGGTCATTGTATTTTTATTTTTCATATTTGTGGCATTGATACATTTTTTTTTTTAATAATTATTGTAAGAAATGTATTTATTAAACCCGAAAAAAAACTAATATCATCAATATCAGTACCTTTTGATAAAGACGAGTAAAACTATTTTACCTTTTTATTATTTCATTTATTTTTTGATTCAAACCTTTTCAATAACATAAAATATTATAATCCGATTTAAAAAGACGGTATTATTATTTTTTTTATGTATTTTTTTGAAAGGTCAGTGGTTTAAAAATACACATTTCGGGAGTATTTTTAAAATTTCAACCCATGCTCGATATAATAAAAAATTATCTTTAACGGAAACACCTAGATTCCGGCGATCATATTTTTTTTTATATTTTTCAAGCGACTGTGGGTCTCGCAGTTACATTTAATGAGAACAAATTCTTCTAATGTTTTGTCAGGCAAAATTAATGTTGGTAACGATAATCATAAAACTACTTATACTTAAAATTACTTATTTTTTTATTTTTAGTTTATTCTTATATCTAAAACAATATAGTGAATTTTATGCGTGAACGCATACGAAATAACACAATTGTATTTTTATACGTGCCCAGAAGAAAATTATTACGCGTAGGGCGAAACGACCGACACAGTTAATACTATTCGAATTGGGAATAATTTGGGCATTAACATTTCCCCGGTTCTATTCGGGGATAATAGGCAAGCGTATCGTTTCAATACACGCGTGTCGCATAATTGCGTACACAAATCGCCGTGGGACTGTACTTCCATATGTATAACGTGTACGTATCGCTTCAAAACGTATTGTTTCTGTTTTTTTTTTAAAGAAAATATTTAAAACAATACCTGGCGAAAAAAAAAAACAAAAAAAAAGAATGCCGGAAATGCCCATATCATTCCCAATTCGAGTAGTATTTAATGTTCCGAATTCCTACCAGATTAAGGACAAATGTTCGTGTACACTCGTAAATTTATTTGCGATTGCAACGCTGGTCGAAAAATATCTGTCTAACAAGTTTAATGTTACAAAACTTTGTATTGTAATATACGAAATAATACGGACTAACGAAAATCGCCTGTTACGACAGCGGTCATAATACTGACCGCTCCAAGTGAAAAAGTCGTAAACGCAAACTGTACAGTTTTTTTTAAGGCAAACATATGATTATCTTTAACGGAAACACCTAGATTCCGGCGATCATATTTTTTTTTATATTTTTCAAGCGACTGTGGGTCTTGCGGTTACATTTAATGAGGACAAATTCTTCTAATGTATTGTCAGGCAAAAATAATATTGTAACGGTAATCATAAAACTACTTATACTTAAAATTACTTTTTTTCTAATAATTTTTTTTTTAGTTTATTCTTATATCTCTACATTTTTTCTCCATTTTTGACAATTTTGCAAATCAAGTCCATTTTCCATTGGTTTCATATCCTTTGGTATGATGTCCAGAATATTACATTTAATTTTACGAACTTTACCAGGTTTTGTTATCTTACAAATTGATCAAATAATTATACAGTAAAATAATTGAACGGTCGCATACGATGTAAAAAATAATTTACTTGTATTTTTAAATTGCAGTTAAAGAATAAATGTATGATGTAACCGCCACTAATCTTTAAAAAAAAAAAAAAAAATCAACATTAAATTAAAATACTGTCTATGGCCCGGAATTCAATTAATATGGTTATATAAAAATTACAAAATTATAATTTCTTCTATTTTTTTTTTTTTTTTTTTGTAATAATGAAACAATTTTAATTACTTTAAATGAAATGTGTAATAATACATTAGGTATGTGCTCTGTGTTACATTTTCTCACGCCTTGGAGTTAAACTTAATATATTTTAAAAATGTTAAAAATGTATTATCATAATAATAATTATAGAAAATAATTACACGATTACCTCAATCGTAATGCAAAACAACAATGCTGGATAAATAAACCGCCGGCAATAAAATACTTATGCTAAAAATTCGATGTGACCGACTGTGCAGCAAGCTTTCACGAAAAACTCAATTTACTTTGGCGCTTACGCCTGATTTTGGCGTTTGTACTTTATTTAGAAATCCATGCTTGTAAATTACCGGCGTTTACGACATGTAATTCAAATATTTTGAAATATTATCGTGCAATACAATTGCAAGAGCAATCGATTCTATTCGTCGGCGCCTAAAACATCATAACTAAAAGTCGTTTTCGGCAAAAGTGGATTTTTTTTGACTCGGAGCAGTCGGATTATATGTATAAAAAAAAAATCCGAATTTAGGTACCTGCCTTCCTAAAACAAGTAGATACGGTAAAGTATTACAGTGTTGTACGTTTCTATAAACGGTCGACGAAAAACGTTGCTGAAGTAATTTGAGTGTCCCGGGCAATGAACGTTTATGATTATTTAATTATAATTTACCCAGATGGCAGTGTTAAAATAAAATAAAATTCTATAGTTCCGCTATTGTTATTTAAAAAAAAAAAAAGAAAAAAAAAGTTTCTACTGTTTTTATGATAATATAAATTATTCGCAACGATCAGAGCGTAGGTCGTGACAAATAAAACATAATTAACGTTCAGCGTTTTCCGCCCAACATACGATTCGGTTAATGTTTTAATTTCACGAACGAAACATTATCGTCAGCTCGACAATATTTTTGTTTTTTTTTTTTAAATCTGCAGTTGTTTGGCAAGTCTTTTGAATCGCATAACTTAATTTAATTATTATTAACGCAATTTAACGATACTTCGAATAAGATATTAACGTTAAGCATTTCACAGTATAAAAAAAATAATTAAAATACATTATAACGCATAATTTTTTTATTTATATTTTGATGAATTCTTCGACACGGACTTTGTCGAAAAATTATTCCAAAACATATATGCGTCAATTTAATTGGATTCTAACCTCAGACTATTTTTTGATCCGTTAACAACATTCCAACCAGACATTTTTCTCTATCGAAAATTATATAGGCAATTTTATGTTATTTTCTATTAATAACGGAGAAATGTATGAAAAACGAGAATATTTACGCAATAACGGATTCTGTTATTTGTCTTATTGTTGTAGTTCAAATAAATAAAATCGTAGAGGCCTTAAACATTCACCGAGTACTTCCGTGAATTCATTCCATACTTGCTGACATTTTCAAAAATATTTTAGCGTTTTTTTTTTGTTGAGTTTTACTAGGATAAAATATTTTTGGCTTCACAAAAAATTCCGAAAATTCGAAACATCGTGTTTAACCAAAAGTTTTTTTTTTTTTTATTACACTATGGAACAACAAAAATCAGTTGTCACAATTTTATTTTAATTTTTTGTTTTTATTATATATATATATATATATATATATATATATATATAAGCATTTTGATGTAAATCGTAAAACTCGTAACAGCATTTCTTTTATTTTTTCCGATTCGTTAGGCTCTAAACAAAGCTCAATTATTTCAGATGAAAAACAAGAAAGACAGTTAAAGTATTAGTTTGTCGTTTTAAATTTATATAAATTTCAATTTAAATTTATCTAAACACGATAAACCGAACCAAAATCAGAGTGGTTATTCGTATGCAATTGTTAATCGTTGTCCAATGGTGTAAAGTACGACGTACAGTTGCTTTTTATTTATTTTAGATTCTATCACGGAAAATGTGTTCTCCTTTCGATTTAATATACAAAATGTAATCAAGATTGACGTGGTGCGCACAATTCTATAGTGTTATTCATTAAAACGAAATTAGTGTTTTACGAGAACACTTTATTAAAAAAAAAAAAAAAAAAACCTAATCATTCGTTTGTGATACATTACAATTATTATTACTAATTTATCGCGCAATAAAACCATTTTGCACGCCTAATTCTATTTCTATTGCGTAACGAAATTTCGGTGTTCTGGTACACTAGTCCGGCTGACACGCTCGTAATTATCTGCAAAATGATGTAATTCCACAGTTCTCGCGGCAATATTGAGTAGAATATTATTTGCGTGAATATTTCGAAAATTATACTCGGAGAGTATAGGCAACCGTGCCGTTATCAATACAAGAGTGTAGCATTATTGCCTACACAAGAGGCCGGCTGTGACTCGGCCACATAACTACGACTGAGTACTCGTATCGTTTTAAAACGTATTATATTGAATTTTAACGAATATATTTAAAACCATGAACTAGAATTTTAAATAAATAATAAAAAAAAAAAGACTGTCATACTCCGCACCATAGATTGTTGACCGTTGTTGTAAGTGAGAATTTGAGAATGTTGGATATAGAGTGGAATTTAATTTACATCTGTACGCTATAGTAAATAAATTTGCTAACGAAAAACGATTCCAAGCAAAGTTCGGAGAAAATGTTTCGATTTTTATATACAAATCGAAAACCTTAGTTGTTCGTAGTAACAACATAAATTACAATTGTTCGCGTTTGTTCGCCGAAAAGCGTTGTGTATTTAAATGGAGCTAAAATTGTTTTGTTCGTGTAAATTACAAAATTTCTAAATGTCGTCATTTAAACTATTTGTATAGAATTTTGAACTTTAAACAACTATAAAAAAAAAATTTAATTTATAACTCTTAAATTTTTTTTCTTTTCTTTCTGACCACTAATAACAACTAACGATGAATCTCGTGCCCGATTTCCAATCGTTTCTGCTCGATCATAACGATTTTATCCACGTAAAACAAAATAAAAACTAAACAAATTCGATAATTTAAAATGCCTATTTATATATGAAAAATCACCAGAATCTTTTAAAAATCTGTCCACGCCTAAAAAGAGCATAATATCGATATTCGTTGCACTTTGTAGGTCACTATGATTATTTTTAATCCAGTTACAACAACGACAAAATAAATCAAAAATTAAGAAACCATTATTCCTGTAAATTTTCCCATTTTCCCTAATGATTTAGATGAAAAATAAACACTTCTAATTATCTACTTATATTAATCGTACCGGCAATGAGAATCTCATTAAAAGAAAAAAAAACAAAATTTCCCCAAATTTTTTAACATTTTGCAACGATTCTTGATGACCATACTAGTAAACCCGAGTAAAACCGGGCGACTACAGCTACTTAATAATGAATTTAAAATAGCAAAAACAATTTTAAAATAATTCCTGTTAGAAACGTACAAATATACCTAGATGAACATTCCTCCCCCGAAATAAAAACACCGACGGTTTAATTAAGTTACATTATAATTTTTGGATTAAAAAATAAATACAAATTGTCGGAAATACACACTCAACACTAAATATTATTATTTTATATTACCAGCGGTCGTCCGTTTCATATTATTTTGAGAAAAAAAAATTATGTTGCGTTGTTAAAAAAAAAAAAAAAAAAATAAAAAATTGGCGAGTAAAAAAGGGCTTGTTATAATAATTCCGTCTGTTTGTAATATTTCCGACGAGTGTTCTGTAGGCGCATATAATAAAATTGATAAAAAAAATACATTAGTATTGTTACACTGCACGTCGATATAGCCCATTTTGGTCTGCTAAGTTATTTTTAATTAAAATTAACGCACTTCAAATACGGAATAAAAAGTAGAGATTTGTATAATTTTGCGTATTATTTTAGAAATTTATTAGTCTATATATCCTAGACTAAAAAGATTCTGAAATAAATCAATCGATACGATTTATTGAATATAAAAATATAACCACAGAAATAATAATACAATTTAAATATATGATATGTTAAAACCTAAATTTGAACTATTCACCAACTCAACGACAATTGATATCTCGGTAAAACCTCTGAATTTCGAAATGTAGTTATGCGATTTGCAAGCTTAGTTTTTTCTTCAAATAAAAGCGAATTTGTCTCCTGTAGCGTTTCGGAAACTCTGTACACAATTCTAAAAGTCCCTACATCACGTAATTTTTCTCTTGGCATTTTGTCGTTATTTGGAATCACGTATTTTTGCGGATCAGCATTAACTACTATAAATATAATTAGGTCTAAATTTAAAAACCCGGATTGAGAATACGCCGTTTGAATCGTGCATCAGTTTAACTAACCATGGGTTGAGCGATTGACATTAAACAATTGTCTTTTGAAAAACCACGCCAATCAGCGCATTAGTTATTCAAATTCCATATATATTTAAGTAACTTAAATTTTAAGTTATAATTATAAAATAATACTCGAATATAACTATTCTAAAATACGATAAAATGTGTGTTTTATAATACGTTTGATACAGTATAAAATATGAATAAAAACATGTATATTTTTTTTTTTTTTTGCGCACCTCCCCAGCCAGTGTTTATAAATGTTTAAATTGATCCGCCAACTACAAAATGCGAGACCACATTGGTCTATATTTTTGAATTATAACGGCAGTTGCCCTACCGCAGAGTCAGTGTCAATAATTTTCGTTCAACAAAATAATACAGATAATATAATAATTTTAGTTTTTGTCATAATTGTCCAACCGCCAAATATTGATTTACGGATGCATTTTGCTAGCTCGCGAAAATCTATTATTTTATATTCGGAAAATATTTCCCTTAGTTGATATCGGAGCACGCGTGCTCAAAATGCGGGGTTTAACAATTTAAAAATAAAAATAAAACCTTCGTGTTGACCAATACTAAATGTATATATTATTTTCGTTTCCAGACAAAATACACCACCACGTATGTATTTAAGCGAACTGTAGTAAATTATTTAGTTTCTTAAATGTTTATTGCATTTTGTCGTTTTTAATTTTTTACTATAAAGTGTTTCCTAATGATTTATTATTACTGTATTTCCATAGTATGTATCACGATGTAAATTAATTTTTTTTTTCTGTTATATCGCCTCCAGTATTCTTCTCGATTTATCTGCACGTAAAGCATTCGTGCCAAGATTTCCGCTGCAGCGGAATATCGTTTCCGGCATATTCTCGACTCACCGGACCGAAAAGTATTGCGGTGTTCAAGAAAATCTAACTTCGCGGACGATAAGGATCGGGATCCGGCGATCGTATTCTATATTATCGATTTAAGGTTATAGTTTAGGTTTGATCAATAAAAGTTCAGTGGCACCGTGGGTTCGATGGAAGAAGTAAGTCCCGGGTTTAGTCTGGATTAAAAGGTTTTTATGTACAGTGGCGTACTCAAGAATTTCAAGGAATGATCTTCGAATCTACACCAAACCCGACAATGGTAATTTACGAGCCCTATCTAAAAAGTTCAGCTTTCATTCAATTGATCGTGCATTTTCCCCGGAGACTTGACGGAACGATAATAATTTCAAAATTAAATTACTCGCCTTAATCGTCATATTTGTTGTATTTGCAAGCCAACCGGGAGAATACAACTCTCAAGTCCTTCGTTTTGCGCATGCCATTGATATTATTAGTTACATTAGGTCTACGCTATTACTGGAGGCTAAATCACTGATTTTGTGTACATTTTTGATAATCCTATAGAAAATCGTTTGTTATCTAAGAGGAAATTTCGGTAACTGTTATGAAATCACGGAATTCCGGTATCTGGTGTACGCAATGTGTCCATGAGTGATTTTATCCTCCGGCTATTACAGTGGATTATGCCTACTCGGAGATACTACTTAAAAAACCCACGCCTCGCGCAATACTTCAGATTCTTTTAGAATAACATCATGAACGTTAACATATGATAGAGACATTTGCCGAACCAAGGTAGTGTGGAAAATCGTCCATAATTTTATTTATACCGATTTCGGTATACAATCACGGTTTCCCCCCCCCCACAGGAATTCTTCGTGTACAATACATACGAATGTGGATTAAGGACAATATTTTCTATTTGTAAACAAATATTACTATTGAATACACATACTCATCAATGATATCCTGTCCTGTTAATATTATAAATGCGAAAGTTTGTACGATTAACGGTTTGTTTGTTACTCAATTACGGCGTAACGTCAGAACCGATTTGGCTAAAATCCGACACACAGGTAGAAAATATCCTGGAATAGGATAAAGAAAAACATTTTACCTCCGAATTCAATCACCAATGAGAGGGCTGATACGGGGTTATTACTAACTATGGTATGGAAAAAACTTTTTTTTTTTCATCGATGTTCGGTGATACAAATAGGGGGGGGAATAAATTAAAACCAACAAAACGTAAAAATTGTTTTGAGAGTCCAATTCTAATAAAAGATTAAAATTAGTAATTATAATCATATCGTTCAGTTTTACAATTTTTACCATGAAACCGTCAGTGACGAGTAATTCTTCAGCTAGTAATATATCGTACACGCGTACAACGCAATATTATACACAACTAGCCAAACAACACGGTGAGAAATATAATATCAAACATAGTCCAATAATAGGCGATATTCTATAAAATGCCATTGGCGGCTATCGTTTAGATTGAAGGTGTTGCTGAATGAACTGTATCACTGTACCCACCGATCACTCTGAGAAATGACGTACTTTAAAATTGTTTAAATAGTCTTGACGATTAGTGTTAGTAAAAGAAGCCCGGCAGAACGCGTAATTTGCCTAGCGGGTGCTTTCAGAACCACTACGCACCGATTACACAGATCGTTCATATCCGTCTCCTTAATCGACGAAAACACTGCTCTAGACCTGATACTTCTTCAAGAAATATAGTGCCCTCAGTGAATAATCAAAAACTACCACTTGGTCGATAAAATTCCGCCATGGGTTATCAGGCAGAGAGGAAATGGAAAAATGTAACCTACCTGTTGGTCCAAACCTAAAACGAAAACACGCCTTATGCATAGTGTTCACATTATTATAACTTGTAACAGTTCAAGTCGTTCAAAAGTATAATTATTAATATCCTTCTCGGTGTTTTCTGACTGTGGTGAGGGAATTTCTCCCTAGGGAGGGATTTAGGTACTCCACGGGGGGGTAATAAAGTCATGATAAAATTATAAGCGTTGCAAGTCACAAAATGTCTCCGATGACTTAGTGAGAAATAAACACATACCTCATTAAAATAAAATATTTTTTAATAGTACCCACTATTGTAATAGTAAAAATCATTTACCGTTGTATAGTTTAAATTTTAAAGGAAATTAAATAGTGTCTTTTTGATATTATTTATAAAAAAAGTAAAATTATAACTATATTGAATTTATAGTTTTGTAATTTATATTTTATATAATTTGACTCGTATTGCTGTTTTTGTCAATAACCACATATCATAATTTAAAATGGATCGAACAAGGGAAGAATACAAAAATTGAAGACAAACAAGTGGTCCGAAAGTTTGGCTATTTTGAGAGTTCTATGATTTACTTTTACTAAAAATTATTTCCAATAGGACAGTAGTAAAATTCCATCACATTAAAAGTCTTCATTTCACACGATCGCGTGGGGCATACGAAGAGGAGTTTTAAACTTATTCGATAATAACGTGTACTATTTTGAATAAATGTTTACTTGTTTAGTGAAACAATGCAAAAATCTATGCAAAAAAAAAAAAAAGGAATTTTATCTTTATTTTAATAACCTTTTTGGCCATTCTCCCTGCATTGAAAAAACAAAAGATTTTTAAAACAAAAGGCTCGTAATGTGTACCTTTCAAATAAATATCCATGTTCCAATCGATGTCGGTCCGGCTAAAATATTTCGTGTTACCAGTCGAGTGAAGTACTCGGTGCATTCTGCGCAAAAAAACGGAATATTTAAATTTTCGTGAATTATTATACCGACCCGAATGGCGTGACGATTATAGTTTACGAGCCGTTGGGTTTGTCCAGACCCTTTTGCGTGGTGTGCCGTTAATTACCATGTAAACGATTTTCCTTTTTATCGCGGTGCTTAGGCACATTATATTTTTCTAAAAAAAAAAATATACATCCGCGTCGATTCCGCCTACAGTTGGTTTTAATTTTATTCTTTTTTTTCGTAACCGGAAGTCTGTTTAATAACGCGTCGTGTTTTGAAACACTATATTATGAATAAACATCCGATTTATATACGTTTAAATACTCGTTTATCGGACGTTCACTTCTCAACAATTACACTACTCGTACGACTGATGATATTCGCCGGTTGTCTGAAATACAATTTACAAAAGCCGGATTTTCGTTCGTACCACAGGTGGAGAGAGTTAGTAGAGCTGTCAATTGCAAGCACTAAAATTGTCTTTAAGTTTTTCAATTAATCGTCTAGAATTCAGGAAATTAACACGAATTATTCATGAAATTACGTGTACATTTTCAGATTATACAAATTACATTCTTTTTTTTTTTAATTTAAAAAATGTCTAGGTCAACTAGGTTATCTATTTATTAGTTATGAATTACGTAAAAACTTCATAACTCATGATGAAGAACGATAACCGATGATTGTTGTTAATATTGATTTCTATGTGTATAGTTATTATAAATAATTATTTTGAGGTATTTGAAAAAAAAATAATATATTATACATTTTATTATCCTTTTCGTCATACCGGATGATCGGTGTAATATGGACCAAATGGCATTTTAATTGTTATTATAATTATTTTTATTTTTATTTTTTGTTATTATTACAATAGTATAATATTAATCTTTTTAATCTTAGGAACATCAGCTTTCGTTAAAAATATAATTGAGAATTTCACTAAAAGTAATCACTATGGTACAAAAAAAGTTACAAATTGGGTGTTTCGTCTATGACGAAAAAAAATCACTTGCCCATTTCCGGTTCGAACAGAATAAATATACAATTGTATAAAATTGTTATACAAATAATTTAAAAAAAAAAAAAAAAAAAAAATACAAACATTTTACCTCAATATTTTCTTCGATATATCGAAGACAAATACATCGATGGTTTTGGCCCACCGCTAGTGGGGAATATGTAAAAGGAAAAAAAATGTTAAAATTAATATAAAATGTTAATAAAAAGTTGTTACATCGAAAGTCTCGTCGTTTAATAGCTATACCTCGTTAGGTTTTTGTTTTGTATTAAAATAAAAACACGAATAATTATCATTATAGAAATTTGAATTAAAATTATTTGCAATATCGAAATAAGGTTTACAGGTTTGCAGATTGATCGATAAGAAAATATCGACTGTCGTGCGCATGCACTGGTGTAACCGGGACCGCTGATCTGCGGGCGCACCGTCCGTCAATAGTATGGCTGCAAACCCTCACACTCGGTACGCCAGTTGTCGCCTAGGTTCACAAAAATATCTAGGAGGTGTGACAATAAAATAACGAGACTTTTTGAATAAAAGTTGTTTATTTTAAAAATGTTATAATTTAATGATTATCACCTTCAAAGTACCTTCCCTCAGCATCAATACACTGTTGCATACGTCGCTGCCATTCTTGAAAACAGTGTTGCCAATTGCTTTCATTCAGCCCTTATAGAAGTTCTGCCGTTTTCATTTTTACGTCATCAACTGTTTGAAAATGGGAAAAGAAATAAGAAGGAAATAAGAAGAAGTCACAAGGAGCAAGGTCTGGCGAGTACGGGGGATGTTGAAGTACAGAAATTTTTTTTTCAGTTAAAAAACGTTGAATTGAAAATGCACTGTGAGCTGGAGCATTTGTCTTGGTGAAGAACCCAGCCATTTTTCCATAGATCTGGTCTCTTCTTTCTGACACGTTCTCTTAATTTAATTAATACCTCTTTATAATAATATTGATTAATTAATTTTGTCGATTTTTTCAACGTTTTCGTTTGTTGAAGACGTGGTAGGACGTCCAGAACGATCATCGTCTTCGACGTCCTCCCTTCCACTACAAAACCGTTTGTGCCATTCAAAAACACGAGCTCTTGATAAACATTCTTCACCATAAACATCACATAACATAAGAAACGATTCCGCGGCAGTTTTTTTTAATTTAACAAGAAATTTAATGTTAACACATGTTGTTCGATTTTTATATCTAACATTTTTCGGCAGTTATAGTCGAACTTTCACTAATAACAAGGCTACTAACGTATAAGAAAATGAATCGATGCCATCAGTGTTCATAGAACTTTTAGAAAAGTGTTTTCTAATCATATTTCAATAATCGTTTTATAGATAACGTTAATAGTTTAGGTTATATTCAAAAAGTCTCGTTATTTTATTGTCACACCTCGTATTTGCCAGTCAGACCAAGTACAGGAAATTGTTCGGCTCTGAGTCGTACACCGCGCCGGATGGGTTTACATCGCGTAGTTTATCGCGTTGCGAAAAAACCGAAGTAATTGAATGGCCGAATAGCTAGCCGAAAGAACCGAATTTCGGTATACTGACAATAACTGAGTAAAACCACGGTTTTAATGCGGATTACGTATAGTGTCGGTACAACAAAACCATAATCAATAATGCAATTTATTTGAACGTACGTTTAGAAATTACATCGAAATTATGTGCGCATGACCGTCAGTGGTGAAAATGTACTTATTCGTTGCGGTGTCTTTGTCCTCCTCCACAAGAAAAATAAAAAAAAAATAAAAAAAAATAATATTATAAAATATAATATAACTGCGTACAAGGATATCGTGTTTTTTTTAAATAATAAACTATTCTTATTTTAGCTGAATGGAATTCTAACCCTGGCAATGGAATATTAACGCAAATAATAAACACGACCGTCCCCCATAGTCTCTGCAAAGAACAGCGCAATTAAACTGAAGTGGCAAAAACAATATGGCCCGGTTTTTTAATTTTTTTTTTTTTTTTTTTTTAATGTACATTTAAAACAATATTTGTTCTATATTATTTTAATAATTACTCTAATTACGAAAACATCATTATTATTGAGAATACTTTTTTTTTTTTTTTTTACGTTGAAATATTGTTATTTTAAATAACATTCAAATGTTAGTCGCCACCAAAAACACATTAATTTTTCCCGTCAACGAATGCCATAGGCATAAACCGTTACTTTTTAAACGTACAGTTTTTCAACTAAACACGATGTTAATATATTATTATATGGCTAGTTTAGTGGATTAGCGGTGGTTTTCCAAATGTTCTCCAATCGTGTAAAATTTGAACATATTTTTAACATTTTAACGGTAAGACTTGTCCTCTAATCTATTCCCTAACACCCATTTATAGGAAACGGAAATAGTCTTTATTACGGACCAATATGACGTTTTAGAACGTATAGCCAAATAAAACTACAGGGATTTCGTTTGACGGTTTACAAATTTTGAAAAAAGTATTAATACTTTATTCATACTATCATAAGTAAGAAGCAAAATACATTGATTACGTTTTAAAAAATATAGTCAATTTTATCAATCTACGTTTTTCCAGTAGAACCAATTTAATTTTTACTCCCGAAATGACCTAACCTAAGGAATAATATTCCGTTTTCGAAATTTGAATACACAATTTCAACAGTTTTGTCCGACTTCTAAGGACTATAATTGACTAAAATATACACCGCCAACAAATCCCATAAAGTTCAACGTTTAATTATTACTATATTTTTACGGTATTTTCAATTATACCCGTGTAAAAAAATCAGTAAACACATTCCATTAAAATTTGTACGGCAACAATATTTTATTATGCGGAGAATTTGTTGTTTTTTTCCTCTATGCAGTGATTTGTCATAAATAAAATAATCGACTTGATACAATTTTAAAACCGTAGAAGATTGACTTGACTATCGCGATTTATATTTTACATTTACAATGACGCTCCATCTGGAGTGCAATCATGCCGAACTGCAGTCTACGGCTTAAAAGTCGTTGTAATGTATCATTGTTAATTTTTCCCGACGTTTTTAGCGGAAAAAGATTATAAAATGTGTACACAAAAATCCGTTTTTATAAAACAATGAAAATAAGAAATTTATAATGATAATAATAATTTATAAAACAAAATTAACCAGTGAGATTAACGTAATAAGAAGTAGACCATTATATTTTTTAAATAAAATGCAGTTATTTCTTTGGAGAATATTTCAGTACAAGTATTTTGAAGACAATCTTTAATTGTCCAACAAGATTTGCGTACCAACGCAAATATCAAACATACTGTAATGTAAACAAAAAAAATAAATAAATAAATCGCTAAATATTTTGTAGGTTATTTTTTTTTTACTTTAAATAGTGATATCTACAGTCTGTTACATTTTGAACGATGGGTGTAAGTAATGAAGAATTTTATGACATAAGTGACGGAGTAAAGAAACTTTTCAGTGAAGACATTTTGACAGTTAATTGTACAATTTTTACAATATATTAACAATTTTGGGTAGTTTTTTTAGGGAGATTATCTAAATGTAAAATGTTCCCTAACACCACGGGCACGAGACCCGGTAGACACGGTTCTTGATTTTATTAACACGATTTTCATACAACTGTTTTGATGTGTGCAGATTTATTTTAAATACGTGTAGAGACTTCAACAGTGTATAGTTTTTTTTTTTTTTTTTTTTTTTTTTTTTTTTATCACGTTCATTTTAAATAAATCAAATAATATGACGTGGTAGGTAAAAGTTATTTACTCTGAAATCCTGTAGAATACCAAATCATTTCAAGACAATATTAATATATCCATAATCTTGAAATTATAAAACCTGACAATTTTAAAATTATTTATGTTTTATACTTGTGTATATATATATAAAAAAATTGCAAATTTATCCGTTAAAATATATTTTTTTTTATTTAATCACGAAGAAATTGTTTTTGAAAGAGGTTTTTCTCGTCTGAAAGGTTTTTTTTTTTTCAATATGAACATGAAAATAAAATAATTGTTTGAATATAAATTATGATAGAGCCTATATTTTACTTACCTCATTGAAATAAAGAAAATCAATAGATATTGCAGGCGTGTAAAATAATGTATAACATAGCATAATTTTTTAGCAAATAAGTGTAACCGAATAGCTAAAAATGCGAAATAAAAGTTTGAAACTCTTAAAGAAAAATTACGTTTTGGTACAGTTATTACAATAAGAAAACAAAATTAATTTGTAAAAAAATGTCATATTCAGCTGTAATGGTTAGTTTATAATTGTAATACGCCCCCCCCCCCCCGGAACCAAATTAATATAACATGTGAAAAGTGAATTTATGAAAAAATAGTAATAATAATAATAATAATAATAAAAACTTCACATGACCTTAAAAATTAATTTTACACAAGAATGGGAAACGTACGGTTTATAATGACACCGAAGACGCTGAGTGAGCGGCAACGTGAAAACTAATTTTTATGAGGTCCCTGGGGTGGTAGAAGGAAAAAAAAAAGTCATTCTATCATACGGAGGTTTGACGACATCAAATTTTCACGGCACATGTCCCAGCTATGAACAACTTTTCAAGACCTTTTTCATTTTAACGAAACTAAAGATAAACTTTTAGAAAAGAAACACATTCAAAAGATCGCGACACACAGTTCGAAAACCACTGATATGGACTATGTAAAGGCCACGGAATCACGAATATTATTTTACTGCAACAGTTTATTATTATAATATGTTTGTATAGCTTAAGTATTTTGATTATATTATAATAATAAGTATTAAATTAAAATTGATAAATTGTTATCATGCCGGTTCACGCGCCGTTGAACAAGGCTAAAAAACCGCACGGAAATAAGTTGTTTAAAACCATATTGTTCAATAATGACGATTTTATTCATGCGTTATTCAACAGACCAGACGTCCATCCAAGTTGTAAATACGTAAAAGTATGAATAAAACGAATTTTTTTAAAACCAATCGATTGCACAGATTTAAATAGATTTGGATTCCGAGCGAATGTATTGGTTTTACTATAAATAAAAAAAACAACTTTTTCCCCTCCCTTCCACCGGTCTATGTACAAATTTTCTACCAGAAATCTTACTACGATTTGTATATGTCATATCTAAAAAAATCATGGATCTCGTTGGTGCATCGGGGAGAACATTTTTTAGATTCCTAATGTAGTTTTCTTAATAGATGGGAAAAACGAAAAAACTTTTTACTAATACCTTTAGTTTTGTGTGGATAAAATTGATTCGGTCGACCAGAAAAGCTTGAAAATCTTACAGGAGGTTCGTCATGTGTTGTACTTTGTAGTCAAATAGAAAAATGTTGAGCGTATTTTAATACATTTTTTTACTCCGGTCTTGCGAAATTTTTGTACTACATTAAATGATTTTGCGGGTGAGAAAAAATAAAATGTTTTTATATATGTAATAGACTTGTTTTAATATTCCCGTAGGTTTTGTACGATTCCCAACACTTGGCGTTATAGTTGTATATTATTCGATACAATATAACTCCCGGTTTAACTCGGTAAAATATATGTCCATGACACAGTGAACCATGTGTTAAAATAATTACGAACAATACTGAATAATTGAAAGTATTTTGGTAACCAATGTTTTATTTTTTAAAAATACAATAGCAAAATCTTGGGAGCACAAAACGCTACTCTAGTGAAAAAAAATGTCTACTAACACGCGATTGAAAGTCAATTCAATTTGTCTCGATCTGGACTTCGGATCGGGTACATAGCAAAATCCTGAACGGTAACATCATCAACAGCAAAATGTTGAGTAAATAATATATTTTAAATTCAAAATTTTACCGTTTAAGATTTTGTCGCAATTTTGTGCTTAAGACTTTGCCGTTCTAGCGATTGTTAATCGAGATTTTGAAGGACCTTTTCTTGCTGGGCATTATAGTCCGGTATACACTGGTGCACTGTTGTCGGTGGGAAATTGGGAAGGTAAGTTCTAAGCAACAATAAATCATTATCAAATTTGTAATAAAATATATATATATATATATATATATATATATAAAACAAAAATATAGGACAAGAACAAATTATAGCCTGGAGTATTATAGAAGTTATCTAACCTAACCTTACCAAAAATGATTATGAGCGAAATCCAGTTAATCGCGTTTCGAAATGCAGAAATTTATAAGATTTCCATAAAAATGTACACTCTAAATGCGCTTTAAATGAATGAAAGTACGTTCAACAATTTTCGTATTCATCATAAAATGCATCTCATGAAGAACCTTGTGTCAAATTGTGCATTTCTGATCGGCCAATACAGTCTCATTCGATTAATTCGAGATTAAACAAGTAGAAATGCCTAAGAGTGGTTGGAAAATCGCGTGAATTTCACGATATATTCTGTAATAATTTCAGGTTCTCGCGATTATTTTTAATCAAATCGAATCAGGAACAAAGAGAAAACCCCCGAAAATAATGAAACCATTGCCGTAAATTTTCCCGGTTGCCCTGCGATTATTTCCGATTATTTCAAAATCGTTCAAGAATCTACAACGAAAATCGAAAACAATAAATAATGGTCTGCGTAATGCACGGACTAGATCCACAATTCTTTCAGAAAAGTCCCTAAAAAATATTCTATATATATATATATATATTTTGATTTGAATTTGAATTGATTGATCGCGATACCGTCGCAGGGTGTTCGGTGGTAAAACATCGTAAAACTCGTACTATGGTGTCGTACGAGAACAGAAATCGACCGAGTGTAGTCGGGACGTGACGATTTTAAATTTTGACTAGATTTTGACGGAACGCGCGCCCGAGAACTCCGAAAAATCCACTAGACGCCCAATACACGGCGATCCGGCCGTTGTATTCGTATCGCGTTTTCCCATGCACCGGGGGGAGGGGG
The DNA here is from genome assembly GCA_956483605.1 of Tuberolachnus salignus. Lineage (NCBI taxonomy): Eukaryota > Metazoa > Arthropoda > Insecta > Hemiptera > Aphididae > Tuberolachnus > Tuberolachnus salignus. The sequence goes on along the minus strand of OY101433.1, from coordinate 5,714,413 downwards.
GGGGGGGTTAATAAAAAAAACTTACGGGCCTTGGATTATCGCCCGAATCGCGTTTTACGGCGATTCGTCTTGTTTGGTCAAAATTTCCACGGGAATCTTGGGCGCACCGTGCCCCGGGGCAGCAGCAACAGGAGGGTCCGCGGGTACGCACGAAGAACATTAACGCGGTAGTGCCGGGCGTCGGCGGCGGACGAACGCGATTCGCGTCCGTCGCGTCGGGGACGGGAAAATGGGCGGCCAGAAAAAGGCGGCGGCGGCGGCGGCGGCGGCGACGGACTCCCGGCATTATACTCGCGCGCCGCATTCTTTAATTCGGCTCCCGGCCATACGCACCGCCGTCGCACAACACGTTGTCACGTCGTCGTGCCACGGACGTACTCCGCCGCCGCCGGTCGTCAATCGCGCGTTTCCGCTCCGCCGTACGGTCGCCGCCGCCGCCAAAGCCGCCCAAGTCACGTGGTACCGTGTCCGCGGAGACTCTCGCGCGCTTCACGGCCCGCCGGGTAAGTTTTTTTTTTGTATTCTATTGGTTCTATTTTTTTTCGTATTTATTAATTTTTTTTTGGGGGGGGGGCCCCCGCCCCCGGTGGGGAGAATCCGAGGACCCGTGGCCCCTACTCGTAACGACCGGTGTCGTGACGCAGACCAGCGGCAGCAATTCGTCTACTGATAAATAAAAACTAACGATTGTCGTTCCCACGCCGTTTAGATACGAATAAACTCTCCGTTAATTTATCGCGGACAACTCGGCGGGAATTTATCCGGGTAATTCTATTTTGTTGTTAATTTTTTGCTATTTTCGAGAACTTCGTAGCGCGGAGACGACTGTGTTAACGGCCGAAAGAATTCTTTACATGCCCGTGTGTAAAGTAATAATACAATTCGGTATATTTAATTAGATTAATCGATAGATTACAATATTCCACCTAGATAAGATACAAAAAAATTATCCACACAGGTTTTTATCTATATAAACCTGGAAATTGCTTATAATAAAGTTATTTTATATTTCGTGAGGTCACTATATGAAAAAAAAATAAATAAATAAGATACATAGAGGATTTATTTGTGTAACTTATTTATATATAATAAAAAAAAACATAATATTACAATCAATTTTTTTTTTTTTTTTTTACTACTAACTACAACTTATGATGATCCTCGTGTGAAATTTTTAGGCGACACTGTCAATATTATTTTATGCATAAAAAAACCACGAATATTACAAACGCCTATGAAAGCCAATAGCTCAAAAATGGCCAAAAATATTTTTTATGGACAAATGTCCAGGCCTACAATAGGCTTATATAAATATTAGTTATAAATCAATAAATTATCACTCCAGTACACCAACTAGATCTAAAATTCATTCGGGAATGGTCTACACTTGAAAACCGGAACAGCTCGTCTAGTAGAAGAAAATAAAAAAACGCATACACCATAGTAAAACATCGCTTAGCTCAGAACCTATAAAATGGTAAATATTTATTTATGTTAACGATTTATACGGTATTAACAAGATTACACTATGTATTATTATTAGGGCCCTGGTTTATTAAAGGCCTTAAATACTAACCGAAAATTCTGTAAAAAAATTGTCTAAAATTTCCCTTAAAATATTACTCGTCATTTACACACCGCCTGAATAAACGAAAATCGTACGTTGATGACCGTCACTTTTTGTGTACATACCGTAAAGGATCTCTAGTTTTTACTCGATAGAGTCCGGCACACTCTATCCAGTAAACAAAGACGTTATCGAAATCGTAAGTATAGAAATAGAACGGTTGACAATCTAATGTACGGATGAAAAATGACCGAAACCAATTGAAATAAATAACATGAAAACAAAATTTCAGGAGATAATTAGTTTTAAAAGTCGAACAACCAACAACGTATGTGGTACTTAAAAATTAACTAAATTATTGAAAAATGTTAAATGAATGTTTAGTTTTTGATGTGCCCGTTACGTGAACCGAATAATGGACATTAAAAGCATTGTCTTAGAAGACCCCGAAAACACGCACTTTGCATCGGAACCCGGACCATAGTTATTCTTTTTTATTTTACGCCAAACGGTAATAATTTACAAAAAAAAAAAAAAAACAAAATAAATATTTTAATAAACACATAATTTAAAAAAACCAAATAGTTTACATATTTTCGTACTAAGTACGACACTGTATGTAGGCTAAAATAAAAATCATTTCGTCGTTTAAAATTCGAGAAAAATCCCGTCCGTGTTTACAGCTCGTTTCTCTACGACCGCGGGAAATCGTCACGAAACTATACGGACTCTTAAACTTACTGACGTATAATATAGAAAAAATCACGAGTCACAAACCGAAATTACACAAATTATTAAAATACTTATTTTTTTTTTTTTTTTTTTGTAAAGTTGATGAATCAAAAAATAACTTTGCTACATCGCTGCACATGTAGATGACCACGATTCGTCCCGACACGAATAATAATATGTCAGTTTACCTACAGTTATAAATATTTTTACCTACGTAGTTGTAGTGTTATACCAAGATATGCATTTGAAAATATCTCGCTATAACAATACAACATTATCTAGATGATGATAAAACATATACATAACGAGTCAATTATCTAAGTAAAATAAAATAACCAGCAACTTTTCGTCTAAATATATAGACATTTTTTATTTTTTTTTTCAAAAAAGGCTGCGTAATTGATAGTACTCAGTAGTAATCATTTTATTAAACTGGTTTGAATTAAATGCTTCGCCAGTTATTTCTAGTAAATAAACCAATCACGATTTGAAACAATTTATCTAGACAATTGTAATTTATTTTGGATAACTAGTTTCGCGTTTATCTAGGTTACAAATTATAACTATACATCAAACTAGATAAACAAAAAAAAAACTAATAAAACACCGTGATTGCCCGAAAATGAAAAATAACTGAAAAATGATAATTTTCTAAGCCAAAAATAGCCTACTAAATGTCGTCGGAGCCGGAGGCTAATAAAATTCCACGGAGCGGCGTGAATAAAAATTTGCCGATTTTAAAAAAAAATTGGGTTTACCCTTTGATAAATAAAAAAAAAAAAAAAAAATTAAACATATTACGATTGTAACATTTAAACGGTAATCACGCATTAAAATACCAAAACAAAAAACGTAAAAAGAATTACTTTTGCCGACATAAAAATTAAAATAACATCGAATCGCCGACTATCCGTGTAATCATAATTTCAAATCACGCCATGAACGTTCTTGGATGACGGTGAAGAGGGGTGCAAGAAAAAGACTTGGCCCCCCCTCTGGAAAACAATGTTATATCCTAGTCTTAAAGAATTGTTAAGAATTGTTGTTTTTAAACGTTAACAATTTGTAAAAAGTCACGGGCGGGAGTTTTTTTTTGTTTTTTTTTTTTTTTTTTGACAGTTCATTTACCACTTTTGCCGCAATTCTTTTTGTACAGTAAACCAATCTACAGGCTACAAACGGATTTCCAAATCCGGTCTTATCCCCTACGTTGAATATTACCCCGTGGCCGACATTGTGTCACATACACTTACCCTCCCTCCCTCCCTCCCCCCCATCGCCCCTGAATGTCGTATAAAAAATATTCATACCGAATACGAGGGTTTCAACCCTGCCCCCGAACAATTATGTGTTTGAATATCAAAATTTCGTATTTTAAATTAAAATTCCACGGGCCGTTCATAATTTATACGATAATAATTTATGAACAATATTGTAATCAACGTACTATACTTACCTTGATTTGAATATTTGTAGCTAAATTAATATCATTCAAATATGTTACGTAATATTTATTCATCATAAAGAAAATTCGTCGTTGGTATAATTATTAAGTATATTATAATGTGCGTTGAAACGAAATAGGTTCGACCGCCGACTGGGGATTTCTTTAAGAGAAGAGTTTCCCCTTAGGTACTGGGTAGGTTATTCGCTTTTTGCAACAAAATAATATCAGTAGCTAGTTGTCGACGTGTTGGTTTTTTTCCCGATTGAAATACACCGGAAATGCACGCAAAATTCGCATCTCGGAAAATGTTCACCTCCCATTATTACAATAATATAATATTGGACGTTGGTATTAATTTACCGTATTTTCCCCGTGTATTTTTTCACTCTAATTCCAACTGTCCGTTGCAATAAAACAAAAAAATAAATAAATAAAAACGCAATCGTCTGGAAAAAAAAAAATATATATATATATATATTTTTTTTATTTACAACATTTTCAGTACCACGACGGAAACGCAATCCGATTTCCATGCTATCCACTACAATATAGGTATTCCTACGATTTTCATTAATTTTTAGACCAAGTGCGATTCTCATTAATATTATTATTCCCATCGCTTTTATTCTGCGCGAGCATTTTTTTTTTTTTTTTTTTTTTTTTTTGTCTCCAATGTTGAACCAACTATATTCTCTAACGATTGTCTTGCTCAGCGCCGTTAATTTGTGTAACCAGGAATATCATAATTATTACAGAGCGGATTTTGAGCATTTCGCATACAATTACTATTAGCTTTATGCAGCTCAATGGAGATAAAATATTGTAGACGAATTGTAGGTTACAGAATTCCTTGGAAAAAATGTATTTTGCGTATACAAGCATATTTTGAGGTTTTGAGAATATACGTAGACAATTAGTCATGTCTAGGATTGTACTATTGTCTATGTATCAACAATTCTATTTTTCATTTCTCAGTTATTTTCGTTGCAATCAACAAAAAAAAAATGTATAAATACATTTCGTTTAAATTGGTAATATCGGTCGTTCAATTACTCTCGGACGGCGATAATCACGGTTTAACCAAAAAAACCATAATATGTGATAAACTCATAAAACCGTTAGATCTTAGATCCATAGAATATTATTAACAATATGATATTTTATACTATACAAATGTTAATTTTTTTTTTTTTTTTTTTTTTTATGAAGTACATAAAATAATATTTTCGGGTTTCAGCACATTTTTCAGTTTTAATGCAATATTAGGAAAATATTTTAATGTTGTTTTTTTTTTAAGGGTTTTAGTGAAAATAATTTTAAACTTTAACGAGCGTAAAAATTATGACAATGTATCATAGTTTTCGAATTGACACACTAATATTGCACGGCTAATATTGCACAGTGATTTGAAATAATTTCCGGTCGACAGTTTCGATTTCCGTCGTTAATGAGCGGGTTAGGATTATATTATTATTTTTTATTTAAAAACGTAACACTAATATTTTATTACCGAAACACGTTAAAATTGTGAAAACCCGACTGTTATGATTAAAATCACGACTCCTTTGATCTTAAACGCACAAAGTAATAAGGATAAAAAAAAAAAATAAAATAAAATAAAATAATAATACTATGTTTGAAAAAAAAAAAAAATTAAAAAGGTTATTTTAAGTAATTTAATTAATTCTCGTCTTTTAATCACTGGCAACGTGTGTAATAATATTGTTGTATTACATAAAAATAAAATCATAATACTCGTGTATAGGATTACGTTGGAAAGTAAAATATGTATTATTATCTACGTTTTTGAAATCGAAAAAAAAAAAATAAAGCGTACGATATTGTGCGTGGACGGACCACTGTTATGGATGGGAAATTTGGAAGGTAGTATATAAAAAAAACGGAGTGTAATTTTATTTCGATCTGTGCGCAACGATAAATCATCGCGTAAAAAAAAAAAAAACCGATTGATTTTTTAGAAAGGTGGGTAATTCCGAAATATACATTTTCACAATGCACAATGTTCAAAACGTTAATTTTTAACCCTTGCGGTGTGCGCACGCACAACAAAATTCACTATTTTTCCTATACGGAAACGCCAATTTTTAACACCATATTCAAATGGATTATTCAAGCAACTTTGATCGATACAATTTTTTTTTAATCGATAATTGTCCGAAGTACAGTGCTATCTAAATACAATTTGAAACGTTTGGTGTTTATGTAAACAAAAAGTATTCAAATTTCGTCACTTTCAAAACCATGCGTTATAAATATTTCGAAAAATCGGGGATTTTTTCTACTAACTTCAGACGGCATGTATATCGGACAATTTTGTGTATAAAAAAAGAAATGTTTTTGTTAAATGTGCTCAAAAAATTAAAACTTTATAATCCAGTGCCCGAAATAGATGAAAATATTAAATATTATATACGAAGAAGAATCATCCGTAAAAAAAAAAAAAATATAAATATATTCTTGAATTCAAATTATGTGTTTTTTTTTTTTTTGCTACGATTTTTTTTTACGTGATACATTAAAAATTGCAATATTTCTGCCCAGCGATACACCACTTGAAACATTTATACGTTGCGTTTTTTTAGGCTTGGTATAAATCCAATTTGTCTATATCATTTACCTTCCAAATTCGCCACCTACAAAAATCTTCCAACCATTTTCCAAAAAAACGTTATTTTATTTTATTATTAAAAATATTATAGTTTAGTACCTATATATTTCCATTTTTCACTGACGAGCCGAAGAAAATAGTTCCAACATTGACTGTAAATTTTACAATTTTTTTTTTCTTTTACATCAATTTCCTTTTAGTTGACGTCAATCAGAAAATAAGATGCTATAGATTATTAGTTTAGCTATTTTTTTATTCCTTTTTTTGATGCTAAATGTAATGAACATCAAAAACATTTCATAGAAATGGATTTTTTGCAATGTACAAACATAGTTTTTACGAGATGTACGATAGTTTAAGATAAACTGTAAAACTGAACGTGAGTGACTGCTGAAAAAATACAGTTTTTTTTGTGTTAATTGTATTTTACAGCTTGAATTTAAAATATTAATTTTAAGGCATATTTATATTTTTCTCGTCCACAATAATATAAAGGGACATTGCGTTCAATTTGTTTTTTTTTTTCGTTTGGAAATTAGCTTAAACAAGAGCAATTTTTTTCACGAGTGTTTAAAATAACGAATTATTTAATTTCAAAACTAGACGGCTACTTGCATGTCGATTGTTTAGAACAATTTTTGGCAATTTTATCTCACGTGATATCAGCGGTGGCTATGCTTGGATATAAATAACAGTATAACCATTTTTTTATATTAAAATAACATCAACGGTTAAAGGTTTGCCGTTTGTCATGCCATATCATTACGCTGATTGAAAACAATGTTTTTAGACTAACTTGGCCGCCGCTGTTATCGCACAAAAAATGCTGATAATCGTTTAAACCTCTCGATGGTATTTTTCTATTCTTGGGAACGAAACATTCCGGGCACTAATGGGCACTGGATCCCCTGTGTCATCCATCCGACGTTTCAATTTAATGCATTGCTAACCTTACATCGTTTCAATTGAAGAAAATTATAAATTTTGCAAAAAAAAAGAAAGTTTTTCTATACTCAAATAAAAAAAAAAAAAAAATAAAATAATAAATTATAATACATCCTCTTCGTTTAGAGAAATTTACATTCCAATTGTTATGTCTGTCACTGTTCCGGGGAATTCCCGAGATATAAATCTCCCCGGACAGGTGGGCTGCTTGGGCCGGTAGACTGCTTAGGTCAGTGGCTATGCAACATACACGTGTATTATCATTTAATCTATTGTAATGATTAAAAATTGTATTCGTAAAAAAAACAAAAAAAACAAATGTATAGGATCGGTTTTTTTTTTTGTGAATTCAACCCCCGCCCGTCCCAATATTATGTACAGATTCGTTAAGCTATCCAATTATATTATTTTTAATAATATGTGATTTAATAGTTGATTTTTTTATTTTTTTATATATATATCTGTACACAATACAGATTACAGAGGATTAATAAAACAAAAATTGTTCGTACGGGCGTTTTCGTTTTGTTAAACATTAATAATAATTACAATGCAGTTAATATTATTATCATGTGCACGGATAGCGGCGAAGTTGGTAATGCAAAAAAAAAAAACAACAAAAAAAAAACAAAAAGCGCCGGACACACTATACTTGGCACTGTTGTAAGTAGGAAGTTCAGAAGGTAAAGGATATTTTAGTAAATTATAAAGTAATTGAGTTAATGTACTGAAGTAACGATAAATCATTGCAAAAATTTAAAAAAAAAACGATTCTGAGTTGAATTCGGTACACTGGTAAGGAGTAAAAAATATGTATATACTATTATGTGAAGTATATTAGACGAGTTTTTTCTCTTGTACGGCCAAGGTGACCTGGTAATCAACAAATATAATACCAATGTATCGACATTTGGTGTTAGTTTTTTTTCTTTATTATTATTATTATTTATTAAAAAAAAATATTGGTAACCTAGAAATATATTAATGTGAAGTGCCGCAGGGTAAAAAAATCAAGGGACGGCATGACAAATTTAGGGTATTGTTATACTAACCGAAAAATTGTTTTTATGGAAAACAAAAAAAAAAAAAAAATACATTTTATATTATTAGACTTTTAATAAATTATAGCATCTTTGCTACATAAATAATCCAAAGACAAATAAAAAAAAAAGGACATACTTCGCACCATATGTAAGCCACTGTTGTAGGCGAAATGTTAAAAAGGTGGAATAATGAAATGTAGAAAATAAACAAATTTGCATTTACAACTACAAAATAAATTTAAATTGTCCGTGCCATGAATCGGAAAATAGCAGATATTTACGCAAAATGCCGTAATTGTTACGATTTTAATAAAAACTTGAAATTTAAACGACTCTAAATAGAATTATTGCATTACACTAAATTTTTTCTCTTTTTACAAATATGAAATACAACTTATGGTTATCCGTGTGGTTGAATTTTTGTACATTTTCACTGAGTTAAAGAAATGTTATTCACATAAAACGTAATAAAAATCGAATAAGAAAAACCAGAAAATTTCAAATGCTTGTAAATAATACACAATTTCTAACATCTCAAGAACATTTCAGGTATCTACGATAATTTTTAACTTACTGAATCACAGCAAAAATTTAAAACCATAGAAAGTTAACGAGTAAACATATTCGTGTATTTATCTGTCATTGAGAAAACTAAAAGAAAAACCAAGAAAAAAAAAATGAATTTCCCGCTGCACCAACTAGAACCAGCGACGTCATTTCATTTTTTTTTTTTTTCTACCTAACTTATGAGCTTTTAGCCAGGCCAGTCTGAACATATACCCATTTAAATTATATTCTCGTTTGATTTTATAGTCATCATAATCGCAATTCTTATTCGTATCGGCTAATATACTTTTAAAATTGCCAGCGGTCAAACGATTTCGAAACGTATAAAAATCGATGAACGCACAAGTTCGAAAACAATATTATTGTATATAGAAAAAACAGTTATTTTTATGTAATTATCTAAAATAACGGTACATTTTTTTTTTTGACAGTCTAAACGGGATTATTTGAAAAGTAAATGGCACAACCGCACACTCTGCCCCTTTCCCATCCAAACCTAAATGACGCCACTGACTCGATGGAAATAAAGGCCACGATAAATCTCTCCTGTCGTCTTTCGATCGGAGCAAAATATCCGGTAGATAAGTCGTCCGTAGGCGGCGAGCGGGAGGTGGAATGCACGCGCAATAGTAAAAAAAAATTAAAACACTCCCCGTTACATTGGAAATCTAAAAATAGAAAGAAAAAAAAAGAAAAAAAAAACCGTGATTTGTACAATGACGCCCGCTAAAACGATTATAGTAATAATACGAACATACTGTGCGCGTATTATTATGTTCCGTCGACAGGATTTTCGCCATTCCTGTTGCGGTGTTATTCGCCATAGCACGAAATATGCGCCCTTTTTTTTTTTAACATGTATTTGTTATTTATTTATTTATTTTTTTTTTTTTTTTTTATATATATATATATATACACGCGTCTCTCAAACTCGCGATCCTCGGCGTGTAACGAAACCCTCCGTCAGTCCGTCCGATGCCTTTACCTTAAATATATTATTATACGGTGTGTCGGTGTAATCCTATATAGGTATGCGGAGAATATAGGCATTCCATTAATTTTACACTTGCATTGTTTGTGCGGGAAAATCGTTTATAGTCGTTGGTTTCGTAATATATTAAAAAAAAACGCATAAAATTTATACGGTTAAAGCCGGGGTAAAAGCGTTCGGCGAATACTTAAATATGTTTTAATAAACTGCGTGGATATTGTTGTAATTGTATAATAATAAAAAAAAAAAACACATAAATAACGGCGAGACGCGGTACGACGTCGAATCTGTCGGTTCCCGAATTATTATTCGTACCAGAGATAATACGATTAGTAACCGATCACAGAAACCGGTGGCTTTGCGTGCGTATTTCCCGTCATTCGACGTTTTTTTTTTTTTTTCTTTTCTTTTCGATTTTCCCCTATCGTTATGTTACTAGTAGACGATAATATTGTTACGAATTCCAAAATAAAATGTTCTCTCGCCGTGCCCGCGATAAATCCAAAATTCTACACGGACACTCCCGCACGAAGCGATTTTCCCGGTTGAAAACCTGTACACAGACTGGACTATGTACACGGGCCGTAGAGTAACCTAACCAAAACCGCTCAGAAGCTAAAAAATCAAAAAAAAAATCGTAAATCGTAAATCTAAATATATATATATATTAACGCGAATATAATACTCGAAGAAAATTGTCTGTATACGCCATTGTTTTAAAGAATTGCCCAGAGTTAAAAAAAAAAAAATAAAACGAAAATAGTATTTGTATTCGGAAAAAAAAAACCCGGAATGTTTAGTATGTATATTTTCTAATATTACAATTTTAGACACGTATTTCAATCGGTCTAATCGCGTTGCTGGTATACGTTTTTTTTTTTTAATTCGATCAAGTTTATAGTATTTAATAATAATATATTTTAGGATATTATTAAACGGGCATTTTTTTAACTTCGAATTGCCGATAACGGATAAAGGATTATATTTGTAAAACAAAAAAAAACAAAAAAATCGAATGAATAACCAGACACCGTAAGTACTGTTCGACCATTGAAAATATATAAATCACCATTTATATGTGTATGTTAAAATGCATATAGCGCAATTTATAATAACCGTCGTATTATTTAAATACACGTAAATGTTTTCGAATAGTAAATCTATATTATTATGATTTCCGTAAGTAGTATATTATTTAAAAAAAAAAAAAAACTAAAGTGGTATTCGTGTAGAGTGCGGGCTCCCTATGGCTATCGAGGAGTAAGGCGTCTATTTTAAAATCTCAACAAACTGAGTTGACCGTTGAGATATATCTAGACAAATCTATAAGTTATATTTTTTTTTTATCTTTTATATTATCTAGATGACAATTTTTATATTGATCTGAAGTTTATCTCAAATATCAAGTAGCTATTGTTTATTGTCATTTATTATATCTAGATCTAAATTTACCAAAAAAATAATATGGTTTACCAATAGTCGAAAATATTAAATACATAACTAGTATTTTAAAATTCCAAATACCAATAGTAACAGAAAAAACCAAAAAAAAATCATGTGAAATTAATAATCTGTACATAAACAGATATATTAGTTTTATTTATCTTGATAAAATAAAAAGATTTTATCTAGATAAAATACAACAGTGTATGCATTTAATTTTGCCTTGCCTCCTCCATTCAAATTGACAGAGTTTGAAAGAAAAAAAAACAGGACCAATACTATACACTACATAAAATATAACCTATTAGTTAACCGAGCTCGTCTCAAGATCGTTTTTCGATTACAACGATTTATCGTCGCTTTTATTATATAAACCAAATGTATTACCCTTTGTCCCAGTGTTTCCCATCCCCGGGCTTATCATAGGTAGTCCGCGGTTACATAGATTATTTTTTCTACTTTCATCTTTTTTTTTTTTTTTGCTCGTTCAAATTTATAAAAAAAAATATATATACATTTACCGATCAATAGAATATGCTACGAGCGCAACAGTATCCAACCCAAGGATTCAAATACTGGTCAAAGAAAGTCAAACACAATAATCACATTAAGTATATTGCATAATAATAATAATAAAATTAAATACCCTGTAAACGTTAAACGATAAAAATACACTTATTTTCTTCAGCAGTTTTGGCGTATTGCATATTGTATTTTTTTTCTACAATCCCAATGGTCCGCGACATATTAAAAAATTCTTATTTTGTGATCCGCGGTGGTTCGAAGATTGGGAAAAACCGATTTATCCTATACTATCCCGACTTCCCGTCTATTTAACCAGTAGCCTACCTGCGGTATTTTTTTTGGTTTTTTTGGATTTTTGGTGTCGTCCTCGTACTATTATAGGAAGAGGAAAAAGTTACCTCCCCAATCGGGACCGACTAGACGAAACGATAAACGGAAATAAAAAAAAAAAAAACCGCACACGCCGCCGCCGCCGCCGCCGTCGGTATAATGTAAAATCGATCGAGGTCTAGAATATAATAACATAACGCGTCGGGAAAATCGTCGTTCGAATCGATATTTATCGTTTTGATATTATATTGTGTCGTGACACTGCGGCCGGCAGACGATATTTTCGATTCGTTCGTATTGTACAGGAACTAATAAAGATACACGTATAAAAGTTATGACGAAAACAATATACGCGGGCGTAATATATACAGCGAAATAGCGATACGCCGTTCCCGTTTATAGCAATAAAAATACTAAATTCCGCCGTGCGACACCGACCGCGTTATCACAGTAACACAACCGAGGGCAAGCAGACTTTTACGGATTTCGCATAGCATGTGCGTGTCCGTCGTGATTTGTACGTGAGCAATAGACATGCGCCTAATCACACACAGCGTTTCGATAACATTTAATATTATACGCGTATGTCAGCTAGACAAAAAAAAATTTAATATGTTTCAAATACGATATTTTTTTATAACTTTTAAAACGAACCAATTAACACGGTTAATATTCGATGTTCAACATTAACATGTTGTCATTTTTTTTTTTTTTTTTTTTTTTTTTTTTTTTTTTTTTTTTTTTTTTTTTTTTTTTTTACAAAGAGTACCGCGATAGTATTGAGGTGGAACCCCGGGGAATGTGTCATTTTATGATGCTCGAAATCCTATATGCCTACACTCGGAGAAGAATTAAACCATTTTTTTAAAAATAAAACCGGAGAAGAAAGTATTTAGTTGTTCTTCATTTAATATTTAAAAGTTTATTTCAACAACGTATCCATTTTCAATAGAAATATTAATTTCTAAACTTCGATTGGCCATGATGAGAAGGGAATCGTTGGGCGTGTAACAGGGTTTAACACAGGATAAATTTACTCGGCGAAGTGTAATGATTTCGTGTATCTCTGTAAAATCTGTCGCGAATATAATTTTTCCGATGGGAGGGTGGTAGTATTGAGTTGGAGCCCGGGCTGAGTGTACTCTATGATGGACGGTGCCATTTCACGAAGCTCGAAACACGTTATGTGACTACTCTCAGAGAAAAAGTATAATTTCTAAAAAAAATATATAGTGAAAAAGTATTTAGTTCTTATCATTCTTATCGTCTTCTACAGCGGCACAACAGACAGGGGCAGATAGGTAGGTCCACGTTCAATTCCCACAAGTATTTGCATTAATTTCACTTTTTCCCAATTTCCGGAATTTCCGTTGTTTAAACGTTACATAATATGCAACCTAAAGTAACGTCACAATATTCCGGTAACGTGAAAATCGCGACATATATGGTACCATAACGTTTGGAAATTTGTTGGTGATTTAAAACTAAAGTTATTTTAAATTTAAACATGAATTTAATACATTTTTTCTGTACGGGATATATCCGAAAACCGCCGCCGATAAAACACGGGTTTTATCAATCGGATAAAAAAATAGGGCGCACTTCGCTCATTCAATAGGTTACTCGTGGCAGATGTATTGATTTTTAAAGAAATGATAAATCACATTTTTCAATAAAACGATTCTGAGCTGAGCTTCACTGTAATATACAGGACTATTAATTTGTTAATTTCATATAGTCTATATTTTACACTGTGCAGTGATGTATACAATGAAATTATGAAAAATGTGATATTACTTAAAACAATTATTTTAGGTCGACAAATTTTAAACGGCTATAAAAAAAAAATATGAACACCGATTTTGGAGATTTTTTGAATATATTTAGAATAAAGCGAATTAAAACTAAAAATAAAATTCAGGTCACACAATCCAAAATGTTCTATTTTAAGACTTAAAACGTTGAGAAAATTAAAATGTCTATAAATAGTCCAAAGTAGAAATAATCTTTTTTTTAAATTGTTTTTATGTTATTATACTACAATGTTCCTTTTTTTTTTTTTTTTTTTAGAAATTTCAGGTCTCTAGAACAATTATTTTCGAAATTACAAAGAAATAAAAAAAACTCGAGTTTAAAGATATCTTGTTAATGCCGTTTTTCGTCATATTTTGATAGTTTTTCTACCGAATTAAAAAAACTAAAAGGTATATCGAAAAATGACCGATTTAGAGTACAAACTAGTACAAACTATCAGGAACCGCTTAGGAAAGTATAGATCGGATGAAGTTTTCTGGTAGAAAAGTGTTAACAGAATAATTAAAATAAATAAACCACAATACTCACCCGCTCTGTTCAAAATCTAAAATGTATAATATAAAAATAAATAGCTGATAATACATCGTACACGTAATATTGCTATAGTAACGCCTGAACCTATTTTCTTTCTTTCTTCCTTTCTATCAAATTATATGATAACAAATAATACGTTTTTAGTTATCGATAACTAAAATACGGAACTTCGTGGGCTAAAAAATATTTAAATAACAGGACTGAAACAATTACTATTATTTTTTTTTCTAGTAGAATTTAAATTAAGACCTAGATTTAGGAGAATACGATGAACATTTAGAGACATTCTTTAATTAAACAAATGTGTTTTACGTACGTACTGAAATTTTAAAACGTGCAATGAAAACGCAAATTTATTTCCTCGGAAAGTACAAAAACGTAAGTATTCTATAAATGTATGGCAAAACATCGACAATTCACTAAAAATTCAACTGAACGCAAATAAAATTGTACAATTTTATATTCCCAGCAAAAAATACTTAATTTTCGTTTTCGACAACAATCGTTTCCGCCAAAATGAAAAAGATTCGATTTAGAAATTTATTTCTACCTTTATTATTATTTAAGGACCCCTAGTCACAACCATGGTAAATTTATAACAAGTGCCAACCTAACCTATCAGTGGACGTCGGGATAAGGGATTAACCGTGTGATATTCAAATGTATTTAAAGTACAATACGGGTGGCCAAGGACTACATTTAGATAAACATTTTTTTTTTTTTTTTTTTTGATCCTCGAGTTGTTTTGTCGAAGAATTTATGTGTACAATACCACAAGGTAAAACATTATATCTTCGAAAACAGTACGTTAATAAATGCATATAATAACATGCAGAACTATTCCTGGATTGTTTTTAATGACCGAATTTGTATGTAATATTATTATATTTTTTTTATTTTTTTTTTTAATGAATGACGTTAATAATAAAATAGAAAAAAAAAAAACAAAAACTACATCATCTCGGTGGCTTTTGGGTAACTCTAAATGGTTCTCAGGTTACTATTTAGATGGGTAGAAATAGATTTTGCGGAAACGATAATCGAACATTACTTTTTTTTTTTTATATTAAAGAAAACGGTAACCGCTCTTGTGAGCACCGTATTAGAGCAATAAAAAAAAAAAATAAAAAAAATGCAAATCTATCAAATCTATCGATAACATAATACACGATTGAAACAACACATCATTTGACGGTGGATAAATAAATAAAATACAAATAGATTTTTATTTATATATTTTATAGAGGACGTGTATACCTATTACATTAAACTCCAAATAAAACCAAATGTATAGGTTAGGTTAATGATTTGCCCGGGTAGTAGCGAATAAGTGCGATTTATAATTTCTGTTTTGATTGCATAGTCGTGTAGATTATAATAAACCTTACCGATTGGCATTAAAAAACTAACCGAAAATTGTAAGTGAATTTGTTCATAAAACCTATGGAAAAAAAAAAAAAAAAGAAAAAAAAAAGAGAACAATCATCGGCCATTGTACAAATACTCTATTGTTGTATATTGTACGCGTCCAGTTGATCATAATAAAACAAGTCAGATAATTTTTTGGGGGGAGGGGGGGGGGGTGAGAAACCCCAAAGCCACCCTACAAACAGCTCGGTTAGCAACAGCTGACGTAAAAGTCTGGCCACGCCTATGATCATAACATTATTTGTATACAGACGAGGTTTTTTATTTTATTTTTTTTTAATCTAGCGAGTTGAAAAACAATCATTCATATCCCGTCGCCCCCACCACTCGTTGAATGTTTTTTTTTTTTTTTTTTTTTTTTACTACATACGGTTCTTGTTCGCAATACGCGCGTATAATATTTCGAGATAACGAGAAAATTCATTGCGCTTTTCAGCGGATATCCCCGGGAGAACGTTTTACGTGTCGTATATATACACGAGCCATAATGTTGTATTATCAATCGCAACGTGTGCGACTCGTATATAGTGCAAGTGTTCGTGCCGGGTTTTAAATAAATTTCCCGCCGGAACCGGAGCGATTTTAATATAATATAATATGATTGTAGGGCTCGACAGCCCTACACAGGAGCTAATAAATAGACGAAACACGTTCAGAAAAAAAAAAAAATAAAAAATTTTAAACATACAAACCCAATTTTAAATCAAATCGTAGTAGTACGCACACGAACAATACACGTTCACTTCGACCCGGTATATTCACCAATGTGTTACGAAAGATCGGAGCTGCACAAGTACAATATAAGCAAATACTAGTGAGAAAGAGAGAGAAAGAGAGAGAAAGAGAGAGATATGAGAAAGATGACAAGATGAGAGTACGAAAAACACATATAATACAGTTTGTTCTTAACAAACCTAAAACATATCATTCTATACGGTTTTATTTGAATGGTTTAATGTGTTCTCCGTAACACAACAGCTATTTTTTAAGGAATCGCCCTGTATTTTACATACACATTTAATTTAGTTTTTAATTAATTTCAAACCAATGTATATATATATATATATATATATATATTACAATCAGGGATGGGCAATAAATCAGTCAAATGTAACGTAACTCGGTTACTTTTGTAATCTGTACCGATTAACCAGTTACAACATCTTTAATTAACTTTAAAATCCAACTTGTAGTGCAAAATACACGTGACACAACAAAAATCGTCTCGACCGGGAATTTCCGAATATTATTTTATATAATTTTTTTTATTGACAGTCGAGTCATTTATTTTTGTAACTTCCCTTGGTATTTTAAATGTAATTGTAACTTGTAACCAGTTATTCAGTATGATGAATTAGAATAAGTTGTATCCAGTTGAATTGTGACCGTGTACTGTTAATTCCCTGGTTAAAATACACAAGTAAAAAAATTAAAAATGCCTACTATCGAAACGTTTAAGTCAAGTCACAAACGATTATTTCATTGATAATAAGATTATCGAGTGGGCGACATGCTGATATTATTTTCATTTATCAATGATATTTGCTCAGTTACGTGGATGAATAATTTAATATTGTATGGAATACAAACTTTTCGCCGAGCGAGGCGGAATATTAAGAAACGCCTGATAACCAAAATGGCCCCAATGCACTATGTATGGTCTATGTCAATTCCTCATCGATATCCGATGAAAATCTTCAACAACAACAAAAAAAATACAAAATATATATATATTATTAAGTAGCGACTGACGATTAAAATCAATTAATATTTATATTCGTTTGTTCCCGGTTAGTTTTTAGAAAAATACAAAATCGTATATGTCCTTATTTCCGGACCGCTGATCAGAAATCGTGTCTCAACTAACGGTTTACAGCGTGGCATTGTTTACACGCGCCTGTTTACGCGCAGGTATCGATGGAAAATGTCTACCGCACCCGTTTATATCTTAATATTGTTTTTATAGGTGCACTTCAACGCAAATATTGTACTCGCAAGTCTGGGTCTTGGCCATAAAAACGATGTACCTACTCGTATAACACGCGTTTAGTGTTCACGACGAGAACGTGTTGAGTTTATTTGCTCAGATTAAACGAACTGCCGTTTTTGCGAGGAAATCGTTTTACAAACTTGTTTGTTGAATTCGATCGCACTTGTATATAAATGGTGAATTTATCGGGTGTAAAAAAAAAAAAAAAAAAAAAAAAAAAAATAATAATAATTACAATAATCCCTTTTGGGTCGATGGATTATTGGCATAATGAGAAATTCTGAAGAGCGACTTTTTTTTAAAAATAAATATTGACGACCTATTCGAGGATTTTGTATTTCGGATAAAATCATTTCTGATTTTGTGTACTTGGGAATGTAAGCTTAAACAATTTTATTTTTTTCTGAAATTTTCAAAATTCGTTGAACATTTGAAAAATAATTACTTGTTTTCCTACATTTAATATTTTACGATATTGTAAAACTGGCAATTGCATCACAGACGATAAAACTGTTGTTTATTATTAGTCAATAGTTGTTTAAAATTGTAATTATATCTCGTCATCCCGTGTATGTTAATTCCCTCAAACACAAAATGACCCACGGGCTTTTTGTACATTTGTAAATGCTAATATTATAATATCGATTAATGTTGGAAAATGTTCTCATATTCAAGGGAAAAAATAAAAATATTTTAAAATACAAGCGGATATATATTCTCTGTATGATTAATATTATACTGATGTAACTGTAGTTGTCTAATACTCTATTAAAATTGATCAAATACAGGTTTTAATAGAGTTTAAATTATAAAAGTATGGGTGAGTAAAAAAAAAAAAAATAGATAGATACAATAGATTTGCTAGAAAACCATTTAGTTTGATAAATAAACGAATTTTTAAAACGTTTAACGTTTTAAAAATGTTCATGAAAAATATATCAATAATAAAGTTGCATTTGATGGTTGTAGGCGAGTCAATGGAATCATTGGGTATAAAGTATTTTTTTTTTTTTTTTTAAACACCCATTTATCGTCATTTCTAAAGGAACCACTTGAGGAACACTAATTTTGTTAAATATTTGATAACTTCAGCGCAGATAAATTATCGGTAGTAAACTAACTATATATTATTCGTTTTGCTACCCAAATATACAAGATCAGCCGGTTTGTATTGAAATTTGTACGAAATACTTATCTGACCGATAATCGATATAGTTAAATATTAAGTTCTGAATATATTTCTATTGTTTTAATGCATTTGAACTTGACGAGAAAGAAATACGTACCTATTACAGAATATTCAGATTTTGTTGTCTTATTTCCTAATTTTTTTATTACGGATGAATTTATCAAACGCAAGTTGCCTTGCGTATATTTGCATAAACCATCGCGTGAGCTGAAATAAATACGAATCGCAGTCGGTATTTAAAATTAATTCTATATTGGTAAAATAGATATTTAAAAAATTGTTGATCGCGATCATATCCGAATTAATTCACTCAAAAGCTATTCAATTGCATTCAATTGTTACGGGCATTCAGTATAGTAATACGGATCACTTGAGACAGTCGTTTACGGTTTCCGTGCAAAACTATTCTCTCGCAACTCCATATCATATATAAAATGAGATTTAAATGTTTGGACCGATAACATCAGCCGTGAACTCTTTTTGTATTTGACGTGCTGTTGCACGAGCAGATCGCAAACAGTAGGTGCACTTCAAATACGATATTTGAGTATTTTGCGTGCGGAGAAAGAGAGCGACGAGAAAGTATCTAGGAAATGACATTACAATAATTCTGCACGTCCACTTGGGGATAGGATTTATGTGTGTAAAAACGCATACGCGTATTATATTCGCAAAACATTTATATATATATAAATTTTTCGATAAACGTATTTTTTTTTTTTTTTTTTTTTTTTGTAATCTTAATAATTCACCTCTAAATCGTACGCTTATATAATATTAATTAATAACTAATACAATTACCCGCTTGGTTTAGCTTGTCTGCTGCAGTGATTTTTTTTTTTTTTTATCGATTATTTGAATCGATTTCTAAACTAATCTTTTTTTTTTTTTTATGGGCCGGTCTATTTACGAATCACGACCAGACTTAACGCAAGACGACATTTTTTTTTTTTTCATTATTATTTTGTTATATTTGTCGTCGTTCATTAACAAAAATTTTTTTTTTTTTTGTTTTTAGATTACATGTATTTCATATAATATCAATTAGTTCAAATTATTAAAAGATCAATCAAAGGTATGGTTTGATAGTATTTTTTACATTTTCCATTTTAATTTTGATGTATTGTTAAACACAATTGTTATCTCTGTGAATCGTTTCCTTATCCCCTCACCCTTTCGATTCGAAAAATTCGCCCATCACTGGATTCCGAGACGACCCGAAGAAACCAATGCGATTATTATTATTTTTTTTATAATATATAACGATTCGTCTATAAATAAAGGTAATTTTTTTTTACGATCGGCATTAAAATTATGTATTCGTGTTCGGGTGGTGTTAGGTTCGTCGTTGTCCGCGCGACGCTAACAATAGTATCTCCAAGTCGATTTACGGTAAAATAAAAGATTATCGTGTAGTTAGTTTTTAAATTTTCAACCGGCGTCGGCCGTAAAGCCACCGGGACACGTGATCTATAATAATAATAATACGATAATAACGGTTATAAAAATAACTAAAAAAAAAAAACCGACGAAAACGATAATGTTCGGGGCAGATATATATATATATATATATATAAATAGCGGGTGTGACCTACGTACCGGACGGACGCGCATTATCGAAAGTCAGTCGAGTGTTTTTGCAGTCGTCGGGTACTGTCACTTTCATATACGGCGTCCGTTTAATTTACCGGTTAAAAACCTGAACGAGCCACTCGAAAAGCGCGCGGGCGCGGGCGTTACGGACACGGGCCGTGTGTGCCGGCGGGCCGCCCGGCGCCCGGCGCGCGCGTTTTCCAGAATATATAATTCGGCCAAGTGCCTCTTCTGCCGGGGTCGCCCGGCGTCCTCTGTCCGGGACAGCGTCGCATCCCTCTTCGCGTGCCCCTCCGATAACCCTGCCGACGGCCCGGCCCGCCGGCAAGAACAAAAGTTTTTGCGAAAATCAAAAAAAAAAAAAAAGTGAAAAAAAAAAAAAAAAAAAAAAAGTAAAAGCAAAAAGGTCAACCCCTTTGATTAGGTATTTATATGGCACTTATTGTCCTATACATCCGACCCGAAAAGAGTGGTTAATTGTTCCGCCGCCGCCGCCGCGGGTATATTTTCGATTTCGGCGATCCATTCAATTCGCCACGGCCGCGCAAAAGTTAATTGTTTCGCGTCGACGCGGTATAAATGATGTAGCGGTAAGCCAAAGGGAATAAAAAATAATAAAAAATAAAAACATTAACAGAAACGGTTTTTGATTTGTTTACACTTTTCCGCAGTCTGGCGCACGTCGTGTGGGTTTTTTTTTTTTTTTCTTTTGTGTTCTCGCCCTCGGCGCATTTATTTAATAAAATTATTAATTCCGTTGCCGTCGAACTTGTACGAATGCGATGCCGGGCGTACGCGCCCGGCGATCCGGCCAGCGCGTCTCTCTCGGAGAGCCCGGGGACAACGTCTTCACGTGTACCGGGCCGGTTCGGAAAATATTCCTATTTTGAAAAGTTTACAAAACGCGTGCCGAACGCTCACTGGCCAAATGCCACGGGAAAACTGTCTAGACACAAAATAATTGACAATTGACTAAAAATGTATCCAGTTAACGGATCGAATTTAGTTAAAAATAGTGTAGGTCTGTCTAGATAACGATAGTAAAAAAAAAAAACAATTTGAAATTTAAATTATTTACCCGTGTAATCGTTTTATTTATATAATAGAACGAACATTTTTTAAAAATAATACGACAAACAGTACGATTCTGAATTATTTTGGACACGTGAAAATCGATTAAAAAAAATGTCTGCTAGAAAAGTTTTTCACAGACAGAATAAAACATAAATACACGTGGTAATATTAGTACATAAAAAAACGATACGGATATATTGTTTAGATAATTCAATTGTTCATCTTAAATAAGAATACGATAGCCGATTACGTTAATTTTTCAGATAAGAGAAAATAATTATTGTCTTATCTAGATAATTAATAACAATTTATTTTTTTTTTTTTTAGATAATGCCCCAACACTGGTTATAAGTCACGTTACCGATAGTTAAAAGGGTCGTGTATAGGCAATTCTAATCAAGGCTGGGCAAGTAAACAATTTTTTTTTTATTAAGTCAATACAGACAAAATTAAGTTAAATTTAATTTAAAGATTATATGGAAAAATTTTAAATCTAAATTTGACGATATTTGTTTTGGCTATAAAAATATCTTAATAAATATTAGATCCCGGGGTCCCTAAGCTTTTTAACGGCAGACCGATACGTTTCATCATTATAGGCCAAATTTAGACAAAACAAAAATTCGCCGAAAAGAATTATTTAATGACTTAATAATGTTTAAGTTTACTCTCGTATAAACTTAAAAATAGCCATATCGCGAGTATTTATTACTGTAATCATGAGATTTGTTCACAAAAATGGTCACGTAATACCGACAAAAATACCATTCAAAGTGATTTTAAAATTTGTTTGTTATATGAAAATTGAGGACGGTAACGTGATCTACAGTAAAACATATTGAATTTCCATTTACTTGAACGAAATAGTGGATATTCAATATTAAAAAATGATATGTTTTTACAATTAAAAAATCCGTAACTTTTTTGTTAGTAAATATTTTACGAAATAGATTTTGTCATTCCCTAGATAAAGTCGTGTTCTCCGATTTTCGTCCTAAGCTGTTTTACGCTAAATCATACTAGTATCGAGATAAAACGATTATTCGTTAAAAAAAAAAAAAAAAAAAACGTGAGCGCTGACATCCTCTTGACTGCCTGAAAAATCAAGCCGTTTTAAAATATTTTACCCAGTGTACCGACTAGACAAAAATTGACTACCAGAAAGCGTCCCTGAAGTTGACGATCGGAGCCAAAGATTATGGATTGAAAAGTGGTTTATACGACTAGACGCACAAAATAAAAAAAAAAATAAAAATAAAGCCCCCGCCCCCACACCGATAGAAAAACCAATACGCTCGGAATGTAAAAAAAAAAAAAAAAAAAAAAAAAAAAAATAATAACCGTATAGTATACCTCTTATATGTACAAAAAATAAATCACAATCTATCCCCGGACGCGTTTTCGCGGTGGATTCGGATCGGTTCTCGAACTCCATATTCGCCATCGATACGGTAACAAACAAACGATAACTACTATAAAAATATAAAACGTATAGACACGATCGTGCACGTATAATAATAAAAATAAATAAACCGTCGTCGTCGTCGTTTTCGTATACTTTAAGCGATTTTTATTTTTTTTATTTTTTTTTTTTTTACATGACCAATCGACTTGAAGTTTTCGCCGTCACCGTCTAACGTTTTGCGCGCGAGTATTGCAAAACGTCCTTTAAAAACAGACGGTAAAATTACATTCTGTTAAACGGCGTAATCAGAATTTTTCAAAGGGTTCACGTTTATTTCCTTGATTTCGTTAAAAAAAATTATACGCTACGATTATGATAAAAATACGATATAAAAATTTATAATAATAAAATAACCTCACCGACACCGCTAGAAATTATTACAAACAATCCGGACGGAATAAATGCAAAACCTTCGGACCCAGAGAAAGATGTTTTCAAAAAAAAAAAAATAAAAATTATCCGTCCACAAAATAACGTTTACCGGTATACGTAACTTAAAAAACCGGCAGCCGCGATGCGCTAAAATTATTACAATGACCGCTCGAAATACCGCCAGCGATTTCTTTCGGGGTCAATTGGCGCGACATGGGAGAGCCGTTTTTTTTTTTTTTTTGTGGTTTTTATTAATACGATTTTACGGAAAATAAACGCGGCGGTTTCCGATTTCCCCGCCGTAGTCGACATAAATATTATACGCGATTTTTTTTTTTTTTTTTTTTTTACGACCCGAACAGTGTATATCGTAGACGCCCAACTATACTGCAAACAAGACGTGTGTATATATATATATATATACGGTAATGCTTATGGACAGGTACCTAAGTCATACCGGGCTGGGTCGGATATAATAAGTTTACGGTCCTTGTACGGAAAATAAGCGAGAAAAAAAGAAAAATGAACATAAAAAAAAAAACGCAGACGTTTATTGTCGTTTTCCGTGGCACCCGTTATCAAGACATCTATTTACTATATATGTTATATTATTTATTTTATATTTTTATATATATATATATATATATATATATATATATATATATATATATATAAAAAAAACGGTAACGCCGAAATCCCGACGAATGTCTTAATATAATACAACCGCAATATTATCGACACGTAAAACAACGGACCGGGTGTTGTACGTAAAAATAATATCGCACCGTGAATGCTCGTAAAAAAACCGTATATATATATATATATATTCTAGTTCCGGACATAAAAACCCGATACAATCCGAAACGCACGATCGATCGATCCGAAATGCTCAATTCAATCCCGATTATCGTTTTAATTCGAGAGAAAACAAAACCAAAAAAAAAATATAAATACATTTAATCGAAATTGTCCGATATCAAAAATATTCAATAACTGCGCGCAGGTTAGGTTAGGTATTTTATGTGTTTTGCGCTCGACAGATTTTTTTTAAGACTGGACACTGTATCCAGTTCGAACAGGTTAAACAGTTATGATTATTGTAACTTTTACCGTACCGTTTCGATATTTAATTTTCCATTAGCTTAAATTTTAAAAATATGAACTACTGTACTTATACGACGGTACCTATTCAAACGACGAATTAAATATAAATTTGTTCGAATCGAAAGAAAATAAAATCTAACTCGTCATTTATTCGGTTTTATGTAATAAAAATTAAGTTCAGATGTATAAAAAAAAAAAAAAAAATGTATATTCATAGCGTGAGAAATACGAAATTGTTTATTTCCATATCGATTTTGTTTTTTGTCATAACTCAGTAAGTAATAAATTGAAGAGACCCGAAACTTTCACCAAATACTTATACTTGTACTGTCAAGACGCAATACCGCAGTCAAAATATTCGGGCACTTTTTTGAGTTATAAGTAATTGTTTTTGTAAAAAAAAAAAATTTTAAAAAAATATAAAGTTCCACCAACTTAATAGGCATGTTTATAAAATTATTTTTATTTATTTATTTTTTTGTTTTTTTGACGATCAATATTCAGCCGCGATCCAGACCTGACCGTCGCAAACATAATTGTTCGTTTTTACGGCAGAAAGTGCATTTTCATTGAAAAAAAATATATATATTTATATAATGTTATAAAAATATAAAACGTATAGACACGATCGTACGTGTAATAACAAAAATGAATAAACCGTCGTCGTTTTCGTATATTTTAAGCGATTTTTTTTTTATTTTTTTTACACGACTTGACATGAAATACTTATACTTGTATTTTCAAGACGCAATTCGGCTTGCAAAATATTCTGGTGTTTTTTTTGAGTTATAAGTAATTGTTATTAATTTGTCGTAATTCAACACAAATGACACGAACAAATTAGAATTTTAGATTTTGGTGTGCACACGATCGTACGATCCTTACAGTTCTATTTGGTTAAAACGCGTTTTTATCGAATTTCGCTCAGGATCGTTTTTCGTTTGCAATGACTGCAACGTTGCGGACACGGGTAGAAATCGAATTATCCCGACATTATCCTACCGAATTTGTAACTTCCTACAAACAACAGTGACCCGCCCGGCACACAGAACGAAGAAATAATATGTCGGCTATGTTACATTAGTTTTATTTTTTTTTTTTTGAAACGAAATAATTAGCTCGTGATGTTAAAACGCCTTCGTTGTCGGTTGTATGTTTACTATTTTGAAAATATCGGATCAGCCAGTAGAAGTCTATAAAAAAATGTGACCGATATAAAAAAAATATGAAATTCGACCAACTACTGTATACGTATGTTTATAAAATAATTAAATTAATTTTCTTTCTTCTTTTTGACGATCAATTCATTAAAACAAATATATATACATATATAATGTTATACAAATAGAAAACGTATAGACGCGATCGCACGTGTAATAATAAAAATGAATAAACCATCGTCGTTTACGTATACTTTAAGGCGATTTTTTTTTTTTTTTTACTCGACTTGACATGAAATACTTATACTTGTACTTTCAAGACGCAATTTGGCTTGCGAAATATTCTGGCGTTTTTTTGAGTTATAAGTAATTGTTATTAATTTGTCGTAATTCAACACAAATGACACGAACAAATTAGAATTTTAGATTTTGGTGTGCACACGACTGTACGATCCATACAGTTCTATTTGATTAAAACGCGTTTTTATGGAATTCCGCTATATACGCCGGCTATTTTGCGTTGGTTTTTTTTTTTGTTTTGAGAATCCAAATCAAGATAAAAACACCGTTGTTATTTTGTTACTTTTCGCGGGGTGTTTTGGACACGGAATTATATTAATATTGTAACGACCTCGTAATGGTCTCGCGAGTCTTATCGTCGACGTCGTGTCGGTTAAAAAGCTGAAGCGCTGCCACATTAGCGACGCGCGTGTGTTTATCCTCGTTGGTTTTTTATTATTATAATAATTACTATTGTTAGTGCTCTTGTTGTTGTTGTTGTTGTCATTTTTTTCGAATATATTATTATTATTATTTTTTTTTTTTTTTTGTTTTTTGTCAATAATTCAATGAAATCACGCGGTCCGATTTTTTTTCTAACCACAACGGTCAATTGTTATTTGCGAGGACGACGAGTGTACTATTATTATTCGTGCGGACGATCCGATATGATGTACTGTTCGACTATTGTGTCGGACATTTGCGCAAAAAAAAAAAAAAAATAAATAAAAAAATTACTCCGGAAGAATATAATATATCCGGTGAATTGATCGCCATAATACCGACAACAACAACAAAATCGTATTATTTTGTAGCAATATTATACAAAAAAAAAAAAAAATAATTATATTCCTTTTAAAAACTCCAATTTCGTTCTATTTACAATTACGATATTGTAGTCGTCGGATATTTTTTTTTTTTTCGCGAAATTCGCGTCGCCTTAATTATTGTATATTTGCGTTTCCACGTCTATTGTGTTCGTTTCGAGTCCCGCAACGAGTAATTCCTGTCGGCGACCGTATCATTACTCTCTCCCGTTTTAAATACGTTCAAACATTTCCATATTGTTGGACGAGATCCGTTTAAAGTGGACACAACTTACCACAATGCGATAGATAATCCTTCAGCGGACCCGCCGGTCCTTGGAACGTTTTCCGGCACAAACCTACGGCATTGCCGGTCTGCGTTTCCTATCGCCAAGAGGACCGGCGAACTTTTATCCACGGGTTTACACACGTTAGGGCGGGCGACCTTCCGAGAGAAAACCTATCGATAGTAATAAATATTAATTTTACCATTATCGCGCAACAAATAGTCGAATATTTGCATTCTAGATTATCGGTCAACCGTGATAGTCGGAATAGTTTTTTTTTTTTTTTTTTTTTTTTTTTCCAGTTAAAAAACTCTTCTGTCAATTAATCACGCGCATCGCGTAACATTGTGTGTTCCGTATATTTTCGTATTATACGTTCCGAATTTATCTAGAAAATTGAATTTTTACAATAAAAACACGTAATTTTGATCGGGAATGGAAGTTGGAAATTATTTTATTTTTTTTTGTTTACATTAAAGGCAAGTGCTTATCATTATTATGCCGAGATGATACTCATTCGATTTCCATACGTGGGTACTGAGAATGGCATCGCCGGACAAAACATGTAGCTTTCGATTTAAAGTTTCCAAAAAAAATTCCCGTTTACTACAAGAAATAAACTAAAGACAAAGAACTGAACCAGTAGCAGTCTATTTTTTAAAGTCAAAATAAATTGCCCCGTAACGTAACTATTGTTTCGTTTAAAGTAGCACATTTATTAGCAATGATAAAAAAAAAACCATTTTCCGAGGGTGAATTTATAAAAGCTTCTGGCATTCACTATTTATGGACATTAAAAACAAAATTGAAATTTCATGTGCCATTATTCACCAATTTTTACAATAAACGTATTGTCAAATATAACAAATTTTCCTCCTGAAATCTTCTTGACGTCGATCACAGAAAGCTTAAAAACTTTCGAATGTTGCTCAGCTGTTTGAAAATGTTGACGGCGTCCGTTGCTTTATGGTAATACTATTAAAACTGTGTGTTTGCGCGTCAATTTTATGTGTTTTTTTTTTCTCGCAATTTTAATTTTTGGGCGAAATATAAGCGTTTTTTTTTTTTAATTGTGATCGTTTTACATCGTACTAGTGTTTATTTTGATTACTACAATTCCGGCACAGACAACATTCTTACATTTTGTGTTTGACAGCGGATCACAATTCACTCTAATAACTAACAGCTCAAGGTAAGGTACCGCCGAGAACGCAAATTCCCTGCGAAATTGTTTTCAATACGCTATTGCATCGTACACATTACAATTATTGCGTTTTGCGTTTTGATTGTGAAAAATCAATTTAAAATGAAAACTTGTGATTGTTGCAAAAATAAGAACAGCCAAAGTTATCTGCGGGTAACGAGAGAACGGCGAGAATTCGTCCTTGGAGAGGGCTACAGCCTCTGTCCTTCCCACACAGTGACGACACTTTAGACCCCCACACTTATTCGATTTTTTCGCTACTGAACTTGGAAATTATTTGTTCACGATGTTAAAACGTCTTCGTTGTCGGTTGTATATTTACTATTTTGAAAATATCGGATGAGCCAGTGGATGTCTATATAGAAATGTGACCGATATATAAATATATGAAATTCGACCAACTCTATACGTATGTTTATAACATAATTTAATTTCTGTTTTTTCCTTTTTTTTTTTTACACGACCAATCGATATGATATGGAATACTTATACTTGTACTTTCAATACGCAATACGACTTTCAAAATATTCTGGCGCTTATTTGAGTTATGAGTAATTGTTTTTAATTTGTCGAAATTCAACATAAACGACACGATCAAATTACAAATTTAGATTTGGGTGTGCACACGATTGTAATATTCAGTTCTATTTGGTTAAAACGCGTTTAACCGAATTACGCTCAGAATCGTTTTTCATTTGCAATGACTTAACGTTGGGCACACGGGTAGAAATCGAATTATCCCGACATTATCCTACCTAACTTGTAACTTACCACAAACAACAGCGACCCACCCGGTACACAGACCGAAGAAATAACATGTCGGCTCTTTTACATTGGTTTTATTTTTTTTTTTTTTTGAAACGAAATAATTCGCTCGTGATGTTAAAACGTCTTCGTTGTATACTTACTATTTTGTACATATCGGATCAGCCGGTGGGATGTCTATATAGAAATGTGACCGATATAAAAATGTATGATGTTCGACCAATTTTATACGTATGTTTATAAAATAATTTAATTTCTTCTTTTTTTTTTTGACGATCAATATTCAGCCGCGATCCAGACCCGACGGTTGGCAAACATAATTTTTCGTTTTTACGGCAGAGAGTGCGTTTTAATTTTTAATAAAAAAATATATGTTGTATATGTAAATAATTTTATAATAATAAATTTCGCAATTATTATCGTAATTATTATTTGGCTATGATGGGTACCGGTTAATATGAATAGTTTTAACGGTAATGATATTTTTACCATAGCCGCCGGCGTCTATAAATCCCCGGCGCGGTAAATCCGTCCGTCTGTTTGTTTTGTATGGTTTTTTTTTTTCTTTTTGTAGTAATTATTACCTACACTGGCGCGGGGTTTATTTTTTTTTTTTTATTAATTTTTATCTATCCCGTTTGTCTCTGTCGGCGGGTCGTAGGACGAGATAAAAATTGAAAATCGCGCGGCAGTAGAATTTTATCGCGGCGTACACGGTTTTTCGAACCGGCGGCCGCCGCGAGATTTATGTCCGTATAATGGGTACGGCGCGGGTCCGCGGGAAACGTCGAACTTCCGACCGATCGCCGTCCATAAAACAATATATTTATATATATATATATATATATATATATTACACTAAACAGTATTGCATCGCAATATTATATTACTATAGGCGTTTATTAATATGGATTCCGGTCAATTTCAACGGTTTTCCGATGCGCCATGTGTACGCAAAGCCGCGGTCGGACGCGAATTCGGTGTCCGCGCAATAAATATTGACGTTGTACCCTGCGGGCTCCGCCGATTGGCAACGGTCGTCCGGTTCGTGGGGTTGTCCAAAAAAAAAAAAAACAAAATGATCAGCGATCGTTTTTCGGCGCAGATTTATACGGTTGACGGTTAGGTTTAGCCGATGCCGACGACGTGCATACGTGCGCGAGAGGAACAGAAAATAAGCCACGGGATTCGTCCGGACGAGTATTATAAACGGGCCCGAGATTTTAATACCCTTAAAATTAGCGTCGGCCACAAAATGCCTTTAAAAAAAAAAATGAAAAAAAAAAATAGCCTTTTAATTGATTTGCAATAGTTCAAACGGCTGCCCGGTTAACACTAACGCTATAAAGGCTAGCCTATCCGTAGGCTCGGATACGAGACGAAGACTTATGCCCCCAGTTCAAAAGTAAGTACTCGGTACTATTTAACGTTGAAATTAAACGCAAATACGCAGTGGTTAACCTAACAAATTTCGCGATAATAATATTATCACGCAAAATTAAAAAAATAATTTGACAAAAGGCACATCGTAAAATGTACTTAATGGTTAAAAATGGTGCCTGCAATCAAACAATTATTTTTTTTATTTATTTTTTTTTATAACCGTTTAAAGTTTACATTTTGATGAAAACCGTATAAATCATTAGATTGCAAAACGAACTTGGTTTAGAATCGTTATTCGTTAGCAAAGATTTATCGTAAATATATCCGTAATTAAATCCCCCTATATATCCTATCGACCAATTTCCCACGTACAAAAATGGCCACTCGTGAGTATTATATACATTTTTTTAATTTATCGAAAAGTCAATGAGTTATGCACTAGTGTATTTACAGACGAGACATTTTCTCAGTCGACAAATCCGTTGAAAATTATAGCCCAAGCAATAGAATATTTACTATCAAATAGGAGAAAAAAAACAAAAAAAATGACAAGATATTAAAAACTAAAATATTGCACTTGCTCGTTGGCACTGCAACTGTATAATAACAAAATTATTGTACTTTTTATTTTTCTGACTAATACTTACCCTGTGCCCATTGGCTGCGTCATTCGTCTCGCTTGTTAACATAATATTATAACTTTTCTAGATTTCTGTCGTATTCATGTTATTATATTCGCGATTTCGTTCTCGTATTTCGTTCAGCTGCATATTTTCCCCGCGATTTTGCTTATCGAACCGAGTTAATAATATTATTGACGTGATCGGTTAACGATAGTATAATATGTAAAATGTACATAATACATATTTCTATGACTTGTTTTCGATTTGAATATATAATTCGAATATTGTCGTTTTGTCTCCATAGTTTGACAATGTTGAGACACAGATAATACAAATTTGTCTGGATAAAGATACAATGTCAACTGAACTAAAACGATCTAGACAAAAGATAATTAAAAATGTATCTAGATAGGTCTGAACGTCGATATAAAGGTCTGAAAATCCGGACCAATATGTCACGTTACCATTGGCATTTATGCGTGTGACACGGTTTACAGATTTCGGAAAACGGTACGTATGTCCGGGATTCGATTCCCCGACGACCATTACGGGGCAATCCGCGATTTAAAATAATCACATTGTACCAGGTGTGGCAATTAAATGACGAGAATTGGTGTCTAGCCCCTCAAGTCATAACAGTGATATCTCGAATATTAGGTGATGTAACGGTTCACATGTTAGGTACACTAGTCTGCCAAGTTTGATTGTTTGATCGGTATTGGATTTTGTGCTCTAAAGTTGTTAGTGGTAGTGTCGCAACGTGTAAAAAAAAAAAAAAAAAAAAGCAACGGATCGTCATCAAGTTTCTGATGAAATCTGTCGAAGGATCGGCCGTGATTTTCGAGAAAATTTGCAACGCGTGTGTTCAGCGGTAACGACTGTTTATCACACGTATATGGAAATTTGAAGGGCTTCGCGATTTTATTTTTTTTTTTTTTTTGTCAAAACTGTACGACGACAACACCGCCGGTAATAATACTATTATAATAGTGGGCGCGCGACCCCCCGCCGAGATCCCCGGGTACACCGCCGAATTCGCGCCGTTTATCCGAAAGTTGTCCGCGTTCGCGACTGGAGTTTAAGTCAAAGTTTCCCCCAAAAGTGATGTTTATATTATATGTATTATATTATACGTACGTAATAATAATAATAATAATAAACACGCAGGTTCGGTGCAGGTGTAGTGATATATATATATATATGTTACTATACACCGTCAAAGAGACGGGCCCGGATCGCGGAAAAGCGACCGAATAGCGCCGAAAACGCCGTCGCCGCACGAAGAATGCGAGTCCGGTGTACGCTGTACTACGGGGCGGCACACATACTTACGATATATTATATATGTGCATCCGAAAGAACACCACCACCCCGTCGAAATAGAGAGAGAAAGAGAGTGACAAAGTGAGACAAAGAGAAAGAGACAAAGAGTGAGCGAGCTAGTGGGAAATATCCACCGCCGTTCCATCAACCTGCAGTCTCTTTGTACTCCGGCCCCGTCGCCTAAGTACCTATATCTATACTTACGCCGGCATGTTCGTTTGTACCTTTGCCGGAGGATACTCGCGTGCCGTTCGGTCCTCGCAGCCGTGTATTTATGTCTGTATATATATATATATATGTATATATCTGAGTATAACCGTCATCCGAAGAATTCGCGCTCATTATTCTCTCGGAAATTATATGCATTTCGGCGGTATGAGCTGCCGCGGGTGGGCGGGTGGGAGCTTTAAACAACGGAGGAATGCGAAACGATGACCGTGTGGGGGCGTGTTAATAAGGATTTCGAATAACGATTTGCAACAGTACACGCGCGCTTCCCCCAAAGTTTTTACCGTTGTAGACATACGGTTTTTTACCGTAAATATTTCCACCGCCCCGTCACCACGGTACCCGTCTTGGGTGCCCCTAAATCGTTAGAAAATTATGGCCGACGCTCGGGCAAACGGCCGGTATCTCCTCGGCTCTATATATGCAGTGGCGTTTATCTGGGACAACGTTATCGAGGAGAAACATTGCCATCCCTCCCATCTCCTCACACAATTTGGAAATTTCGCAAAAGTATCGTTTCGCCACACCGGGGTAACGCGAAACCGTACAAATCGCCGAATCTTCTAATATTCAATCGTTAAGTTACGTCGTTGATTATTTCGTATACATAGAACAAAAATATATTTACACCGCCCCGCCCCCCCACCCGTGGTTTTGATTTTGGCGAATTAATTTTTTTGGCCTCCTCCGCTCCCATCTAGTTTTTTACCCAGTTACGCTATTGTATATATGCTATATCTTTCGACCGATATTGTTCTATCCGTTTTGTTAAACTATCTCTGCTACACTCTCTTTACCGCGACATTTTTCTCAGGTATGTCTCTCTCTCTCCATTTATTTTCAGGTCTACATTTTTTACCCGAAACATTTGTTATTATCGACGCGACTGGCCCAATGTTAAGAGGACGTGACTAGATGAAACCGGAAGGCACTGTTGATGTAAACAAAAACCGTATCAGCTTAAATAATAATACGACAACATCTATTCCCCGTGATCGTATTATGCCGTTTTGGTCTGTTTATTGATTATTTTCAAATGTTTAATGTAAAATATTTACACCTGAGTGTACCGTTTGCAGTTCTGTTCTCGTTCTTTGTGCAGTCGAAATTCAATTTGTTTAATTTACCGTCATTGGATTTCCATCCGATTTCCATCCGTACACTACGACTTGGATTAAACTTATTTTGTTTAGATGTGAAAAAACGCACTATAACGCCACCGGCGTCGGGACTTATCTAGATGAATCTATCTAGTCAACTTATCTAGTTCGGATTATAATTCCAATATGAAAAATATATCGAATAAAACCAATATATTTCATTTTCGGGAATATAAATTATTCACGAAATTACACACGATTGATTATAATTTGCGTTCATAACGTTTGCAAGCCCCGGTTTTAATGGTTTTCCTCGGTCTTGAGTTCGAACGACTGGCTGGCAGCAAATGTAATTTTTAGTGCATTGCATATAGATTTCCCATTGATAAAATATAGTAACGTGCACGGGTATATTACATAACGCACTACTACCGCTGCCGTATATTTGTCTTACGAAAAAACTGTGCGGGGGGGGGGGGTACGATAAAATATAAATACAATATAATATTATAATACATTACGGGCTCTATACACGTATGCCACTGCGTATTTTATTGTTCTTTATCCTATATATATATATATAATATAATATAATATGCGAGCAATCCCCCGAGCGTATTAATACGACACGATTCGCGACGGGACCAACTCCGGGGACCGGCGAATAATACTGTTTTATTGAAAACAAAACAAAACAAAAAAAAAAAAAAACATCTGACACCGAGACGTCGGGCGGCGCGGCGCGGTGCCCGAGGGAATACGCGGCGAGTGTTTACCGTCGGCCCCCGTCACGACTGCGGGGCAAAAACACGCGCGCGGCGCTTACGTATAGGGTCGCCTTTTAATCGGAGGGGACAATAAAACAAAAAAAAAAATTTAAAAAAAAAACAAAAACACACACACACACACAGTAAAATATCGGCACTTAACCCAATCTGTCGGCACGGTTCCGCGGCGTGAACGCGACGGTACGATCGCGGAACGAGTCGGCAGGGTCGTCACCCGTCGTATCTCTGCGGTACAGTTTCGTCGCTATTATAGTCACTATTAAAGTTTCGGGAGCAAATCGAATTAGTATCGTTTCGATTATTTTCCCGTTGTAATCCCGTGTACAATAGTAATCGTATAACCTTTCCGGAATTTCGCAACTAAACGTTTTAACGGGGAGCTGGCGGGGGGAGAAGAATTTTTTTTGTTTTTTTACCTCTCCTTCTTTCGTTTTTCTTCCTCCAAAAATGTCCCGACCTTTTATCGGACAAGCGTTATCACTGCACGGGAGCGCGTCGATTGCATTCCTACGAATTAGATAGATATTACTTTTATCCGTGCTTGTTTCCATACGAATATTTCATTGTTTTACGAATTCCAATGTTGATTTACTGAAAAACCGAACGATTTAAAAAAAAATAACCAATTTCCTCGGTCAATCCAATGTAAAGGTAAAGGTAATCGTCGATTATTTGTACTGAAGATTACCGCTCACCGCAATGTAATAACACGACGTACTACTTGTCGGGAAATTCCCGAATCGGGGCAAAAATCGCAAGAATGTTTCGAATATTTTCCCACGTCTAGAAATTACTAATACTATTAACATACCGTGTGCATTTTACAGTGGTTCGAAATTGTTTAAAAATTACTTGACGATTATTTTTAACCGAGTTAGGACAAAAAGAAAATGGATCAAAATTAATGAAACCATTATTGTCGTTAAATTTTCCCATTTTTCCTACGGGTTTTTTTTTTTTTTTAATATATAATTTTCAAGAAAACTACAACGAAAATCAAAAATAATACCTCTTTAATGCACCAACTAGATACGAAATTCTTTCAGAAGATATTCTTAACTCGAAAATCGGACCAGGATGTCTAAAAGAAATCATAGAAATTGTAGAATTGTTTTCAGTTTAAACATCCGGCAATCGTTCCAATTGGAACCATTATTGTCGTTAAATTTTCCCATTTTTCCTACGGGTTTTTTTTTTTTTTAATATATAATTTTCAAGAAAACTACAACGAAAATCAAAAAAAACATATCTTCCATGCGCCAACTAGATCCGAAATTCTTTCAGAAAATGTTCTTAACTCGAAAATCGGATCAGGATGTCTGAGAGAAATCATGGAAATTGTAGAATTATTTTCAGTTCAAACGTCCGGCAATCGTTCCAAGTATTTCGCATATCAGTTTTTATTACATCGTTATGCATATTTTTTTTTTTTAACGTCTACTTTCTGCGTGACCGTGAAAATTTACCCTCGCGATATTCCACTAGTCAATATGGATCCCACTCCCCCGGTATATTATGATCGAGGGGGTAAAAAAGAGGCGGCTCGAACGTACTCGCGATAGGTGCACTGCACTTTTTATCTAAAGACAACGAATGATTGCCGAAAATGTAAAAAAAAAAATTAACGTCCGGTAATGTCTACGTCTATGTTACACCACGGATTACGGACGTTGGACATCCGTAGACAATAAAAATCTAGTTTTCCGCGTGCGAATCTATTGTACGGTTAATGTTTTTAAGTGTTTTACGGTGTTATTTCTATTGTAATTGCGCATAAAAATTAACGTTGGGTTACGTATTTCTCAATTGTTGTATATATATTTTTTTTTTTTTTTTTTATCTATCTATAACACCGGTGAAAATTGAATTATGTCCGCACTGCCAATGTATCGCTCGCGTCAATCCGCTCTACCGGGGTAACATTTTTCTAGTGTTTTTTTGTTTTGTTTTGCCCACAACCATTCCGCCGCCGATATTCGTCCAAAGGGGTGGCCCGGCCGTCCCGGCGTGGTATTTTGCCGTCACACGGCCGTATTATTGGTTCGGTTTGATTATGTGCGACCGGTACGCCCGGCCGCCCGTCGTAAATCCCGTTAATTATATTACGCGGGGCGGTGCCGGGCGCTTATTTCGACGGTTTAGCAGCGCGCGGCCCGTTTACCGGGACCCGGGGCGGCCGATAATGCGCATAATATATTATTAAATATTGAATTATAAAGTGCAATTGCGCGGGCGTGCAATAATATTATTATAATAATACCGCGATGCGTGTACGCGCGGCCGTGTCCGCCGACCGCGTTTCCGGCCGAACACGCCGTCGCGGGACGGCGACCGGCTTAATACACTCGCATGCCTATATATATATATATATATATATATATATTATATATGGGCGCGCGGGGATGTAGGTGCTTGCCGGCCGGATGCGCGTGTTTATCCGGGACGTCACGGCCAATTGACAGGTATAAATCCGGAAGAGATGACGGTTGATTAAGCAAATCGGACGGATCGGGTCGCACTCTTCTGGTCGCCGCCCGCCCGTCGCCCCACCGCCGGCCCGGGACTTAATGAGCGTGTGCCGCTCCCGTAGTATTAACCCGTCGCGCATTTATTACCGCCGCCAACGCTATACCGCCGGGGACTCCGCGACTTTAACGCCCCTGCTCGCCGCCGCGGAAAAACGATATCGGTCCCGTACGACCGTGCCGCGCCCCCACCGCGCATCCGGCCACATTCCCGCTCCACCGCCGCGTCCGGCGTGCGGGGCGCAGTGGCGAGCGGACGCCGGATTTCGGCGAACGCCACCGTACGCCGTACACTCGGAACAACCGTTGCCGGTTTTCGCCGGACATTCCGGCGACGGCGAACAATTCCATTTCAACGAGAATAAAAAAAAAATTACTCGTTCGTTTTAAATTTATTTTTACAATCCGAGCGCTTGTCGATAATGTGTTGTTTTTTTTCTCTCTCTTTTTTTTCTGGTGCATAAATTTTCAACCGGATTATTAATTAATCTAGTCCAATAAAGTAGTTGTGTTACAACAGTCGGTTTTCTGATATTGGCCATTAACAAATATGTTTGTTATCGTTTTTAAATATATATTCACAATAACCTAAACCGACCTAACCTGAGCGATGAATGGTTATTGGTTTTACTATGATGTGTTCGGTTTTTTTTTTTTTTTTTCGTTAATAACTTTTCGACCAGAAACCTTCGCTTTAATCTTCAACATCATCAGCAGCAGTGTCTGGCATTTGGTTTATCCATATGTTGAATAGGAAGTCGATTTTTCAAAACATTTTTCTCACACTTTCCTTTCAAATGATGAAAACCCGAAACAAACGGAGACCACGCATTAACGGTTTCTACTAATTTCGATTCGGTATTTTTTTTTGTTTTAATTCAGTAACGAATAATTTTGAAATGTTGAAATATCGAAAATACGTAGTGACGATTTTCATTATGAGCATTTATAGTTCGGAATTTTACGGACATTTTGCGTAATAATGTTTTGCAAAAAGCAATTTTTCCGGCCAAGAGCAGTATATATTTTTTTTGTTGTTGTTGTATTTGTCTTGTTTTTATAATATCGAAATAGAGACGTTAATTATAGTATTATATGGGCACGCGTAACCGTAAAATAATTAATCGTATTTATCGGCGGAGAAAAGCCTACATTTTTTACGGAAAGCTTAAATAATTTGCATTTCTTCTGCCGGTAAACGAAATCGTTTGGAAAAAAAAAAAAAAATTCAAGCGAGTTAATTCGTTATTGAAAATGACAACCGTAGCGGCAACCGCCGCCGCGTTTAAATTGAATAATACGAGTACAATATAAAAATTAAATTAAATTATTTATAAATGTATTTATTTATTTTTTTTAGTTTTTTTTTTTTATTTTATTATTAACATAAACGCCAATGACATCGCATAATAGTAAAGGTCGCTTTAAATGTCCTCTGTATTATGAATGTTATTTAAAAGAGTCAACAAATGTTCCACTCGAACGATAATTTTTTCTTTTTTTTTTAATTTGCAGAACAAGTTTTCAATGTATATAGGTATTAATTACTATTATGTACTTTTTTCGAAATTATTCCGTAATTATTTCGATATAATTACCAAGCTAAAAAAAAAAAATAACGTTAGTTATTTTACAAGAAAAAACTTTTATTCTACAATGCTCGATTGCGACGTTGAATAAATTATAGAAATATATATATTTTTTTATTTTTTTTTTTATTATTCATCTCGTATTTAACGCATTTTAATTAATTACTTTCTCAATCGTTTGAATATTCTGTATACGAGTATTTTTATGCCATACGACGTTTATCTCGATAGGGGTGGTATACAGGCTGATTATTTTCGTCACGAACCAGTCTGTTTATTCTATCTGCCAAAATTTTGAGTTAATACCATTTTGGTTTTAATAAATACATTTCTCTTTTTATTTTTTTTATATACCGTTGTTTTTAACCGGGTTGATATTGCGAAATCAACATTCGCGAAGAGTTGAAACAATTTGAAAATATCGCGAATACGACGATTTAACGACATCAGGCCGTATATCGGGTAAACGCACAAAATCGAATTAACTCAAAATGAATCGCTGTGGCTCGTATTAAAATAATCACTATATAAATACTATTTTTTTTTTTTCTTACTTTTTTACATTTTAATAATACCGCGACGAATGTAATCGATTAGGTGAAATTATAAGCTATCTTATCTCATAAAACTGATTTATCGACAATTTCTGATTTTTTTTTTTTTATAACTTCACAGACAAATTGTCGGAAAACTAGATTTAAAAAAAAAAAAAAATGGGCAACTAAGCAAAAAATCTACATATTTTAAGGAATAACATTGAGATATCGGAGCATTTCACCTAACCGAATACATTCGTCGTGGTATTATTAAAATGTTAAAAAGGGAAAAAAATCTAGTTTTCCGACAATTTGTCTGTGAAATTATATATAAAAAAAAACGTCAGAAATTGTCGATGAATCAGTTTGATTTTTATGAATATCCTCGATGCCTTGCCGACAAAGAAGAAAATCCACGACCAATACCCGTCGGCTCGGAAACATCTTTTCGTTTACAGCGATTAATGGTCGCCTATAGTAATTAAACTAAATGTCTTCTCCGTCATAAATACGAGGTCTGTTCAAAACGTACATGGACAAATGTCATTACGGCTAATCTACACACGATAACGTTTTAAATTATTTATAGATTTATTCCCCACGTATTAGTGAATATTTTAAACAAAACCCAAAGTCGCTATATTATCTCAATTTAATATTACACGCGGTATCAAATTCATTCAGTATGTTCCGTGTGCCGTTTTTGACATGTCCGAACAACGTGTGTGCATCAATTTTTGCTTGAAAATTGGCAAAAATGCAACGGATACGTAAGCAATGATTAAAACCGCTTTTGACGATGATTCCTTAAGTCGTTCCGTGACTTTCGAGTGGTTTAAACGTTTCAAGAATGGTCGACAGTCAACTGAAGATGATCCACGTTCTGGAAGACCATCGACATCCAACAACGATGATGTGGCGAAAATTAGCGAGAAAGTGCAAAATGACCGCAGATTTGCCGTTCGTGAGTTAGCGAATGAAGCGGAAATTGTCGTGAAATTTTAACCGAAAATTTACAGAATAAAAGGGTAACTGCCAAATTCGTTCCGCGATTGTTAACTTTGGAGAAAAAGGTTAAAATCGTTTAACGATTTGTCAAGACCTTAAAAATCGTTCTGCTGAGGTTAATATCATAAAAAAAAAAACATTATCACAGGTGACGAAACGTGGGTTTATGAAAACGAGACTAAAATCTGCGGTCCAAGGATAACGATTTCAAGGTGTAGAGGAAATTAAATCGAATACGGCAGTAGAAATGACTTAAGCTATAAATTTGAAACGGTTCCAACGGATTTTAAAAAAAATTGCGCGATCGATGGGACTATTGCATATCGTCCGGAGGAGAGTATTTCGAAGGAGATATCTTTAAATTTTTTCATTTTTTTTTTTTTGTAATTTTTAAAAATAAAATCCTGGTACTTTTTGTACAGACCTCGTATGTACTGCGTTTCCAACTATCCGTCTACAACCGGTGGTCACGAACAAGGTTTATTATTATTATTATTATTATCGATCTGCTTGAATTAAATAATACCTAACCCGTCAGTTTACAAAACACGAGTACCTATATAAATGGCTAAAAAATAGATTATGTCGGGTAAAAAAAAAGAAAAAAAAAAAAGAAAAAAAGAAAAAAGAGAAAAAGCGATTGTGTACGTAGTGTTATTATATTGTCATTCCGTCTCGTCGGTTATGGTTATTATCGCGTCAACTCCGAATAACAACCGTCGTCGTAATGTTATTGTCGAATCGTTCCCGTGCGGTTATTACCCCATAAGCAATACGGGTGCGGGAGGACGAGAGGGAACGTTAAGAATGTAAAATAAGGCGAAAACGAACGAGACGATTCGGGGGCCGGCGGCTTTTGTGACACGGAAAATACGAGACCGTAAGGGGTTTTGGCGGCGGTGGCGAGTGGCGGCGGGCGGCGGTGGCGGTGAGGCGCGGCGAGTGGCGAGTGGCGGCGGGCGGTGGCGGCGAGGCGCGGCGAGCGGCTGAGGGAACGACGATTCTTTACTCCGGTCACCGGTGTACGCGAGCGTATGGGCGCCTCCGCAGACCCTCCGCACAACACATTACGCACACCTCACCGCGGAATAGCCGAAGAACCGCGCGCGCGCGCCGGTGAAAACAGCCCCGGGGTCGGAGAGCAGGAAATGGCGTGTTTGTTCTGCTATTGACACGCGATTTATTTTAGGCTATCCAAAGACGATAGATTAAAAACCGACTGCCGCGGACTGGTTCCCGAAAAATCTTATGCGCGACGTCCCCGTCCATCCCCCACACCCTCTTACCCCCGCGGGTATAATAATATAGTTTTACTTATATGGCTGGGTTTTTTTTTTTTGATTTGTTTTTTTCTTTTTCTCGTTTTCCCTCCTATAATATAAAATACATATATAAAGGCATAGGTATCCCGATATTTCCCGTCCGTTTCCGCCGCTCCGTTTTCGAATTCCGTACGCGGCCGCCGACCGTTAGGTTCCGTTTGCCGTATCGTCGGATACGAGCTTAGGATATAAAACCAATAACAATAACATATCCATAATAACAATAACAATAACATGGTGGTTTTAGCCCCCCAAAACCGCCGGCCGTAGTTTTAGGGCGCGTTATCACCAAGAGCAACCGGTGGCGGCAACGCGATAGAGATTCGAGTTTAGCATTAGTTGAGTTGTCCAGTTGTTCTCATACAACTGTGCACTTTTCAGTTTCGCATAATCCAGTTGTCGAAATGTCTTCGTCGTGACGAGCATGTGCTTGTAGCATTCACGAAAGTCACAAAATCAAGTTCAACAAGTAATATGACAATTGATCAGAGGCACATTAAAACAGCGAAAAATTATGTGATTATTTTATGTCGCCAGCCGGTTATATTCCAAATAAATGGAACACTAAAATATAAATAGTTAATAGTAAAATATAATTTAGTTCATTTAATGAACCTATTCAACAAACAATAATTATTATTTTTCATTTTTTTTTTTTTTTAAATTTAATTTTAGTTACTAATGATATACTATGTATAACATTAATTAATACACAAGTTATTACATAATAAAAATAAATCTACTTACTAGAATCATGTGTTATTTTTGAAATGTCATTCCACGGTTTTTCTTTGATATCTTGCCGTGTATAACTAAACGATGTTATATCATATAGACATGCACGGTTTTCTATAAGTTGTACAAAATAGACATTTTTTGCCCGTTCATTTGCCATTTTAAATAAATTAATAAAATAAATCCAATTACGCGAGCGAGCGACTAGGAAGAGACTGACTTATCGAATGGCTTAAAAATAGTTTTCAAATAGTCGAGTTAGAACATATCAATTTAGTAATACATGCCGCGAAGCGTCGCGGTTTCGTTGTCGTCATCAGTTGCTTTTGGTGAGAACACGCCCTTAGTATTAATTGATTGTTCCTGATAAGTATAAATTATATATTTTTCAATTTTTGACGACGACCACAAAACAACAGTTTACAAAACGATATCTCTCATCGTCACACCGAAAATTTTTTGGTTGCCTCTCCCCCACTCTCTCGCACTATTTATGTGGTTTTCTAGATCCGCCCCTGTTAAAAACTTTTTTTTTATTAAATGATAATAATTATGTCGTGTTTTTTTTTTTTTAATTTTACAAACTTGTATAAAAATATAAATACATTCATATCCGTACCCGACGATAAAACATCGCAAACAAAAAACGATTCGGGGCAAAGTTCGAGTAAACAATAAATGTTCTGTTGAGTTTCAACTCAAAAATTGTATTTATATATTATTTATATGTATGTTTATATACACCTATGTATATTATTGTGAAAACTTAAAATTAACAATATCGTACGTAAACTCATCATTTGAATCGTCATCATACAAAATTTCGTCCAAATTTTCCAAAATTTGCTCGTCGAAAAGCATATTTTCATATAAATTAATTGAATATTTGTTAACAAATTTTTGGTAAAACATGTAGACATTTTATTGTTTTCAATATAAACATAATATGAAACAATTACAAAAATAGTAACAACGTATAATACGTTATAATTGTCAATTGATTACCGAATATTATGGAATTGCGCCATTTTGGCAACCAATATAAACAATAATAATATAAAATGTGTTTCATATCTACGGATATGAAGATAGAAACGTGGTTTATGCGCAATTAAATTCGTTATTATTATTTATTTTTTTTCTCTCGTTGTTATCGCCAAGGTACCACGTGTATTATATTTTCTATACAAATGAATTGTAACAAATAAATGATTATATAATTATAATATAATAATAGTCAATTGGAAATCGTACGTATTTTAGACGAATGTCGAGTATTTCGGACAATTCATAAATTAGTAGAATGGATTTTTATCTCGCTCGGAAGTCGATTTATCGGGACTAGGTTATGTTATGTAACCGAAACCGCGTGATTCGGCACTCCGGTTCCCTATGTCATAAACCGAATTTAAACACACGGTCGTCCGAATTCCGAAATAATAACAATAATGTTGGAGGTTTCGAATCCATCCGTCGTGTAGATGTGCATAAAGTAATAATGTAAATTTTTTTTTATTAAATTCGTCGTCGTCTGTCCGGCGTCAATACAATTTAATAACGTCATTCGATAACCCAACGGTTAGGTTTACCGGTGCTCTGCAATATTATTATTACTGTATTACCGCGCGACAATATTATACGGTCGCCGTTTAAAGACCACCAATAAACGTCCGGACATCGTCGATTTGTATGGGATTTTCAACTGTTTATACGTTTAAAACCGCGTCAGCGATGATGTACGTTAGTGAACATCGTTTATGATGTGCGTTAATGAACATCGCAATCAACGCGATTATC
The DNA here is from genome assembly GCA_956483605.1 of Tuberolachnus salignus. Lineage (NCBI taxonomy): Eukaryota > Metazoa > Arthropoda > Insecta > Hemiptera > Aphididae > Tuberolachnus > Tuberolachnus salignus. Next base: position 5,670,172 of record OY101433.1, on the reverse strand, counting down.
GTCGATGAATTACCATCAATTTAAATTAACAATTGGCGTGCGGTATTAATAATATCTAAACCGTTCCGCGTTATTATTTGACACGGTTTAAATACTCTTTAGATGGACGATACAATATTTTGAATTGTAAATATTTGTTTAAATTATTACATATACTAATGTTGTCTGCCATTGAGCGCTTAAACTTCAGAGTAAACCCCAAACCCGATCGCGATATAAATCGTCATCGTCTATCTATTAGTCCAACATATTATATGTTGAATTGCTCTTATGTCCACGGGAAATTCAATTTGGAATTTAGATTCATTTAACACTACTTTTTTTTTTTTCATTTTATCGAATACTTCATCTACTTTTACATTATTTCATTGTGCTTTTATTTCTTACATAATCCACACATACATACTACTCTCAAATAATTGATATGCAATTAGAATTTACATCCGTAAATAAAGACTATCATTACAATTGTTATATTTTATATTTTAGTCCAATACTACAAGAGCATTCGATTATACTGGGTATTATAGTTGGTTGTTTTAAGTACTATTAGCGTAGTATTTAAAATACAATTTACGATGTACGTTAGTGAACATCGTTTATGATGTACGTCAGCGAACATCGTTTATGATGTGCGTTAGTGAACATCGTAATCGACGCGTTTATCGTCGATGAAAAATTCATCAATAAATTAACAATTGGCGTGCGGTATTAATAATATTTAAACCGTTCCGCGTTATTGTTTTACACGGTTAAAAAAAACATTATCGATTCGTTCGGATATCGGGGTTGCCCGTCAAATATATTATTATGTCCGATGCTGCGTTTTATCCAATCGTCGATTTATAAAAGATGAAGAAGAAGAAAAAAACCACAACAATAAGATAATCAGCGGTGTCAGGTATTCGAATAATAATATTTACGTATTCAAATGTAAGCATTTCAATACTATTGTAGTATATTTTTATACTATTATAAATACATTTTGTAAAAAATATTCAACTACGCGTATTTTTTTCATTGAATAAAATAAAAAATACAGTTTTAAATTTGTAACAAAACAATCGTTTCATGGTAAATCGTAGAATCTATACGACCACATAATACAATTATGAACATTTATTTGTATTGAGAATAATATGTCACTGAATATTGAAATATGTGCCGGTATCTTATTTTCTGTAAAACTAAAATTTTTATTTTTTTTTTTTTCATTGTACGTTAAACATTTTAAACTCATCACGCAGAGATGTAATCAAAGACCAAGGGCTTTTTTTTATTTTCAATTCTAAACTCTCTTTCAATCATCATATCGATTACGTTAGAAATAATGCTTTTATGAAATTAGAATTATGTGTAAGGATTTTAACGACGAGTTAACTATTAAAATTATTCTATGCTTCTCAATAGTTCGATTTCATTTTGATTACGCTTCCGCAGTCTGGCACACCGATAATATTACCAAAAATCTATTTTTTTTTTCTTCAGTCCGAAATACGTTCTAAGGATATTTATCATATAAGTATCACATAGGCAAGAATTCCTCATTCAGGCTATGATAATACTCGTAGATATTTTAAATTACTCTTTGGATAGATGATCCAATATTTTGAATTGTAAATATTTATTAAAATTATTACATACTTGGCTGCCGTTGAGCGCTTAAACTTTAGAGTAAACCAAACCCGATCGCGATATAAATCGTCATCCTTTATCTATTAGTCCAAAATATATGTTGAATTGCTCTCATGTCCACGGGAAATTCAATTAGAAATTTAGATTCTACTTGATACTATTTTTTTTTTTCATTTTATCGAATACTTTATCTACTTGTACATTATTTCATTGTGCTTTTATAATTTGTACACTTTTAACATTATACCTATTGGTATTTAATATATACCGATGGATTTTATTTCTTACATAATCCACATACACATAATACTCTCAAATAATTTATATGCAATTAGTATTTACATCCTTAAATAACGAACATTATTACAATTGTTATTTTATATTTTAATCAAATACTACAAGAGCATTCGGTTATACTGGGTATTATATTTGGTTGTTTTAGTACTATTAACGTAGTATTTAAAATACAAATTTTTTTTTTTTTTTATATATATATTTTGTAAACTCTTACAAACCGATCGCATTTTTATTCAAGCTCTTTGTGCACAGGTCATAATTGTATACGTTTCGGTTGAGCGACTCGTGAGCGCCCACACGAGTAAACTTAAGGGTAAACTCAAAGAGTCCGGTGTTCACTTATTTTATTAACGGAAATCAAAAAGAATAAATAAATAAATCCGTCATATTTGTAATTGTTTGTTCTGTTTGTTTAGCAAACCATTCGGAGAAATTAAATTAAAATAAATCGTGTTATTAATTTATCGATGTTGTTGCGGTCATGTGGTGTTGTTTTTTTTTTTGCTACTATATTGTTAACATAAAATCGATGGGAATACAAGTACGAAAATTAATAAAAAAAATTATAATAACTACCATTTGGTTATTCCGGAGCACCGAGTACCTCGTATAAAATATGTATAATTTATTTTAACTAGTATATTCCGTATTATATATATGATTATATGCAGTATGACACTGCTAAGCCGTCAGACGTTAATTTCCAAACCATTCCATAACTGACGTAAATAACTACTAAAAAAAAAAAAGAAAAAAAAAAAAAGAGGACGAAAATATAATCGAAAATTATTCTAAATATATTTATTTGCAGCAAAGTGTTCTTAATATAATAATACATTCCGAATAATTGTTCGCTAATTTATTCGGATACGTATTGCGAATATAAAATAAAATTATTCTTTACAAGACTAAAGGCGTAGTGTTAGACGGGAAGTCGAGAAATTAGTATATAATATGCGACGAATTTAGTTTGCATACTGTTTGCGACGATACATCGTTGCAAATGAAAAATCGTTTCTGACCGAACGGTGTTCGGTTAAACGTGATAAATTCGATATTTTATTCAATTACTCATTACAAAACCAAAAAAAAAAAACAATAAAAATAATAATAATAATAAAATTGTACATGTTTTTCATGAATTTCGTCGTAATTTTAAAACTGCGAATACCTGTAAAAAAAAAAAAAAATTATTTGCGATAATATTATACTGCCTATAATAAACGCTGATACAATTTATCCGTAAAAGAAAACTTGATGATTTCAAATAGCCAACATAAGTATTCGGTGAAAATGTCTGTTCCGTTTCGTAAATATTCCGGTTTTCCGGGGTTTTACTCCGTTATTGAGAGTAGCACTTCAATGCACCGACTACGGATACAATTTTCCTCCAGAAATAACGCTTTGCGTTTATTGTTCGAACAGGCAGATGACCAAAAAAAAAAAAAAAAAAAATCGCATACATTATATAGTAAAAAAAATTCTCCACTCCGGTCAGAATGTAAAAAATCAATAAATATCAAACGCATTTAGAGAACACAGTACCGAAAAATTACCCCTAAATATTGTATAGTGAAAAACGCACGTCCTTGTATATTGTTAAAAATTAAATAAACCGTATATTTTTAGGTTTTTTTTTACATTCGTTGGTGATTTTGTATAAACGCGTTTATCTTTACATTTTCTTTATTTTTTTACACATTTTTTTTGAACAGTGTGTCTTTAACAATACTTAGCGGAATATATATATATATATATATATATTTTATATTACTATAATGTTGTTAAACATAATACCGGGCGAGTATAATTTATGGTCGATTCATATTTTGCATTCACAACAGTGGTGTAACGGTCGTTAGGAAATGACGAATGAGTACGTCGCACATTCCTTAGTGTGTATATATTCACACAATTAATTTAATTAAAACGTTCCAACTGTATTCGGCATCGATGTTTCCGGCGAGACGATTAATTTCGTGGCCGTTACCCGAAGTGTATTTTCGGACGACGCGAAATTTCCTAAGAGAGGAGAGGACATTGACGAAAAATAATAATAATAATAATAATGCAAAAAATGAAAAAAAAAAAAAAAAAAAAACACGTATTTCGCGGCGATCCGATTTTGCCTCGCGTGAATTGCATTTCGGGTTTTGCGCGACAATTACGACACATAGGATCCGTTGTTAACTCGTCTATTTATCTTTAAATAAAACACCGGCGTGGCATCACGGCGGTATCGTTTTTACTATGTAATGTCACGTGCATGTTACCTTTACATCTGTTGTGCCTGGAAACCGACGCGTTCGTATCGGACGAAGAAAACGCACCGCCCGTTCGTAAGCTAGAGATGTTTAAAACGATCCACACGGTCGCATTACCGTTATTTAGATGGTCGAGCATTAATAGTAAATTTTTGTGTTTTTTTTTTTTTAACGATATCACTGAAAAAAATCGACAATTTTTCGCCTCGAAAACGATCGGATTTACTCTCGTTTAAACTTAAAAATGACCACTATCACTATTGATCGTGTTAATCGTGTAATCGTGAAATTCGATCGAAAAAATGCGTTCACGTAAAACAGGGGGAAAAAAAAATATCATTCAGTGTGATTTGAGATTTTGTGTGTATTCTTTATAATTAAAAACGTGATTCAGAGCATAATACATGTTGATTTTAAATTTACTCGAATGAGACGATGTTCAATGTTAAAAAGTGGAATTTTCATTTTAGAATTAAAAAGAAACCCGGTAAATTAATATTCAATTAAATGGATATTTGTCGTTCCCTTGATGAATTCGTCTTTTTTTTTTTTTCGTCCTAAGCTGTTGCACGGTAAATCATACAGCCATCGAGATTCGTGTTAAAAAAAAAAAAAAAAAAAACGTGACGTCCTCTTTGAATATCGTATTTGGTGAACGAGAAGACAGCCGAGATTAGTCTTGTCTAATCTATTTTCACGGTATAAACAATAGTTCTGAACAATAAAATAAATGACGCCCCGTCCCCCTCGATTTTTTCCCCTGGCAACGACACTGTTACAATATCGTAATATTCCGATTTACATTTTATATATATATATAAAAAAATCCAACAGTTCCCGAATATCGCTCTTAGAAAAATTACAAATGCTCCACCTTGTGTGCCAAATTATACCTTACATAAAGACCTCGCAATGAAAACTGTCGACAGACGAAGCTGTAGTTTTCTACAAACGCTTTCGTAATCGCCTACAAACCCATCAAAATCATTTGATAAAAGAGCCTCTACACTCGGACCATTCCGGGAAACCCCGGGCGCGTCGTCTAAAAAGGAGCTGGTGCCGTGACTTGCTATAAATATAAAACGAAGTTCTAGACTCTAGACAGCGTTAATTCCCAGCCAAGTGTCGCCAATGGGTGATTTCTTAATTCATGATATTCGTGTTATTTTTTTTTTTCGAAATTATATATATAATTATATCATATATACTTATTGTGCTACGTTGTACAGATTGTGCATTTCAATTGTATTAAAAAAAAAAATAAATAAATAATAATTCGATGCGCCCATAATTGGGCTTAGTACGAGACTAAACGGTAATCACGATAGAACAATAATTATTATTACGTCGGTACGTTTGTGTAGGGCTAGGCCACGTTTGCAAATCAATACGATGATTTACGATTAATATCCGACAGAGCGGTAAAAAAACAAAAAAAAAAAAAAAAAAATAGAAATAATATTTGCTCGAGTAGTTGGATAAAAAGGTACCTGTTCTCGTAAGTATACGATTTTTATCCATTATGTCCGCGCGTATAGGCGCATTATTGTACAATACCCCACTATTAGTCGTGCGTTATATTATTATAAGTTGTCGAATATAAAAATTGAATATCGTTTACGTGTTTTTTTTTTTCATTCATATTTTTTTTTTTTTTGTGTCCGTCGACCAATCGATACATTCCTATAAGCACGACGATTATACGTGTGTGGGCGGACGGCCGTGATGAGCTACCGAGTTTCAGCGCACACGAGTAAATAATAAATATTTTTCTATGGGGGCTCTTGTACGCGGAGTGAAATTCTTTTACCGAAAAAAAAAAAAATAATAACAAACGAATAAAAAAAATCCGACCTTTTTTCCGTATACCTTAAACGTCCGTCAGACAGTGTTCGGGTGTTTGGTATTTGACCGACATTTAAGTAAATAGGGTCATAGTAAAATGTTCTACTAAAAAACTATAAATCGGGTTTTCAGTGTTTTTTTTTTTTTTTTTTAATCAACAATATAATAATTTTTAATACACTTTTTAATCCAACTATGGGGGACGGCAAAACCGTCAAACACCAAAACCTTGCAATCCTTTCAATCCATTTGCCTACGTTTAATAACCTCTGCCCCTTGGTATGTATCAAACAAAAACCTCCATAAAGATCTTAACTTACCAACCCTCAACGACTTGGTCAAATCCCATTACAAAAAATTTCATTCAAAACTTCACGTTCATTCCAACCCATTAATAAAAAATTAATCATCTGCTTCACTTATCCCTAGAAGGTTAAAAAGGCAATGGCCTAGAGACCTACTCTAAATTTAAATAAAAAAAAAAAAATTAATTAACTAAAAACTTCTCAACTCATGTCAGGTGGCACTACTGGGAGCCTTCCTATTCTTAATATAAACGTCAAATTAAAAGCTACCACACTTACTTATTATACTCTGTGTATAGATTGTAAATATATATATTTAAAATAAAATACGCTTAAGTAATTTAAAAAAAAAAAAAAAAACTGTTAACAATTTTCCATTAAACGCGTATTTTAATCAATTTTATTTAATAATAGTGTACAATCACGGAAAATATATATAGAATTAACGAAACGAGATCCATTATTTTAAATGAAATGTCCTGATTTATTCGTATAAACTCATACGTTGAATAAAGAATGCTCGTTTTCGTTATATCTAAGATATTTTCTATGGTTTAACTTAGGTTTCAATTGGTTCTAGTTTAAATTAAAAAAAAAAAAACTCGATACCGACGAACTGAATCCATTGGAACATCAAACACCATATTTTTTTCGTGGTGTGCAATACCCATTCTCGACGGCCGAATTGTCCGTGTGTTACCGGTACAATATTTCAGTTTTTGGTTTGAACGGTTTTTTTTTTTTAATCGAAAACTCGGAACGATGGTCAGTTTAATGTGCCCTGTCCGCGACCCATCAGCAAACCATTGAAGCCGAATAATCAGAACGAATGTATAAAAATATATATATTTTTTTATTTTTTTTTTTAAAGATATAAAAGAGTAACACATACAATAACAATTGCGCGCATAAACAATACGATTGGATTTATTTAACCCCCGAGAAGCGTAGCCCGTGGCTGGGCACAATGACTTACCAGCGAAAAACAAAGTAAAACAGATAAATAATAATAATAAAGTAAGTAAGTTTAGAAATAAAAATAATACAAATAACGTTTTAAAAATATTATTAAGATTTTAATTATTACTCTTTGAAAGTTTTCTTATGCGATCTAATACCACTAGTCAACGCGATCGGAGGACCCTCGATTGGAGAAAAAAAAAAAATAATAAAAATAAACCTACCGAATCGACTCTTAAAACTTTGGTTTACGCCGCCGCCGCTGTATCGGCGAGCAATTGAACTTGGGCAATTATCGGAAAACAAAACGGTATTCATGGGGATTTGAAGAGAAGTTGAAATAAGAGCCGGGCAGAGAGAGTTTACTCCTCATCCACCAAATACCCCTGCGGTGCGTCTGCATCGTGAAGTTTTTCGTCCTTATTGTTTCGTCGAGTATCGGACGTCTTAGTGTTTGGCCAGAGTTCACGGGCTCGGGTCGGAGTCACTTTTATTTCAACTTATTCCGATACGGTATACACTGAAACTTACTGAAACCGATAAGATTTTTGATGTCGACGAAAATACGTCCAGACGCGAATACGCCGCCCTACCGTCGGCGACCGCAGCGATGAAACTCTTGTTGATCTTCTTTATTTATTTAGTTTTTTTTTTTTTTTTTTATATAACCGTTCCGGGATAACGAACATAATATTACGTTTTCTTGCCGATTTATCGTATTATTTATGCCGCAACTGCGCGGTTTATAGTATTACGCCGATTCCCCACTGTCCCGGCCGTGAACGCGGAAATCGAAGACGTCCGTACTAAACAACCGTAATAATCCCCGGTTAATTAAATAGTATTCGAATAAATAAATATAAAAAAAAAAAAAACCAACGTGCGAAAAAGACAAAAAAATGTCTGATTAATCCATTACGCGTATGATGAACTAGAACAATATTATTTACAACAGACGTATATCTGGTCGACTCTGACCGGCGATGGGTCCGTGACGGCGTAAAAAAAACAAATTAGACGTGAAAATAAAATCCACCGGTTAAACCTGACTAATTTGTAGCCGCCCAAATATTGACGATTGGCTATTATAAACATCGGGCTAATATCCGTCCCATTAAAAGTAGTGATTGATTTTTTTTTTTTTTTTTAAATAAGAACGGTAGTCAGTAACGGTTTCGTGTTACTCGTTTTCTATCGTTTAAAATTTTAACAAAAAAAAAAATAATAATAATAATAATAATAAACGATTAGTTAAAATTGATTTAACAAGGTTATTATGAGTATAAACAAACTTTATGTGGTTTTTTTTTTTTAACGTTAAAATATTCCGTTCCGCACGGTAAACCCTATTTCAAGTGAGCAGCTCCGTGTCGCGTTAGAAGTTATTGAATTATGACGAAATAATTCAATACAAGGGGCCTACGGAAAACAGCATAAATCGGCACGTGGACAAACAAGTTTGGGAACTCTTTAAATTGCATTTATGAATGGTGGGTTTTTTTTTTGTAAAAGTGTATTTTTATCGGATGTACGCAACTGTCAAGGCGGAAGTAAAAAAAAAAATGGCAAAACAATTTGTTAAGCGTATAATATTACGATAAAATGTATCGTCTTTAAAAATGTATAATGACTGTCTCGTGTAAATAGTTATCTAAACAATAATTATCTGACCATATTAATTGACGTCCGATTTCAAAAGTAAAAAATTTGTGTTCGTCAACTAACAAAAATCAACAGGATATTCTAGTAAATAAAACGATTTTCCGGGACACGCAATTTCAATACTTTTTTTTGTCGAAAACGAACACAAATAGTATTTATAACGAATACGTTAATTCGAATATTCATTAAAAACTACGTACCAAACACGTCCAAGCAACTTTATTCGAAGGTGGCGTTCCCTAGACCATTTTTTGGGCCTCAGAGTTGTATAAACAAGTGAAACATTGACGTGTGCTTTCGTTTATTTCTCGGACCACTCTTTTTCGGTATTTGTAAAAAACGCTCGGATATTTCCACGTCGTACAATGAAATATGCGAATATTTCGGCACGGTGGTATTACAGTTGATAAATCAATCAAGAACTATTTAAAAAAAAAAAAAAAAACAAATAACGGACGACGGGTCCGGCGTAGGTTTTGGTTTTGTTGATTTTTGGGTAACGTCGGCCTACACCATGGGGTAAAGAGACACGACTAATTCTTTATAATCTTACCGAGTTCACCGAGCTCCGGTTTTTTTTTTTTTTTGTTTGTTTTTCGTCAGTCCCTCGCCGATTTCCACGCGCCTACCGCGGCGGTCCAGTCATAGCGCGTACGGCTTTTTTAGCACTTTTTATTATACTATATTTGGAAGTCATTAAAATCGGATTATCCGATGACCGGATATTCCGTCGGGGGCATTTGCATAAACATGTTTTGCAGTAAAACGCGTTTGAGTAATCGTCTGTACCCGTAATAATATGTGGTAATATACGGCGCGAGGAAAATGGCCACATGCTGTTGAAAACGTTGATTATCATCTGTCCGTCGTATGGCATGTCCGGCGGCGGTCCGTTGTTTCGGTCAACGTTAAACACGGTAAAAATGAAAAATAAAAAAATAAAAAAAAAAATGATACAAAAAAAAAAAAAAAAAAAACCAACCCCCGGGGGCCCGGTAATATTGTTTTTCGGCTAACACGGCGATCGCGCGGACAAACGGCACCGGATCGTTTGTTCGAACATGTGTTGCCTACACGTTTTCCGACGGGTTTAACGTTTTTAAACCGCGATTTTTTTATTTGTTTATCATTATTATCATGATTATTGTGTATTATATTTAAATTTTGTTCTGCGCACGTTTTCGATATACCGGTCCTTTTGGTCGAAAACGACTTTACGATGACCCGCCCCACGCGGTAAAACTGCCGTGCGTATACCAACAAAAAAAAATCAATATGATATTCGCGGTATGGTTTTTTTTTTTTTTTTTTTTTTTTGTTTTGTATAAACACAGCGGTTTACCGGTTTATAGTGGTAGCCGATAGATTCGGTTATTTCCCGTCGTGCCCGGTGAACCCAGATGTAAAACATAAACTCGCTTTGTGAGCCCCCGTGTGGAAATTAAAATCGAAAAGTTTCGAGATTTTCGTCAGACCGTCCCTTGTGTTCGGATCCCCGGGTTTCGAATTTTTTTCGGGAATCTAAAAAAAAAAAAAAAATGTATGAACTCCGTACGCGCCGGGCGGAAAATCCGCATTAGTCAATGTACGGCGTGAAAGTTTTCGGGCATTTTTACCGAGCCAAAGAGTCTCGTTAGATTCGGGATAATGATTTTTTTTTTTTTTAAATGATTTTAAGAAAAATATCGAAGAAAAGTGCACTATTGCGCATACGACTACATTTTATTGGTGGTGTGCGTCGAGTAGTTTTTTTTTTTTTTGATATTTTTAAATTTCAACGATAATTAAAAATCTCATCGATATCCTGTATTAATATTCAGTTTTTAAAAAAAAAAAAACTCTTTTATCTCGGAGATATGATGGGGATTAAAACCACTTTACTGAAATCGGTGTTGCGCAACAGTCAACAAAAAATTTATCGAGATAAAAATAATAGATAATTTAACAAAATTTATCTAGATACAGATAAAATATATATAAAGTTGTAAAGTATCTAGATAAAGATAACGATAAAACACTTTTTGTGTGGATAATAAAAAAAGATACGAATTTTAAATTTTTAATCGCTTACCTATGCATATATTTGCTTCGATAGCTATTACTCTATTATCGATTTTTAATTGTTTTTCCCTCTCCGATGCACCAACTAGATACAAAATGAATTTAGAAAAGTTGCGTAAAAAAGCATACACCATAGTAAAATCGATTATACATTCTTTGCATCGTAAGATGGACAATTTTGTCACTTATCTAGATAAGATAAAAGATAAATAATTATTTATCGAAACGATCGATCTGGATAATGCACAACGCTGGATTACGAATTTTGTCGTTGAATGTCGAAAATAATAATAAAAGAACAAATAGTTTAATATTTAAAAATACAATAAAATCGTAGGGGTAAAAAATGGTAATTGAAAAATTGAACCGTATATGATGAAACCGTAAGTTAAACAATCATACACCTCATGTCTTGAGATGCGAACAAGACAACGTAATTTACGTATTACAATCTGTACTTGGGCCGACCTATCAACCGAAATAACGTGACTCCCGTGACGTTCGAACTCCCAGGGGGCGTACCAAAAAGGAAACTCGTGCCGGCGGACATCACGGTATTCTGCATTTTAATAACATTCCGCATTTTACTAATAATATGTGCCGTACAGTTACTCTGCGCGTTGTTGAAGTGTAAAATTACATTTGAAATCGAGACCATCCAAACAACAGTAGGTCGGTGTGAAAATAATTTTTTTTTTTTTTTTCTCTCTTTTGCCCATCTGCGAACAACGTTTTTCTACCAGAAATCATTGCGCTGGACCTAGAAAGGTGGTACGCGAGAATGTAATTTGTACGAGGTCCGTACAAAAAGTACCGCGGTTTTATATTCGATAATTACAATAATGCAGTTACATATTATTATTTAAAGATATCCCCTTCGAAATAGTCTCCTCCGGACGATACGCAGTGATCCCGGCGATCTTGCCGTATTTCAAAATGCCTTTGGAACTGTTCCAAAGTTAAAGCTACGAGTTCTGTTGCAGCGTTCGCTCGCATTTCCTCTACGTTTTGAAATCGTTATGCGCAGATTTTAGTCTTGGGAATAGGTAAAAAATCACGCGGGCCCTGATCATGAGAATAACCAGAGTCCGCGGGACCACAGCAATTTTTTTTATCAGCCAAAAATTCACGAATCGACAGCACTACCCTTCGCATCTGTACATTTTCCTGTAAAATACCACGACCAGACACAATTGAGATCAACTTTGCTAACACACGAACGGTTAATCGGTTGCCATTTCGCATTTTTTTGGCAAATTTTGTCGCCACACCATCGTTTCTGGATGACGTCGACGGTCTTCCAGAACGTGGATCGTCTTAAGTTGACCGCCGACCGTCATTGAAACGTTTAAAACACTCGAAAGTCACGGAAACCCACTTAATGAATCATCCCCAAAAGCGGTTTTAATCATTTCCGTACGTTTCGGTTGCATAATTTTTTATCGAGTTTCAGGCAAAATTTGATGCACACACGTTTTTCGTTAATTTTGGACATGTCGAAAACGGCGAACGAAACAAACTGACCGGATTTAGCCACGTGTAATATTAAACTGAGATTTGATAGCGACTTCGGGTTTTATTTAAAATATCCACTTATTCGCAGGGGATACGTCTATTTACAACGTGAAACGCTATTGTGTGTAGATTAGCCGTATTAACATTTGTCCTGGTACTTTTTAAACAGATTCTCATATGATTATTCTTGTAGTTAACCCGATAATGACGAAAAACAGAGAATGAATATGTAAATAAAACATTTTTAAATATTTCACTGAAATAACATTATAATTTCGATATTACAGATTCCATATTTGTTCAGGCATTTGTATTATTTTTTTTATATTTTTTTTTTATGTCTATGACCTATATATGTTAATTTAGTTAATATCGTTCAAAACATTAAAATTTGCGCATTTCTCGCCCATAGTTTTTATATTCCAACGATTTTTAATAAACCCGATAATACAGATAATAACGATACAACGATTCATATTATGGAATGCGAGAAATATTCAGTTCGAAGATTACTTTAGGGCGTCCATAAATAAAAATCGCACAGCGTCGTATAGTTTTATAAAATTAAATTAAAAATGGAGTACAAATATAAAAAAACGCCCTGATTTTTATGATTTTCGACAAAATTTACACTTAAAATGTTTATAAAATAAACGTTTCACGCAAAATTTTTTTTTTTTTGAACATTTAGTACAATTTATGATGAACCTCGTGTAAAATTTCTACCCGGCTAAAACAATTTCATCTGCATAAAACCAAATAAAACCCGAAAAACCAAACGCCTATAAATAGGTCGAAAATCCCCAAAGATTTTTTGAAAATTCGGCCACGCCTAGTAAAGGCAATTGCTAACATTCTGTACAAACTATAGGTCTCTAGGATCAGTTTTAACCGAGTTGAAACAAAAACAATAGTCTAAAATAATGAAACCTCTATTGCAATAAATTTTTCCGTCTTTTCCCAAATTATTAAGAATTTTGGTGCTCAATGCACCAATCAGATCCCACTTTTTTTTTTTCTTCTTTTTTTTTTTTTTTATCCGAAAATGCACTACACTCGACAATCCGAGCGAGATTTCCGGTACAGAAATGTCGTTCACAGACGGCGGCCGAAATAAATTTACAAAAACACACCGTATAGTAAATCCAACAATAACTTTCGTTTTGCTCGGAGTCTAAAACGTTTACTATAATGTTTCTTGGATTCCGAGGGGGTTCGATATACATTATTAATATTACCGTACACCTTACCCCCGCAATAATATACGCCTAAATATTATTCTACGCGTATGCGTACCGCCTCGTGCGTTCAGCAAGTTGCAGGGGAAACGGTGAAAATTATTTTGGAGAAACCTTTGGTGCAAACACATATAGATAACAGTCATTGTACACCGTTATCGCGTTTTAAAACTTTCACGGCCCATGCGTGTTATTAGGCCAGAGCAAACAACATTATTCTTGGTTATTTTATGGGCCGTAGAAAAAAAAAAAATAAAATAATAATCGTACGAAGCAATTCCGCCTATGCGCCGCGGAAACGAGCTTTAGGAGGAACCTAGTAGACAATTTAGGCCTCTCCCCGACCACCAAAAAAAAAAAAAAAAAAATTAAAAAAAAATACTGATAATATCCCGTATATTTACCGTGTGATTCGATATGTAATCCGTCCGATAAAACCGTATACGACAATTCAGTCTTGTAGAAAATACTTTCAGAAATATATAAATAAATACTTTACTCGTGCTAATTATGTTGCACGAATAAATATTACTATGCAATACATTCGGAATACTTCTAGACAAAATTCATTTTCGCAATACCTAAGGTTTTATTTAAACACAAATATACTCAGTGCTTGAATCGAGTCATTGTGTTAATAGTTATAACCGAACTGGCAATAAATAATTTGTACTTTATGGTATGAAAATTTGATCGGTATTTGTTTAACGGAAATCGTAAAATTTATCAAAACAATTTTAACCGAACTCTACTCAGAACCCGTCAGATATAAATTAAATTCCACTCTGTATCGTATTTTCCGACTTCACACCTACAACAGTGGCCCTGCCCGCGGTACGGAGTACGTCCGTTTTTTAAACATTATTCTACGGTTTGCAAAAATAATAAATAATTACCAATAATAATCTTTTTTTTAGTACACGAGTAAATAAATACTCGTAAAATATAAATTTTAATCGAGTATATATATATATATATATAATGCAGTCGTCACGCGATACATTACGCATACACAACGATATTTATTTTAAATAAAATGCCGCGATTTCCATAAAATTGTCCATCCACAACAATTTACTAAATGACTTGTAAAGGGTTATATAAATTGGCTGCAAGTTTTCGAGTAGGTTGCGGTTAATTACATCTACGTAAACTTCCATAATAAACTAACTGCCGGCTATAAAAGGAAAGACCGCCTCAAAACAATGTAATGCACTGCAGTTGGAAACAAGTCGGATGCATTTTCGGAAGCTCGAAAATTGGATTATTTTAGAGTACGAACCAGTATTTTACCGGAGGATTCACTAAAAATTCCCTCGGGGTTATACAGTATACAGCGATCGCTCTAACGAGAATCTGTGATTCCGCGGTTTTATATATCAATTGAATTTTTTTTTTTATCGAAAATATTGACAAGATAGTAGGGAGAACATTTTGTCAATGTCAACCGGTTTTAGAAACTTATTATAAATTGCGTATAAAATAATCGAATAAAATTTCAACTTTGAAACTTTCGTCAAAACGACAAACGGAACAATAACTGTATGGTATTAACGGCCATTATATTTAATACAATAATTATATTATGTTACTATCCATACAACTCGATTAGACAACCTTACACCGACACAATGTAACAATACATATTACACGTATGATTGATATTTTTACAAACCGAAATAAAAATAGTAAAAGCGTAATTTTGCGATATGGAGGAAATTACACGAGTATTCATAGAAAATTCAGCCGGGATAATGCAATTATTTTACTGGTAATAATAGATAATAATTTATTGATTTGCTATTGAATTATTTTTTGTGTAAATTTCGCAGCGTATTTTATATTTACATGTACGTACTTGGTGGTCGATCACTAGGTGCTCGCTCGCCCCTTGGTAGTTTTCTGGCTGGCTGACCGCTATACCGCTGAAGACAGCTAATTTTATATTTGTTAACTATTATTGTCATTATCTAGTAATCGAAACACTTTTCAATTATTATTATTTATTTATTTATTTGAATACATACAATCTGTAAAAATTTGTTTGCAATAAGCACGTTTGATACTGTGATATGATTAAAAGGAGTAAACAAGTAGTAGTAACACTTTTGACTTGATATTTGTATTATTATAATTATTATTTGTAGAATAATCGGTAGTAAATAATCGACTTCTTCTATGGGTAATCGCTATTGTACCATCGGCGGCATTTAACTAATTTATTAAAGATGAAACCGACTGTCTGTTATTACTCAGACTAAAGTTAACTTATTATTAGTAAAAAAGAATATTTTTTATTTTTTTTTTCATTACCGTTTGAAATTCATATTTTAATGAAAATCGTATCAATCACGTTGGTTTTTTTTTTTCTGATCGACGTGGACAAAACCTGTTCAGCCCCACAATAGTACTAGGTAATTCGAGAAGAACAAAAAATACGGAAAATTGTTATTTATTTTGCTATTACAAATAATTGTATAGTTTTCGATTTTAATATATATATCGTTTTTCGTTATACAGGCAGAGCCGACTGACGAGTTTTGATGGGCTATAAATAACGAACAGTAAAACTTAGAGAAAAGGTTTTTTTTTTTTTATTTAAATCAGTATTCAATCCCATTTTTAAAAATTATTATTTGAAAACTATATCTCCAAGATGGCGGCCGTCAGCATTGATACACTGTTGTAGACGATCTCTGAAGCTCTCGTATGATTTTCGGCACATTTCGACTGGTATGGCCTGGACTTCCACAGTGATTTTCTATTTAATTTCTTCTATGGTATGTGGGCGATGTTTGAAAACTCTATCCTTAAGGTAGCGCCAGAGGAAAAAATCACACATGCTTAAATCTGGGGACCGTGCTGGCCAGCAAAAGGAAGAATTCTCCTCAAAGAACGGTCTGAGATTCCCAAAGCTACAGCGTGTTTCCGGGCTGAGCATCATGGTGACTGCTCAATTGATTCTCTGACAAACAGCACATTTTCGGGGGGTTTTACCGTTCCGGGTGCTCCGTGCCCAAGTCTACTTAGGGTACATGCAGTTTCTCCCATATGCCGTATCCACAATTCGATAGTGTTAGCAGAAGGACCAGATTCAGCACGTGGAATGCCGAAGTGTATACGAGAAAAGCCCTTTGTGCAGCCGATCACAGAATGATTATTTTCGTAATTGGCACGCACGACGAAACCACGATGTACGCCTATGTCCAGACCATGATTACGAATAAAAACGGCATTACCGTACAATTCAAAATGTACCACTTATTAAGGCCTGGTCTTATCTTATCACAGATTAATGACCTCATTAAACTCGTCAGTGGGCTCTGCCGCACCCTGTACAATGGATATTATCTTCGTTCCGTCTCACCGTTAACGACGAGAAGCAGTGTCAATTTTTTTTCTATTTTTTTTTTTTTTTGTTTTTTTCTTTACGAAATTCGGTCGTTTCATCTTACATAGAGTTAGGTTAGGGTTATAAAAACTTCGCCTACCGTCGTTTAACTGCAAAATACATCGAAACGCGGGTACCTATCCGCAAAACGGGTTATCCGAGCGTTAACTATCGCCGTGGAAATTTCGGCAATAACTATTGCCAAGAACATCGCGTATATACAACAGGAGTAGACCGTGCAGAACAGGCAGTGAATTATATGGGTTTGCAAACTTTCGAAGCAGTATTCCGGAAACGTACACTTTAAAATCAATCAAGAATGTAACTGCAGTAGTAGTTATGAGACGCTCGTCATAAACGCGTACCACGGTAATAGGCCCGACAATAGGCGGCAATTCAATAGTCATAAATCGCCGTTTATACGTTTATAATCTAATCGAATAAATTAATCGATAACCAAAAACAATAAATAAAACGATATTTTGTCGTTTCGAACTTGTTATGGCATACGGCCCGCGCCTGGTTAAAAATCTGTTTGAATTCCGTCCGAATGGATTTTCATATGATACGATTCCGAGTTTAAATAACTATAATGTCGTACTATATACGAAATTAATTAATACGCTTTTATGATTATTGATTTTTTTTATAAACATTAATTCGTCAAAATCCGAAATCCGGGTTTATGATTCGTTCCGAATTCCGGATTCTCGCATACATTTATGTAAACCAGTGTTTCCCAACCGGTGGTCCGCGGTCCCATAGATTTTTTCTTCGATTTCTATTACAAATAAATTATTATTTTTTTTTAAATAGCGAAAAAAATCACGACTTATTGAGGAACCGTATAATATTATACGGTTATCTTATCGTTGTTGCTGCTGTAGACCGATAAGCATTTTCCACTTTTATAAGTGTCTAGGTATCAGAGTAATAAATTGAAGTATAATTGTATATTAGTGAAGTATAGTAATAAAATATAAAGTAAAATAATAAAAGTTAACATTTCTCGATAGATTTTGTATATTCTTGTTAATGAGCAAAAAAAAAGGTATTCTTAGTTTTCGTTAAATTGAGGTGGACCGCGACCTGATGTAAACTAACAGTGTATCCAGATTAAGATAAAAGTAAAATTCTATTTATACATAAAAAAATAAATAAATAGCAATTTGTAATATTATTTGATAGATTTATAATTTATAGATTTTACCGAACAGTGTTGAATTAAATATATTTCAGTTTCATTATTCCATTTGTTATGATAAATACGTTTCCTCCACTGGGAGATCTCTTCAGTCCGTCGTCCGTCTTGTGCTGAATTTGTTATATTTATCAGTTAAACTTATTTTTCAAAAAACTGTAACAAATTGCTTGGAAAAAAAAAAAATAATAATAATAAATTTAAAACTAAAACCAACGCATTAGTAATTATGATTAAATATTTGAAAGAAAAAATTAATAAGTTAATCTATGTTACCTAAGAAAACAAAAAAAAAAGCACACGTCAAAGTTAAAATAATACATATTTCCCTTTGCTCGGAATATAAATATATCTATCAAGATTAATTTAGTTAAGACAATACAATTGTTCGTCTACGACAAAATATCTTTCGTTATTTATTATCTAGATAATGCTCAACACTGTTTTTAGGACAATCCGAATTTTTCCCATATCCGTAATGAACCGAGATAACCGATCAAGTTACTCTATACTATTAGACGTACGTTAATCTTTAGTGGAATTGCACGGCAATACGTTTAATAAAAAAAATATTATAAATAACACACGAGTATATTATACTAAAAAAAAAAAAAAAAAAGTATTAATAAATTCTATCGAAGGCTTTACGCCACAAACGCAACGTAAATAATAATTTCTCCGGTCGATCCGTTATAATATTATGCGTATTTTCTACAGGAATGCGGGGCGCGGGCTTATAAATAATAATAATACGCGAATATTTCGTGATCAATGATATAAAGAAACCGCATGCCCAGACGTTTTTTTTTTCTTTTTTTTTTTTTTTAACTAAACATCTCTTTGTGTCACTATTACTAGTAGTACAATATATATATATATATATATATATATATACAACATTATAAGAAACAATCAAAAATGTATACTTATTTATTATGGTTGGTTGACACTCGTTATTTTATAGCCCCGAGCCATTTGTATTATTATAGTATTATTCTAGTGGTCTGAAGTCTCGTGCGGATGCAGAATTCCCCATGGCCTTTTAATCCTATTATTAAAGGAGTAGTGGGTACCTAAACTAATTGGTCTAATAACATCGTCATCAGAATAATAGGGTGCAGTCACATAATCTTCTCTATACATTTCGGCCAGTATAATATTATTCGGCAACATTTAAATCCCGAAAAATGTACAATATTCAATATTTTATGTATTTTTTTTTTTTTTTTTTTTTTGTATTGAAAACTAGCTGTCCCGCGTACAGTATTAGAAAGCAGTCTTTCAGCATTAATAATACTCATCGGCTTCGTCCGTGGTATCTGATTGTTTTTTTTTTTTTTTTTTTTTTTTTTTTTTTTTTTTTTTTTTTTTTTTTAATCTGCTATTTAAACATATTTCGATTAAATTATTGTTTATTTATTCATGTCCGTGACAAATAAATTAAATAATTAATAACTGTTAGGTTTTTTTTTTTTCTATCCGTATCATCAAGTTAACCCAGGAATAATAATAAAAACAAAAAAATAATCTCGAATAATATAACCAAATATCATCGAAATGTACCGGCTGAGATATTACGAGATTAATGCCCGGACAGATAGATAGAAAAACGGTTTTTTCCATATGTATATGTTAGATTGTATGATATACAACCCAGTCGTGATAACTCGAAGTTGAAAATGGATAAAAAAAATCGGTTCGAGATAACTAACTTAATTTTTTTTTTTTTTTTTTGAATTCCAGCAAAACGATTTTAACAAATTTTAAAAATCAGGCATATGCCTGTGTAATAAAAATAACGAAATATATTTATTGTTAAAAAATGATGATAAAATATCTATGACAAAAATGTAAAAAGACACGTTATTGTCTATGGTTAGAAAATAGTAGGTTCTTCATTTATGATATTTAAGCTGATTATTAACAAAAACTAAATCAAAATCGTTTGACTAATACAAAAAATACGCATGTACAACAATAAATAATATACAAAACTACTAAATCCGGTTTGATATTACTATTTTCATAATCATAATTAAATAAAATAAGACGGACATATTTCGCGCCATGGAGGGGAATTTAATTTATATCTGTACGCAACAATAAATCATTTTTTCATAAATGTTAATGAAAAACCATTTTGAGCGAGGTGCAGTAAAGACGTTTTGATATATTAAAATTATACCTACAAAATAATTTAAAAATTATCTGTATTATTGGTCACAAATTTGTGTGTATTTTTATGGAGCTTAAAATGTAGTAATCACATACATCGAAAAAAAAACTTAAAACACTTTCTTTAATTTCCTTACTGTTAAATATACTTTATATTGTATATATTAATATGCTTTAATTATGGTAGTCGATATGAAAATTTTAATTCGGTACTTGATAAAATTACAAAAACATTAGGTGGCTGACCATTTTTTTTTTTTTTTTTTTTTTGGGGGGGGGAGAGGCTAAAGTCTGTTGTCCACCTATTTGGGTGCGCACATAATAGGTACATGCGTATATGGAATACTGGGTAAATAAGTAATTAAATACTGAATCAATTTTATTTTTATTTTTCAATAATGGTTATCGCTTTCCGTATATACAGTTATTAAGTTTAAAATACATTAAATAAATTAAGTATTATTACTTTTCTGGCGAGTGAAATGCACATTAACCGGGGTTATGGGTGCACGATCTCCTTAAATTCGGCCCTGGAATCGGTATATAAAATAGTTATAAAAAAACTTTAATTGTTTTTGTAATTTAATTCCAAGTTGTTCTACTCGTGAACGCCAAGCGTTAAAGAAAACTACATCTTTACAAAAAAAACGTATCTGGATAAGTGGTATACTGATCAAAGATTATTATTTAAATAACTTATTGATAATTTATTTTTCTAGACAAGATAAATGATAATATTAAAAACGTAATCTTAACACTGTTACAATGGCAAACCAGAATTTCGACCTTCATCGATGGGTTATTTTTTTTAAAATCTGATTCCGGTATCCGTACGTACGTACGTATACAGTGGTGTATTGGAAGGTTAAGTATACTCGGATCTCTATTTTTGCAATCTATATGCATATACCTGTAAAAATATTCACGAGAATATTTTTATATTTTTCGGTGAGGGTGGTGTTTTCTATGTCTAGACAGAAACTGTCTTAAGAAAAAAAAAAAAAGAAAAAAAATGTGTCCAATATATTAGTATTTTTATAACTCATGCCTACTGAAATATTTTTATCCATGCTGTAAGTTCAATGTCGTTTTTTATCAGTAAATAATTATAAACACGGTGTTGTAAAGTTGCTGAGAAAAATAAAAATGATTTGTTCGTATACTCTGTCCCGAAATAGAGTGGACCGGTTCGTTATGAAAATTCGATAAAATTTTACCCGACTCTAAGTACTTGCGAAGGCTAGCGTCGAAAACAACTGAGCTTTACTTTTTTTTTTTTTTTTTGATTATAAAATATTACTAATGTAATTCGCATAAATAAAATTTCAATTGTATGTCGGTAAAAAGTTGTTCACGTCGAGGTATCGCGTGAGGGTACCTTATGCGTTTTTAATGAAAAATATTTGTAACGCGTAATGTTTTTTCGGGTGAAACATTTTTCGGGTGTAACGGTTTTCAGGTGTATGGAAAACGCGTTAAAAATGTATTTCCCGATACACCGCTGTGTGCGTATTGTTATCGGGTTAGCGGAATAAAAACATTTTTTTTTTTTTATTATTATTATTATTAATATACGGTGTGGCGGACGTCGTAAATTTCGGTCGGAGAGCAACGCGTTTTCGGTTTTACACGTTATTTCGCGGCGCGCCGATATATATTTTATAAAAAAAAATAAAGTATATTGTCTCTAGCGCGCATAATGTATAATAATATTTATATATTTATTAATGTTCAATTATAATATACGAGACGACGCGGTTAACCGATTGATTAGGCACGACCCTCGGCGGTCCGTTATCACGCGGTATACGTACGACCGACATTTTTCCATTATGATAATATATACGGGCGATGTGCGCGGATAAAACGGCCGGGCGAGGTTATAATTTTCGGCGACGAGACTGTAAATTGTTCTTTTTATCGGATAAAGTTCCCGGGGAAAAGAGATACCACTCTATGCGTATACAGTGTACTCTGGATTGTCCACGAAATACGGGGCGGTGTAGCATCCACGGATAAGCGAATAATAATAATTATATTATTCGAAAAAAAAAAAAATTAATTCCTGTAATGTTACATTGTACTTGAGGTAAATTAAATAACAAACAAACAATTATTTGTCCGTTGAAAAATTCGTATAATATTTGTTTTTCTTTTATAATAACGAGTCTGTTTAACTTGACATTTTTTTAAACAGCATTTTGTCACAAAGGTTTGTACCGTCTTGGTCTTCTAGACGTTGAACGGGCCCATCAATATTCTGCGATCTGTTTCGTGGCTCACTTGCGTTTACTACACATTGGGGGGGGAGGGTCTCATCGATTTTTTCCTCCTTCACTTCTCCGAAACCGTAGCCTAACACTAAGGCTTCAAGCGTTCGAGACACCTAATGTCGCCTGCGAGTTGTCAAGGAGTTGTTCAGCAGTTGCACGGGTGTGTAACTCTAATCTATTCGCATGTTTGTTAGCGAACTATTCGATGTCGTCCTGGACGGACGGTGCCCCGCAGACCGCGGCGTATGACGTCGTTACCTATCGAACCGATACGCAAAGCGAATATTTCAACAGCGTGGAATAACCCGGATGTGGGATTTGCCGGCACGCGCCCAGCAGCTGGGCACCACAAGTCCGAGCAGTAGTTCGTAAGCGCTGTCTAGGGCGGACCGCCTTCCGTCGAGCCGTGGTGCAATTAGCGGTGCATTTGTTCTTGGGTTTGTAATTTTTGTTCTGGCGGTTAGGCCCGAGCCGATTTAGCCGAATCCTTTCGCCGGGACATTATTGAACGCGGCGTTTTTATTGGACTCGCCGCGTCGTCCCTGACACGGGAGAAACGTCCCGTGCGAAATGGATTGATTGCGTTCTATTTTACCGTCCGCGGCGACGCGTGAGGAACGGCGCTCGGACACACACCGTGCGCAGAGCGATACGGCGTGGCCGCCCGTGTCAATTTATTTCCGCGCGGCATTTCACCAGTTCGGCCGCGATTTTGTTCACGCCCCGTCAAACCCCGACGCGCGCGGCGGGCCAAGGCGCGTAAACCGTTACGTTTCGTAATGATAACGCGCGCGCTATCGCCGCGAAGACGGTTACGGGCGGCGGCGGCGGCGGAGCTCCTAGACGCGGGCGTTTTTAAGTCGCCCGGCGAACCCAAACCGCCGAAAGGAAATTGGAAATTGATAGAACGGGATGACTTCGGGCGGACGTGCACCGCCGCCGCTAAACAAAAGGCCAGCCAGCGATCGCCGGCGCGACAAGGAAACCGTGTCCGCGTTTTACGCCCGTAAAACTTTTAACGCGCCCGCGAAAGATATACGACCGCCGGTAAAGACAACCGATGATTGACGCGCGTGCGGTTTATCGATTTCGTCCTTTTATATACTCGGCGGTATCGTGTTTTTAACGCACCGGCGTATATTGGCGCCCACCCCCCCGCCGCGCGTTTACGCGGCACTAACGGATCTCGTCTCACTCGACCGCATTTTTCTCATATTTATATACATATATATATATATATACACGAGGTCCGCTCAAAAAGTACCAGGCAATCAACGTTTGATAATTACAAAAACCAAGTTACATTTTATCAAATGATATCTCGTTAAAATACACTCTCCTCCGGACGGTATGCACGGCGATCTTGCCGTGTTTCAAATGCCCTTTGGAACCGTTCCAAAGTTTAAGCTACGAGTTCTGTTCGCTTTAATTTACCCTCTACGTCGTCGAATCGTTGTCCTTTGCGTGCAGATTTTAGTGTCTCGGGAAACGAAAATAATAATCACATGGGGCCTGATCAGAAGAATGTGGGACCGCAGGTAATTTTTTTTCACCAGCCGGAAATTCACGAATCGACAGCGCTGAATGTGCTGGCGCATTACCGTGACCAGTTTCCATTTCGCCGTTTTTTGGGCGCTTTTTGCCAATTTTCTCCTGCAATATGTCTTTTTAGAATACCTGATTTGCCCATGGTGCACAAATTCATAATGAACAACACCTTCAATATCAAAAAAAAAAAACAATCAGCATAGTGTTGACATTCGACCTCACTTGACGAGTTTTTTTTGGCCGTGGGAACAATTTTGTTTTCCACTGAGATGATTGGAACTTTGTTTCCGGATCGTATCCACAAACTCCCGTTTCGTCACCTGTGATAATGTTTTTTTTTTTTTATGAAATTAACCTCAGCAGAACGATTTTTAAGGTCTTGTCAAATCGTTAAACGGTTTTAACCTTTTGCTCCAAAGTTAACAATCGCGAAACGAATTTGGCAGCTACCCTTTTCGTCTGTACACTTTCGGTTAAAATTTCATGGCAAGATCCAATCGAGATATCTGCTTCATTTGCTAACTCACGAACGGTTAATCTGCGGTCATTGCGCACTTTTTCGCTAATCTTTGCCACAACATGATCGTTGCTAGATGACCATAAATAAGGCACAGCACCAAACATTAAAAGTTGTTAGGTTTACACGTAACCGTCCAATGTTTGCAAAAACATGGTAACACGGTCGATTTTGTACGTGGCTTTGTCGCGCGTCTCATGGAAACAAAATCTATTTGTGCTGGCCCCAGAACGTGAGACGCGGTGTATCCAGAATTATTGAACGCACAATTGGCCAATTGAAACTAAAAAATGAAATAAGATTTAGGCAGAGGAATAAAATTTGTTTAAAAAAAAAAAATCACCGTTCAACATTGTGCACGGGCCAATGCCTAGCGGTGACGGCTGGTGGGAAACAAGAACAAACGTGTTAAAATAGTCCGGGGTAAATCGTGATTTTTCGTTTTGATTTCGCGACGGGCGAGACGTTAATAGCGACGGGTGAACCGGAGTACAGTGTAGAAAGTATAGAAAGTCGGACAAATCGGGAGAATTCCGTTTTATTACTTTTTTTATATTACTCGTGCATATATATATCTGGCCGTCTCGACGTCCGTCATTCGAAAAACGGAAAACTACCGAAACTATAACGGACAACGGCGGCGCAATATTTCGCGATATTTCGCCCGTCGCTGTCGACAGCCCGCCGCCGACGGGCCCGAATAACAACAATAATAATCAGGGGTAATTGTTGCGAGTGTAGAGAGGTGCGGGGGTTGAGTGACAAGCCGAGATGAGAGAAAAGCCACTTTTCCGCGTTACTAACCCTCCGACGAACCGAATACCTTTTCTCACTTCTTATCTTGCCGACGGATTTTGAAATACCGACGATAGGTATTAAAATTAGTATTAAACGCATAAAAAAAAAAAAAAACAAAAAAAACCCTCCCGCTCCGTCCAAGACGAACGCCCGAGCTTGATGGGCGAGTTTTAACGCGCAAAAGCCCGAAGGTGGCAAAAATAAATGTAAAAAAAAAAATACACCTGTATTTAATACGAATAAAATAAAAAAAAAAAAAAAAAAATAGAATAACGGCCCGTCACTGTTGTAGACGGAACGTCGACAAGGCGCGGGACACAAAAAGCGGGACATTTAATAACGAAAAACGTTTTTCGGCGTAGTTCGGTCAAACATGGTTCGCCGAGTTACATTCATTTTGTAAGTAGAAAAAATATTACAACTGGATTTTACTTAGAGCCGTACAAATTTTGAACGCGTCATCTAAATCGCATATTCGCACGTAAATGTATCGTGATGTTTACGATTTTCATTAAAATTCGCACTTTTAAACGGCCATAAAAAAAAAAATGTATTGCATACGCTCAACCGTGGCCGCGAATCGGCCAAATCGCAATTGTATTCGTACAAAATCAAATAAACGATAAAATATACTCAACATTTTTGTACAATTCTATATGACATAAAAAACGACGGAATATTTTTAAATTTATGCCACGTCTGGAAAATACTGACATAGGTATTCGGTGACATGGTCAGATCTTTACGATTATTTTTAACCGAACTACAACAAAATATTCCCGTTTTTCTTACGTTTTTTTTCCCTTATAAAATTCATAAAATTAAAATATGACTCCTGCGAATCAGACAAAATTTTCTTCCGGGAACAACGTCTAAAAGTTGATGATCATTAATATAGCACTGTTGTTCGTAGAAAAGTGTTCATAAAGACAGAAAAAATAAACCACACACACATAATAAAACCCATACAATCCTCGGCTTACTCTAAATATTAAATATGAAGGATTAAAAAAAATAACGAGGTTAAGGAAAATATTTTTAGAAACATCTAGAACATACAGAAAGATTTTAAAAATAATGCTCTATACCTTAATTATTTGTCTGTGTCGTTTGTATTTATCTTTTTTTTTTTACAATCTCTTTTAATGAAATACATTTTTCTCCCCGCGTAAACGTCCAAATTGTAATATTTCCTATGCGTTTAGTCGCCTTCTTCGTTTGACTATACACATTTATATTTTGACAACGGACCTTTAAACAGTTTTTGTTTTTTTTTTTTTTTTTTTTTATTACGTAAAATATAGGTACCGGCAGTATTCGAACTATACGCGAATTATATATCTTTCTTAACATTTGCACTACTACGCCTTTTATCGTCTAGATAGAAATTTCAGAATCACGTATTTCCGAAAATAAAACTTATATAATACACTCGATATTATTTTGTTCGGCAAAAATATACCGGGAGAAATTAATTTTTATTTTCTGTCGTTCTTGTTAGTTTCTACTTTATTTAGAAGTTTCCGATTTCACGTAGTCGAAAAGTTTCGTTATAGTGTATTCAATTGATGAACACACGTTATATTACTTTTAAATTATGTATTATTTTCGGGTAAATGTTGCGGTGTTGTTTTTTTTTTTTTTTTATTTGAATATAGGTAAAACAAGATTTTTCGTTTCTCATGAACCTTTTTTTAATTAAAATTTAACAGGGTCCCTGTTTGTTCCATCGACCTACCAGGCACTTGTCGACCAGAGAACAACAGATTGACATTTGCACACAAACCGGGAATTGATGGTTCTCGAAAGTTTTTTTTTTTTTTTTGATAATATTTTCATCCTAAGAAAATAAGTTTCCAATTAATATTACGCGTTATTCGATTTAACGTAATTCTACACAAACTCAATCGATTTACGTACGTCATCGAAAATATTGTAACCGATGGCATTATAATAATAATTAATTTGAAATTTTAGTGACGTCATAACATTATAGACGAGTATATTTGAATGTTTGATAATAGGATACTTATTGATGCGAACTACAACCCAGACCGCATTTAGAAAATATTTTGTTTTCTGCTACTTCATTGTCTGGTTGTCATCGTAATACGTATTTCAGATACGTAATGAAAGTATATGTATTAAATTAAAAAATGTTTTCGCGTCATATTCTGTAAATATTTTTACACCTGAAAAAAAATGATTTGAAAATATGTTGACAATATTTGATCGAATATTCTGAAAATTCATCTGTTAATTATTTGAGGTACAGTGTGAAACTATTATTAAAGTATAAAATTGCTGTCTAGGAAACAGTAAACAATCACAAATTTAAAAAAAATATTTTTCATTTTGTTTAATGAAATTTAATCTATTTATATTGTGTAAAATTATATATTTTACTATTTTTTTAAATAGTAATATATTTACTATAATTTCTGGTTCCTGTTGTTGATATAATTACACTTTCTAAAGAGATTAGCAATGGTTTACGATATTTCAGTATTATTATTAATTTTCTTATCACTAATTATGTTCTTATTTTATCGTACGATTTACAATCATTTAAATTTCCTCTTGATACCCAAAATTTGACGGTCATTTTTCTCCTCCGTCTCGTTTCACGGCCCGCAAGAACACTGCAAGATATTATGGTGTCATCTGTCGTCTATGTCTGTCCTTTGACCACACCCGAATATTTACTCACCATGGGATACGCCCCAATTCACTAAATTTCGTTTTGTCCTCGATCTTTTATTCTGTTTCACTTTATCCATATTGGTGATCATACCCGGGCTAGTTGGGCGAGCCTTTTTTATTTGGGAAGCTCCTGAGAGAAGCGTTGACTCCTGAAAACTTTGAGTATCTTGGAAATACACTCTTACTATCGTTATACATTCAAACTCTCTTTTCGTTAAGCGTTAATTATTTAAACGTTAAAATAATATAATTTCATACGGTTTATCGTTTTTACTGGCACGATGTCGGGTTAGAAAATTTTAATTTGTTGTGTATTTTATTACGATACTATAACATTCTGGTTGAGGATTTCGTGGCATTTCGTTTTAATGTACCGAGTTTAGCGATTTCTTTAATGGGTAATTATTATTTAGGGACGGTGTATCTCGAAATCTCAATGATACTTTTCCGCGCGAGTTTAATTTTCAATAAAATACCTCCGTATACACTACTCGTTTATTGTCAAATAATAAAATATGTCTTAAATATAAATTGCTATTAGGATATTGTGTACCGTGATGTTGGGTTAAAGAATTTGAAGAAAAAAAAAAAGCGAATTACCGAATCGGAGAAACTGAAATTGTCTCACTGGCAATCTTACTAATTCTGTCGAAAATGTATCATTAATATGCAATAAAAATTGATTTATAGAGTACGGAGGTAAGTACTCAAAATTTACATTAACACGTTATCTGCCATGATGCGATAACAATATCATAATTAAAAAAAAATATTTTTTTTTACGGACGCCGGCGGTCGCACCTTGTTAGTATTTATACGCCATATGCCCGCGGGCTGTCGTAATCATATTTATTTCTGAATTTGAATATCTCATTTCAGCTCGGGCGCAGAAATCTCTGACATCTCTTCAATTCTAGCTGGTGTACCACAAGGTGCAGTTTCTACGTCCCATTCAGTATAATATATACAACGCAGACCAACCTACACGTCCTGCTACATCAGTTACCGAATACCCGGACAATAAAGTAATTTACTCCACACGCCTAGGCCCCTTCGACTTCATTACAAAATCGTTTCGACCTACAATCTCCAATGGCGTGTAAAAATAAATGAACTTAAATCAATTAAAATACTACCTTTACCCTCAAACTGCAACATCCTCCGGCAGTTTCACTAAATAACGAACTAAATACCTTCCTCAGATACGCTGAAATATTTAGATAAAAAAAAACTCAACTGAGCCAAACATATACATATGATCAGACTGTCTCTAAATCGAAGGCTTTCTATTCTCCGTAGTATTTTATGGGTAAAACCTAAAATCTAAAATTAGTTTATACAATCTTTTACTCAAACCAATGTGCACCTACGGAATCCAGCTCCGGGGAGCTTCCCAAAAAAACTAACCCTAACAAAATACAAGTGGTTCAATCAAAAGTACTTCATAACAACACTAACGCTCCTCCGTACGTCTCCAATGGCACTCTTCACGCCGACCTACATATACCTTTCGTTAAAGAAGTCGCAAAACACCACTACAAAAAATTCCACAAAAGACTCCACAATCACTCCGACCTCCTTATTTCTCAACTATCATCTAAACTTCCTTGCCGGTAATACTACGAGGCGACTTGAGCGAACGTGGCCCAGAGATATCATAGTCGATGATCAAAACTGGTCAGCATAGTCCACGAGCGAATAATATAAATAAAAAAACAATAATTACAATAAAAAAAATTCCCGCCGAAGTACTGACGCTGGACAGCCTCTTGAATTCATGCATTTCATGCAAAATAATATTAGTGTTATTGTATAAGTAGAGACTGTTGAAATACATTTAATCACTTATTTCTATTACATTCACTTATGCTTATTGTACCGTACGCGTACAGATTGTATAATTTTCGTATTAATGAATAATAAAAAATAAAAAAATGTGAATATTTTCTGCGGCGTCATACTTATAATGATTATGTTTTGATGATGGCGTAGACGAGACAATTTCATATCTAACCAGACGTATTGTTCGCCCTAACCAATTATGTTAAATACACATAAATATTAATCAAATACAACTACGAAATAAATTTTATTTTATTCGATTTATATCACTTTTTTTTTTTTTAATTCGAATAATATGTTTTCAACTGAACGGACACGATACCAAATTTGTAAACTATGATTAGAAAACGATAATATTGTGAGTGGCGAATTGTTCGGCATCGGCGGTTTCACTTTGTGTCCATCTGATTTGGAAGTTATTGATTGGATCTGTGTAGGTCTGTGCCGTCGAAATCATTGATTTCCGCCATCATTTGTGTCCGTTAACTGACGTACAGTGTCGTCGTTTATTTTAACTATCTTTTGGACGTGACCTAACCAGAGTCAAACATTGTAATTTTTAATAAAAAAAAAAAAAAATCGCACGCTCTCGTATGTACGGCTGCCGGCAACTGACTTATTATAATATAATGACGACGCCATGTGGCCGCCAGCTACCACACACTTAAAATGTAATAATCCGCCACATAGAGACAAACCGAAGATAATGATATCGGAATTGTATTAATCTGATTATTCGTTCTAAAAAAAATTAAACAAAAGTACATTCACGGATTAATGTGTCGGAAATAGAACGATTTTGGCCTCGCCAGCGCCCGCGGCAAACTTAGATTAAAGCGCCATTTTACCAATTAAAAAAAAAAAAATCGATGTGATATTTTTTAATAAACCTTCAATTTTACTGATGCTAAACTTTTATAATTGCACACAATTTATACATTGTCAATTATTGTTACAGTGTAAATTTCAATAGTTAATACAAATTCGCTATTCTTGCTTTTTTAACAAGTTGACTGCCGTGAGTACCATATTTGGTACTCACGTGGTATGCATCCTAGGCTTTAATTGTTTTGACATATTCTTTCTATACGCTTTGAGTACCAATACTGGTGTTCACATTGTTTGACTCTCAGGCTTTGAGGGTCAATTTTGGTATTCAAAATTTTTCGTGATTACGTCACTGAGTACCATTATTGGTACTCGATCAATTAATGGAATAGAAAGTACAGAAAAAGACGATTTATTCCATGTGAGGTGTTTAACCAGCGAGTACCAGTATTAGTACTCATGGCGTGTGTGGACAACCCTATAAAAATACTCCGGCAGTCAACTTGTTAAGACTGCCGAGTTGGTCGATAATTTCTTCGTACGTACATGTTCTACGGATAAAACTGCCATGCTTGTTAATCTCGCTTGTCCAATCGTTGGTGGTAAGCGAATGTTTTTTTTTTGTTAATTTAAGACTACTAAAACTTCTATTACAACTAGCAGTTGTTACTAGAACGGTATTGCGATTTTCTTAACGCTATTTCAATATCTTGTAAAATATTGTTTATAGATTAGTTTCAATAAATCAATCGACCACATAGCAATTATTCGCGTTTCGTAATGTATAATGAAATAATTCCGTTTTGACGGTAGAATAACAAAAAAAAAACATCGCATTTGAAGCACGCATTTGGTTTCCGGACAGTCGGGCCCGTGGGCGAAATGTACACGAGTGTTTATTTTTAAATTTTCTCGCCTTTCCGTACACATTTGCCACGTTGAACACGTGTAGAAAAATGAAAATGAAAATGAAAAAAAAAACCGAAAAAATTTACCGATTTATATGGATCGTACTGATAACGAAAACGAGCGGTAAGCCAATAACAATACGGTAATTACCGTGGCGTGATTAATTATTACCGTACGGGTCTCTCGGTGCGTTTGCTTGGCTCTCGCGCGCGGCCTAAACCTAACGCGACCCGACGCGACCCGGACCGGGCGACGACCGGCGGGAGGCGGGTGAGGCGGCCGGTCCGGTGGTCCGCGTGCCTTATTTCACTGCGGATTCCTCCGCTTTCCCACGGCAGTTAAACGTGTCCGTCCGCGTTATTTATTATAATCATTATTATTATTATTATTATTATTACTGGACCGCGATAGTAAATATCGTTATTAATCGGTGCACCGGAAGAAGAACGGGCCGGAGATTATCGTATATCATCGTATTATAATAATAACGCCGTCGCCGTCGTATATTACCCGTGGCCGATAATCCCGAAATCGCGTCGACCGGACGAATTCCGCGGCCGGCCGCCGAACGCGGGAGGTTTTTCTCCTCTACTATTTGTTTTTTTGTTTTTTTTTTTTTTTTTTTTTTCCGTTTCCAATTCCGTCACCTCCTATTATCTCCAACATCCCTCCCACCCACAGATAATTGCGATCTGTTAACTCGCGACCACAACAATGCGCCGCCGGCACGGTACGAACAGTAACATCTGTATATATAAAAAGACTTGTCCTGGGTGATTCATCGTCGCCTAGCCGGAACTGCTGAAGCTATGGATATGAAATTTTCAGTAAATGTACTATGTATTACTATGTATAGGCGCACTAAGAAAGGATTTTTCGAAATTCGCATTTCAAAGGGTTAGTTATACCTAGGGGTACAAGGGCTGATGAAGTAAAGTCACGTCTAATAGCTTCGTATTTGTGGCCACATATCCAGAAAGTTGCACTTTATAAAAATATGAGGGTTCATGTGAACGGTGACACATCTGCTGGGATTTTCGCTGATATGTTACTTAAAATAGAAGACGGAAATTTCCCTTCATTGGAAGACGAGATCACTATTCCCTCAAATTCGTGTACAGTTGTTAGCTCTTTATCAGAACCAACTTCCAGAATTTACCCAGATATAATAAATATCAAGGTGAAAGCCATCGAATGGTTGTGCGAGCGAGCCATCTTAACTCCAAAGAACGACAAGGCAGCCGAAATCAATGAAATTCTACTAAAGGTATTTAATGAAAAAGCTGTTGAATATAAATTTTTTGATTCGGTGATCCAATCAGATGATGCTGTCCATTACCCTTTAGAATTTCTTAATACTCTGAATCCTTCTGGTCTTCCATCGCATAAACTTATCCTTAAAATTGGAGCACCTATAATGTTACTAAGAAATCTTAACCCACCTAAATTGTGTAATGGAACTAGATTGCAAGTTAAAGCTCTGCACAAAAACGTAATAGAAGCTATAGTTATCACTGGGTGTGCTAGAGGAGATATAGTTTTAATCCCGAGAATAACGTTAATTCCAACTGATTATCCCTTTGAGTTTAAAAGAATACAATTCCCACTCAAAGTTTGCTTTGCTACGACTATTAATATGTCTCAAGGACAATCATTGAGCATGGCAGGGATTGACTTGAGAGAAGAATGTTTTTCACATGGACAGTTCTATGTCGCATGTTCTAGAGTTAGCTCTGCCAGTAGTTTGGTTATTTTAACCCCAAAAGGCAGTACCAAAAATACTGTTTATAAAGAGGTATTGAAATGAACAAAATATGTCAATATAAATATTGGTGGGTTTTTATAACACCATAATCTATTATTACAGAAAGTTACAATTTTTTTGGTATATTTTATTTCAACATTTTGTCGATTAGAATTGTATCTTACAATTTGTCTTCAAAATATTAAAATAATTTTTTGCCGACTTCTGATTGTTACAATGCATGGGCAACCTAGGATAAACTAAAAGCAGCCTGTAATAAATATAAAAACTGATAAAATAAATGTTATAGTAGGTTACACAAAAAAACTGTACACGGGCGAAGCCGAGTTATTCAGCTAGTTAATAATATGTTCCGAGGAAAATTTCGGCAGCCGTCGGCAAATTATTCACGGGAATGATATTTTTTAAAGGGCCGAAATTTAGGCGATTTCTCGTCTCGTCGCCTTAATATGTGGAGGTCGGCCGTCTCCGTTACCTCTAGGAACATTGAAACGGCCTCGACTTCAAGCCCCGCGTTCGGCAGAGTTGCGGTTTACGAATAAAACTGCCGTATTCGTCACAGTGCCTCGCTAACTGCGATAAATGTGTGGATTTATTTCTCCGGTGAAATCCGCAGGATATGCCTGTTCCGAAATAAATACACTAACCGTTAATTCTGGCGTGAAACTCTTTCGCGTTTACATTTTCCCTATCCGGAAACAATAGCGATTTCTTCGTTAGCCGGCTAAACATACGAAAACCGCAATAATTGCTCCTGTATATTGACTATTTCAATTGCGATTTTATTGTTTTACGTCTCGTGTATAGCCGCCCGTCGTTTATTAATTTATTTATCGAAATATGTACATCTCTAATGAACATGCAATTGGCATTGCATCATAAACCGTAATACATACGTCACACACGTCATATTTCTAGTATAGATATTTTAATGGACAATTTCAAATTTTAACGGTTATAGAAAAACGAAAACAAAAAAATCAAGTGAAATTATTTCTCTAGACGAGATAAACATTTTTATCTTGACAACTTTTTTTTTTAGATTTAAAATTATCTGCCCACTGTTATAGTTATATGATATTGACTGTAATATTAAAAAAAAAAAAAAACCGATTCTGTGAGAAGTCGAAAATCATAACTAAAAAATAAATCTATAAAATATTATATCTATCAATCGGCGGTTGTTTTATCAAATTTTAACATAAATTTGAACGCTGATAAAAGTATTATACAAAATTCGTATTCGCATTTGTTGAGTAATTATCATATACAGTAGAACTCCAATTATCCGGACGTCCAATTAACCGGACGAGAAAAATACGGCACGTGCCGTTATTCATACACGTGTTTCATAATCGTTTTTAGATTAGATAAAAAATAGGTACTACATATATATTATTCTAAATAATATCCGTCATTCCAACGTAGGTGTATTAAAAATTATCGATAATAAAATACATATACATATAACATTTTACAACTAAAATATCATCATTTTTCAGAATAAAATAAATTATGTGCCAAATCAGCTTTTTTTTTTGGTTTTAAATTATGTCACGTATGTACTTTAATTAAAGCTTATTTTGTTTCAGTTGAATATCTAATAAAATTACATATTTGTTTATGGTTACGCGTGTATATAACTTTTGATATATCATATGTCAATCATCCGGATATTTGCTTATCCGGACCACCCTTGACATTAATTAGTCCGGATAATTGGAGTTCTACTGTAGCTATTTAGAATTATCGAGTTTTTTTAGGGTGAAAATTTCGTAATTTATTTTTATCGGCCTTTTTAAAATTCGGATTTATGTCAAGTGTCGATATAAAGACACAAACAATTGTAATTTATGTTGTTGTTACGAATGTATAAAATCGATCAAACAATCGGTTTTCGATTTATCGTTGCGTTCCCGTATAAACTAAATCGCCCTGTGTATCTTATCTTTTCATCTTCTCGCCTAAAAACAGTGACCCACCCGTGTTGTCAAGTATATCCGAATTTTTTTATCAAACGACGACGTGTCGACATAGGAATAAAAATTTTAGTCGTATTGTTTTAAACGAGTTTTCGTAAAAACACCCGTCGAATCGTTTTGTTTTATATATATAAATAATTGTCAGTATTGACAACTTATCTGAACAAATCTATCTAGATAAATTCAACGAGATAATATTTTTTTTTATCGTATATATTATCTAGATGAAAATGTCGATATCTATTTGAAAAACGATTATCTCTTTAGTAATTGTCGAGATAAAATATACCTGAACAAAAATTAAAAATCAATTGCGTTAAACTTATAGTAGAAAATATTTAATACCTAACTGGGCGTTGTTTTACCTTTTAGTTAAAAATTCAAAACTAACTACGGCGTAGTGATTTGCACGCCGTTTGCATTTACAGGATTGATAATTAATCCGTTTTTACATTTTTATCTCCCAAATGCGATTTCGTCAATAATTGAAAAACGAATTTTTTTTTTTTTTTTTATCTAGATAAATTCCGCGTGTCTTCAACCTGACCGGTCGTAGATAGTATAACTATTTGTTATCTTTATTCGACGTATCTAGACGTTTTCGGAGCAATTATCCCGGTAAATTTTACGTAGCCGCGTGTCAACAGTGGCGAAATTATTAACGGACGGGAATATTTCATAGAGGAATTTTACTCATTGACTTCCATTCGCTGCGTTGACGTCGAATATAATACGCGTACGCTATTCGACTACGTACGCGTCTAGTGTTGAAAAACGCGTAAATTAACAGGATCCAAGAATGTCTAAAAGCTCCCGAACCCTCAGAAACGTTTTCGAATTTCGGAATTGTTGACATATATTAGATTCTGAGCGTATTGTTTTTACGTTTGACGTGTGGTTTTTATTATTTTTTTTTTTTTTTTTTTTTTTTATTATTACGTCTGTAAACAACATTTCTACCGGAGAGCTGGTGGTTTGCCGCGGCCGTCGACACATCTCGGCGGGACCGTATTCCGATTTACGCGAATAAAAAAAAAAAAAAAAAAAAAATTTGTCGGCTCTATAAATTAAATCCGCCCCGTATCCCGCGTCACAATGGCGGGCCCGCCCGCCGGTATTATTATCCCGCCGTTTTACACGGGTTGCCTTTACCGCGCCATTGCGGATACCGGATTAGCCATTGCGCGATTCTTTCTATTCGGCCGACTGCGTGAACAACGTACGGCGTGTGTACACCTACCGGTCGTATTACCGTGCCGACCGCGCGATTGTCAAGTAAGGTATTGTTGTAAAGCGCAGAACGGGCGTGGACGCGACAAAGACGGTGGCCGCAGAATAATGTTTTCGTGGTGGTGGTTTTTTTTTTTTTTTTTTTTTTTGGTCGTTGTCGTTGTTGTGTTTTTTCTCCAAAGAGGAGAGTACAACTCGCGCGCGATTGCGATCGAATCGTACGTATTATTTTATGCGTTCGGACTCGAGAACATTATTATTGTCGAAACAATAAATACTAACGGACACGTATTGTGACGGACCGATTCGGCGGGCATAATCCCGGGCGGGCAATCCGGCCGTACGCGATAATAATAAAAAAAAAAATATCATAAACAAACCGACGTTTGTGTTTTCGGCGCGTAAAAAACGGTACGTACTTTACAACACGTGTGTTCCGATTGTAATAACCGAATGGAAAAAAAAAAAAAAAAAAAAAAACACAGACGTAATATTATTACGGGTTCGAGTGTAAGAAACAATCGTGATAATAGGAATAATAATTATTGTCGAGTGCGCGCGTTTCCCGTTTATTGTCGTGCCGCCGGGGTCCCGCCGGCAGTTTCGCGGGCAGCGCGTTCAATCAAAACGTCCCGCTCGTCCGCCGCGGTCCGCGGGCCAAGTGCCCGGGGCCCCGGCCGGAAACGAAAATTGAGTCCCTAAAGATTGATGTCCGCGCGCAGATGGTTCCTCCGGATAGAAAACGTCAATTTATAGACTCTATACGGTTACACGTATATTTTTTTTTTTTTTGATTTTTATGAGAGTTAGGTTTTAACGATGTTTTTTTTTTTTTTTTATCTAAATGGCCTTTTTAATTTCGACAGTTTTAAACTTTCATTTGCGAGCAAATTCTACACGTTGTGATTGAACCAAATTGTTACCATCTACCGTATTAAATGCACAAAATCCAAATTTTAAAAAATTTTCATCGTACCTTCGACCAATAAATTCGGCTTTCTTTCTTTATATAGATTCTATACGGTACACGTATATTTTTTTTTTTATGATTTTTATGAGAGTTAGGTTTTAACGATGTTTTTTTTTTTTTTATCTAAATGGCCTTTTTAATTTCGATGGTTTTAAACTTTCATTTGCGAGCAATTCTACACGTTGTGGTTGAACCAAATTGTTACCATCTCCTGTATTAAATGCACAAAACCCAAATTTTAAATAATTTTCATCATAAATTCGGATTTTTTTCTTTGGCGACAGGTTTCCTCCTCGGTTGAAGTTGAAGTGGATAACGTTGTCATGTCTCCAGGTGTATTAATTTGACCGCTTTTCCGGATATACAATTGTATTCATTTTATTAAAAATAATTTACTTTGTTTGATAACGAAATGATATTAACGGAAAGTTGGCGAAATAAACGAAAAAAAAAAAAAAAAAATGTTTAATGGATACGCAAATACGAGTAGAAATAATAACGCGACTGAACATTTATAATACATCGTCTTTAAACTATAACGTGAAACAATTACACCGCGATTCGATATCATTATAATAATATTATACTATACGAATATATAATGGCGATAAATTATATAACATTGTTGATACATAATACACTATTACATACACTACTATTTTTTTTTTTTATTTTTACCTTATATAATTTTATAAATTAAATTTTTATTTCAAAAAAGAAGACTAAAAACGGCGACCCACCGGTTGAAGACCGCCGGTATATAGACTATTCGCTATTATCGTTGTCGCGGGTATATTAGTAAGAACGAAAAAAAAAAAAAAAAAACCGGACAAAGCGTTTCAACGGACCGACGGAAAATCATTTAAAACACTATTGACCCGTTCCGCCGTATTTCGTACATTTTTTTTTTTTTTTCTTACCCTCCCATCCGATAATAATATATATATATATATATATATATATATACTTACAGTACGATAAACAATATTCGTTTTTTGCATGGACGGAAAACGTCGAAAATTCAAATTCTACAACGTTGTCCATTCGTTACTGCCGGCCGATACGAAATATACAAAATATCCGTCGTGTACGTGTGTATTTTTTTCGTACACTTTTACGGAATTCTTTAAAAACGAAAAAATACCCTCCCCCCCCGTTTAACGGATACGAATTTCAATTTGCGGCGGTGGATGAAAAACGTTCGGTCCCCACGCACGGGGTCTGTGGGGGGGGGCATTTCGTTTGCAAATCGTTTACCGTTTGAAATTTTCTTCTATTTATTTTTTTTTTATTATTTTTTTCTCCAAATTTCCACGGTCGAATTTGTCCGTCTCGGATTATAAACGCTAGAGACCCGCGAACGGTGTGGATGGAAAACCGTCGGGAAATAACGGCCGACCGTGAATAGAACCGATGAACAAAACGACTGCAACAATATCGGTAATAATAATAATAATAATAATAATAATCGCACACCGGCATTACGACGTATAATAATAATACGTCGTTAAAAAAGTGAAACTTACATTTACCGCAGGTTGTATTATTATAACTAAATTACATACCGTATAAATCGTGTGTGTGTGTGTGTGCGTGCACACGTATATACCAGCTTGCCCGATTTGCTCGCCAATGATTTTTCATTTAACGACCTCGTAAAAAAAAAAAAAAAGAGAGAGAAAATAAAAAAAAAATACTATTACTTACTTTACTTACTACCGCCGCATTGATACTATATTATATAGCATTACTCCAATGCTAAACGCATCATTGAATCCGCAACCCCTGGCTGTCTATGATTTACCCGAGCACACGGAGAATTTAAAGGCTAAACATTTTTCCGTTGTGCTAAACCACAATCGGCCGGCGAAACCGATATTTTATGGGATATAATATTTTTCTGCGTACACGATTCGCGCGTGTACGTCGATCGCGGCGAGTTTCGATTTACAAAAAAAAAAAAAAAAAAATCGCATCGAGTCGAACGAAATAACCGTACGGCCCCCGATCGTTGTCGACGGGCCCCGTTCGGAATTACTGAACTATTAAAATACCGCCATTAAAAATCAGTAATTATTACGTATAATTATTATTATATATAAACTCCGACGAAAATAAGGTCTTCGGTTTTTTTTTTTTTTGCTTTTTCTCCTACCCCTCGATAATAGAATGTCACTTTTTCCGCGTTCTCCGCTACCGTAAACCGTTTTTCAACCCGAATGTGTAGTCGACTAGAAAATAATAAATTTACGTACACGCTCGCGTTTAATGGTTTGTAGAATTAAGTTGTATAATAACATTATGAGAACCGATTTATTATGTTCCGCCCCGTCTTGTTTTTTTTTTTTTTTAAATAATAATAACAATATATGGAATACACTCCCGAAACATAAATTAACCGATTAAATATCAATTGTTCCTGAATTTCGTTGAACGAATTATACAGGAATTCGGAATAATTATACGTGGTTTTCGTCACACCTCAATCATTGACTTCGGCGTGGTTAACCTGGATGGCATATTTATTTTTATTTTTTCTTCTTCTTCTGGTCGGCGGAATGAAAAGGTCGTATTGTGATTTTCCGCGTAGTTTTCTTAAGAGCACTACCGTTATTTTAAGACGTCGCCTATAGGCAATTTTAACGATTCCCCGGGGGAAAAAAAAAACAAATAAAAATTTGTCTTTTCTTATTTTCATATAAATTTAAAAATCGCCCTCATCGTTAAGTATTTATCGTGTAATTTGTTGCAAAAACGCGTTCACGTAAAACGGATAAAAAAAAAAAAAAAAAAAATGCCATTCACAAAGTGATTTTTGAATTAATGGACGTATTGAGGGACATATATTTATATATATATATACGAAGTGCGACAATAAAATAACGAGACTTTTTGAATAAAACTTGTTTATTTTAAAAATGTTATAATTTAATGATTATCACCTTCAAAGTACCTTCCCTCAGCTTCAATACACTGTTGCATACGTCGCTGCCATTCTTGAAAACAGTGTTGCCAATTGCTTTCATTCAGCCCTTTTAGAAGTTCTGCCGTTTTCATTTTTACGTCATCAACTGTTTGAAAATGGGAAAAGAAATAAGAAGGAAATAAGAAGAAGTCACAAGGAGCAAGGTCTGACGAGTACGGGGGATGTTGAAGTACAGACATTTTTTTTTTCAGTTAAAAAACGTTGAATTGAAAATGCACTGTGAGCTGGAGCATTGTCTTGGTGAAGAACCCAGCCATTTTTCCATAGATCTGGTCGCTTCTTTCTGACACGTTCTCTTAATTTAATTAATACCTCTTTATAATAATATTGATTAATTAATTTTGTCGATTTTTTCAACGTTTTCGTTTGTTGAAGACGTGGTAGGACGTCCAGAACGATCATCGTCTTCGACGTCCTCCCTTCCACTACAAAACCGTTTGTGCCATTCAAAAACACGAGCTCTTGATAAACATTCTTCACCATAAACTTCACATAACATACGAAACGATTCCGCGGCAGTTTTTTTTA
Organism: Tuberolachnus salignus; assembly: GCA_956483605.1. Lineage (NCBI taxonomy): Eukaryota > Metazoa > Arthropoda > Insecta > Hemiptera > Aphididae > Tuberolachnus > Tuberolachnus salignus. The sequence continues at coordinate 5,628,744 of OY101433.1, read as the reverse complement.
ATTTAACAAGAAATTTAATGTTAACACATGTTGTTCGATTTTTATATCTAACATTTTTCGGCAGTATAGTCGAACTCGCACTAATAACAAGGCTACTAACGTATAAGAAAATGAATCGATGCCATCAGTGTTCATAGTACTTTTAGATAAGTGTTTTCTAATCATATTTCAATAATCGTTTTATAGATAACGTTAATAGTTTAGGTTATATTTAGAAAGTCTCGTTATTTTATTGTCGCACCTCGTATATTACGTCTCGAATGAGACTGTAGATGTTTAATGTTGAAATGCGGTCTTTTTGTACAATTAAAAAAAAAAAAAAAAACCCCTTACCATTATTGTGAATTAATATTTAACTATGTAATTCCGTAGATAGAGTTGTGTTTTTTTTTTTTTTTTTAATTTTCGTCCTAAGATGATTTACACGACGTTTCCGTGTACAGTAATCGTCCTCTTGCTTGACATTGGTAGAAAACCCGGAAATAATACGTAATAACTGTACCAGTACATTTCGGTTTTGTTTTTTTCTTTTTGTTACTCGATGACGTCATTTTATTACGTCCAGTTATGCAATGTAAAACTTATTTTAATAGAACTTATTTGTTTTTTTTTTTCAAATATTGTTTAAACTGAAATCATAACAACGACGAAAAATGAGGGTATTGTTTTTTTTTTTTTTTTTGTATTGGGTATTACATTCCCAGCCGTAGTCATAGCCGATGGATCCAACAATATTAAAAATATTTTAGAATCCGGTTTTCGTTTGAAAAAGTCAAAAGTCGATATCGTGCGTCGAGACTGTGTGCGAAATAAAAGAATAAATGTAAATCGTCAAATCTTTTATAATCGTATAATAAGCAAAAAGAAAGAAATATTACTGGTATCAAATATCTATCGAAATATTTATCCGTACAACATCGGCGGATCGTTGTCGAATAAAATCGTCTTGTATAATATTCTAGGCTTGTGTCGTCTAAAAAAAAAAAACGTTTTGCGCGCCCGGTAATAACACCGGCGGCATTTATTATAATAATATTTTATACGACGAAATAATACGTGTCGCGCGCGTTTCGGGGTTGTTGGTATTTTTAATATTTCCGGTTTTAAATCTAACGGAAAATTGAGTTGTTCTATCTGGAGAAATCGGATAAAAAAACAAAAAAAAAAAAAATATGCGAGAGATTCTTCGGCGCTGTTACGTACGTATAGAACGAGCCGATTCGACACGACAAATGTCGACTGTAAAATAAATGTACCGGTAAATTTGCTTTTCCCGTCACCGCCGCCATCGCAATACGCGCGCATATCCTGTATAAATCCTCGTCCGTGTAGTAGACACGTTTTTTTTTTTTTTGTTTTTTAAAGGCCACATTCGTTCGGGCGAGACGGGCACGAGACGCAAAAAGAAGTCGTCGCGCTGATAGGGTTTTTTTTTTTTTTTTTGTCTTCGACTATATTATTTTATTATTCGCCTGCAGAAATGATTCAAAATCGTACGGGGCCGTGGCTGCAATTGATCGCCTCCGATATTCCGCCGCCGCCGCCGATGCTGCGGCGTTCGGGTCGAAAGGGATTTTCGAACCGTTTCAAACCCCCCCCCATCCCTCCATCACATAGCCCCACACCCCTTACACGCACGATTGATGTTTTACAGTGTACCTATACATATATATAGCGAAATATAGCGAAGTATAGCAAAGTTAAAGATATTAATGGACGACCGTATTTGCGAGTTGACGAAACGAAAAAAAAAAAAAAAAAAAAAAAAACCCTCGCCCCAACACACACGCGCGCGTCGCTATTTATACGGGGATGGGGGCGGTTTGATTTTTTTTTTTTTTTTCTTTCGCAGTCGAAATCCGCAAGAAACGTATTACGGGCACCGTATTATATTTACCTATACGGTAAAATTGTATTTATTTGTGTCTTCCAGTGGAGATTTATACATAGTGGAAATTGAATATTTTCAAAAAAAAAAAAAAAAAAAAAAACCAACACGAGCGGGGAGGGTTTCTCCCGCCCGTCCGCCCCGTACACGTTTTTATATACAACCCGATGGCGACGTCGTCGTCCTCGTCGTCGACGGCGAGATTTCCTTGGGCGCATCCAACGCGCGTACGTAACGCGATCATATTATGTACGGATATAATTTAGTGAAAATGTTCCATTAATCTCGAAAAGAGCATAAATAACAGCTCTCCGGAAGTTTAATTCGCGTATAGTCGTCGTGGAAATTGATATATGCACAGTATTTTCCGCACTCGTGAACGATAATAATAATAATAATAATAATAATAATTTTCGACACGGAAATATTACGGGGGGGGGGCGGGCGAGAGAGGACACTGTTAAACGGTGTCGCCGTGGCCATATTGTACCGTGTGTAGTGTTGTGTTTTCTGGTAGCGATCGAAATGCCGGAAAAATTGAGACGAGTTTTTTTTTTTTTTAAAAATAAATAAAATGTTTTGCGATAGAAGAAAATTACAAAATCAATATTGACGTCAATAATAAACCGTCGACAATTACGAAACAAATTATATTGTTAAATTATCACGACTTGACTGAACATTTCACTTGTAAATTAACATTGTTAAGAATTTTTCTAAAATCAGAGCCGTACTGGTCAATTTATCATATCTCGTATTAGTTTTAGAAAAAAAAAAAAAAAAAAAAAAAAAAGACAACAGATCTAAACAAAAAAATGAAAAGAGAACAATATTCAGGAGGAGGCTAACCGATGCGTTTTTTCGTTATTCCGCACATAACGTGCGATAAACAATAACACGTTTAAAAACGACAACGGCTATTTCGACATTTTTAAAATAACTGCGAATTTTCACAAAATTAATTTTGTACAAAAAAAAAAAATCACCTTCCGAAATGATCCTTGGAAATTGAAACCCCCAAAATAGACATCCTTGACTACTAACGCAATACATTTACCAAATGTCGACCCTCTCCTCATACCTTCAGTTTGGGGAGGTCTGGTGGGACGTTCAAAGATAAAAAAAAAAAAAAAAATCGGCAAATTTAATCTAATTGTTATCATTTCAATCCATATAAAACAACTTTAATTACCGAGCTTAACCTATTATCATAGGGAGCTTTATCACTAGGGGCACTGATAGAGATATCTAAAGGTAGCGGTGAAAAAATTTAGTACGACAATATCCCATTTAAATGCGACAAAAAGTTGTAAGCATTTCAAACGAACGCAACTAACGAATTTACCGTAAATCATAGGCAAATGCAATCGTTTCCGATCCGCATTATATACTATTTAATATATTTCATTGTTAAAAAACATACAGCGCTAGACAATTTGTTCTTATTTATTCCTCGCATCGGACTGTAACTGTTTTAGATTTTCAGTGTAGCGAGGAATCTATTGGCTTTACGATATAATGTATGGGTTTTTTGATTCGCTGGTGAACAGCTTTTCTACTAGAACAAGATTTCAATCTTGTTCTGATTGCGGAATGCGGCACCACGATTTTCTGAAAGCATTCTAGATCTAGTGGAAAAAGTAAATTTTCGATTTTCGTTGTAGTTTTCTTAATATTTGGAGGGGAAAAAACCAGGACAACACGTAGGAAAAACGTGAAAATGTACAGCTGTAATGGTTTTTGTTATTTTCGATGTATATTTTTTATTTTTTTATTTTTTTTTTTGTAATTTAATTAAAAACAATCGTAGAGACCTGTAATTTTGATTGAATGTTAATATTAGCCCAATCTAGAAGCGAACAATTTTTAAATCATTCTGTCAATTGTCCATCAATATAAAGGCGTTTGACATTTTAGCCGACTAGAAATGCTTGGGATTTTTACACGAGATATATCGTAAGTTTGTACGCGTTAGTAAAAAAAATTAAGCGTTGTGTAGTGGTTTTTTTTCTTCTTTTGTTATATCGTTTAAAGTTCAAATTTTAATGAAAACCGTATGGTTACGACTTTTTATGCTCCAAAAAAAAAAAAATACACAATAATTCAAGACGAAAATATTTCACGTTAATTATTTTGTAGTTACAAATGAATAGAATTTTTAATTTGAACGTATCAAAACATTGCTCAGAATCGTTTTAGTTGGCAATGATGTTTATCGTTGCATACAGAAATAAATAAAATCCTCTTCATCTATATCCTACCTTTATTCTTTTAGTTATACTTACCGGGTAATTAGTGGTGTTCCATTCGAAAGTCAACAAACAAATCACCGCGGATAAAAAAAAAAAAAAAAAAAAACACAACGAGACACTAGAAGCTTATAATTGTTTTTCCGGCTTTTTCTTTCCCCTCTCTCTCCCGACGTGTAGTAGCAAGTTTATAGTACACGTCTGTCATCCGCTTCGTTTAGTTTTACAAAAGCTGCACTTGATTTATTTTTCAACGTACGGACCTAATGCCGATAGACTTATTTTTCTCTCGTTCATGTTTATGTCACAAAACTCAATAAAAAAAAAAAAAAAAAAAAGAGCCGGCGTATTCCGCAAAACGGGTGGGTAGTGGCCCACTACTACTGCTGTAGGTGAGAAGTTGGGCACGTAAGATAAATATGGTAATTTAATTTATATCTGCGCTCAACGATAAAGCGTGACAAACGAACTCGTATCATTCCGAGCGAACTTAAATACGTGTTTCGATAAATTAAAATAGAAAACTGATTTAATTGTAACCACGAAATAAATTTAAGCCTTTAAATTTTCACATAAACTAAACTTAAAAATCTGATAAAAATAATTTACGAAATGTCTATTAACATACCTTAAAAACAAAACAAATCTATAATAACAAATAGTTATTAGAAAAAACAATGTACAATGGTAACAAAGAGCTAAACGGCGAACGATTTTTCATTGAATTCCAAAAAAAAAAAAATAATAAAAATAACTGAATCGAAATTAACAGATAAATTTCTCAAGATAATTTCATAGGTATTTTTGAGAAAAAAAAAATAATAGTTACGTAGGAAAAACAATCGATTTGTCCAGTATTTTTGAGAAGCCAAAACCGATCATTTTATCTTCATTAAAACCGAATGAAAACAAATTTTACTCGAACATTTCAAACAGCTATAATTCCATTTGTTTTAAATGTGTACCGTGTCTAGATGCGTGTTGATATAAAAATATTCGGTGAACGTTTGAAGTCTCTACAAACAAGATGAGTATATGCCACCAGAAATCACCCTCTGATTTTGATGATCGGAGCAAGATTTATAGTGGTAATGTTGTTAATAGAAAAAACGCACAAACCGCTATAATACCAATACATTTCTCGCTACGTATAGAACTTAAAAAAAAAAAAAACCTTTTTGTAACAACTGTCCGCGACACGAATATTTTAAACGTCCAATTACTGCGTACATATAGAGTAATAACAATATAAACAGCGAGAGGCGGTTTTTTTTTTTTTTTTTTTTATGTGATAACTGTGCGTGGAATCGAATTGTTTTTTTTCCTACTCTTTTTATTTTATTATTATTTTAATTAACTTGCGTGGCGTTTAGTATAAATACCTCATATCTCATATAGAAAAACGCGTAAAGTAAAATGAAATCTTTAAAATATCATCAGTGTTTATAATCGGTACTCGTTGTTTTGTGTGTGTGTGTTTTAATATTATTATTACAACGTTCTGAGTTAATGTTAAACCAATACTAAATGGATATTTTAAATTAAAAAAAACTCTATTCTGTAAACAAAATGTAAATTTATGTGTTAAAAAAAAAAAAAAACAAAAAAATATATTCTCTTATTTTATATTATTGTTATCTGTAATATTATAATTTAAAATAGACACGTATATACATCGCACCATAATACATCGGCCACCGTTGTACGTGGCGAATTGGGAATGTAACGAAAATTCGTTGCTAAAGAATTTTAGCATTTTTCTAGATCGCCTCCTCTACCCAAAAAAAAAAAAAAAAAAAAAAATACCATGCGTTTTGCATCGAAATACGGACCTTACTTATTAGTGTAAATATCGCGACAAATGCGAAATTCCGACATTTTGACACTCGACGTACTTTATGAACACGAGTACAATATTACAAAACCAGGAATATATACATAATATATTATAATAGTTTTACAAAAAAAAAAAAAACGCCGAGCAATCTTAATCGCATATCGAATTTATTAGAATTCCTCAGGAAGGAACTTTATTAATATGTCAAAAAATCGAATTGCAGAATATTTAAGTTTTAAAATTATGTTTGGGAACTCCAAAATTACGTACACGACAGAGTCCGATTATAACTTTAAACACTTTCATAATTGAAACCCACCCTCGCGACGACGATTTCAAGTTTGTAAAAATCGTATAAAATACCGAACATATAAAACAAAATCTTTATCGTCATTGTATACACGATTGTTGCGAAACAAAAAAAAAAAAAAAAAAAAAAAAAAAAAAAGGTCGGTGTGATATTATAGTTTTAATTATTATTTAAACTTTTTTTGATCAATACAATTTTACAAGGTTTTTAAAATCGTGATGTGCCGCAACACCAAAACGAATGATTGTAAAATTGTGAAATTATTTTTTTACCAGTTAGTTAACGCGGTAATAAATCAAGGAACAATTCAGCAATGGGCGGTCGATCGTTCCGTTTTACTGATTTTGTTTGACTACACTTTTTTTTTTTTTTACACTTCTACATGTACGTCGGTAATATTATAGGACAATAATATTATCGTAACGACTAGTTATATATTTCTAATTTTTTTTTTTTTTTTTTATTATATATTTTTTCCGTTTCGTTATCCGTGGGGCGAGATTAATATTACTATTGAATATATATATATATATATATATATAAATGTACGTTTATTATGAATTTTATCGTTACGAAATGAAATATTATTATGGTTATTGTGTTGACTCTGGATATATTTTGACATCCGCATAGACGGATTATTTGCAATAGAAAAAAAAAAAAACTCTACGCGTTGACGTTGTTATTTCCTGACACATTCTCGTATAAAAGGATTCTCTCAAATTAATAGTCTCTCACTTAAAAAAAAAAAAAAAAAAAAATTGTTTTTATGTTATTTCCCTCGGTAAACATATTCTATAATGAACCTGCGTAGATTCCGTAGAAAAATTGACAATATTTTCTGAAAAAAAAAAAAAAAAAACCGAACAAACAAACGAAAAAAAAAAATAACGAAATCCGATAGGTTTAATATTTTGAACGTATCGAAATAATTAAATACGTACGTTTACGTGTTATAAAAATAGAAACTTGTACACTTTATTGGCGCATAGCATTAAAATATACTCTAATATAAATTTGACTTGGAATAGAAATACATCTTTTTTTTAAAAAACATTTCAATATTCTCGTGTTTTCAAAAAATTTATATTTTTCTAAACATTTGTCACGCTAAGGATTACCGCCAATGTCGGTTAGCGGTTACATTTGTAATTATTATTGTAAAACAATAATTTATAATGTTATAACGATTTTTTTTGTTTTTTTAGGAATGGCGTTTGAAACAAACGACAATTTCTAGGGGTGTATCTTGGAAATCAATCGTTGATTCGTGCAACGAACCGTGTGGGATCGTTCGATTCAAAAAATGGACAACAGAAATTTGATGTACGCCGCGTTGGTTTTGCTAAACGTCGGCATTGGCGTTATGTGTAAGTAAAACTAAAAAATATTATTCCATTTATTCTCGTAACATTATCGGGAAGACGATATAAAGAATTCGGTCAGATCATTTAGTCGGTCATTTTAGCGTTTCGTTCGTAAGTATAGGTTAGGTTAGGTTCTATAGTATTAAATATATATATATATATATATTTTTTTTTAAAATAGGAACATTGGAACCATACTAATAAAATAGAAAATCACGAATTAATATTAAATTTCCATAGCTGTAACTTTTATACGATTATAACGGTTATAAATGTTTATAATGGTGGTTTTTTTTTCCTCGAAAATATTAACTATTTTTTTAAAGTTATATGTCGTTTAAAAATGTCGTTATTCCCAAAACGATTTATTAAACGTGTTATTGGGAATAATGGACAAAACGCTCCGAAATATTGTAATATTTTAATTGTATAACAGACGCTTTCACTCTAAAACCAAAATCCACCGGGTACTAGTCAGTCCTTGTGAGCATTTTTTTTTTTTTGCCATAAACAAATGTCCTCCTTGAAAGCAATGTCGGACGTAGTCGGTCGGATAGGAGGTGACCGTTTGGTGGAACACTATACGTGTCGTCGACTCATTCTTTAAAGACATACGTTGTTTTTTTTTGGATTCCAAGCATAGCGGTAAATTATTTTACAAAACTATGTGAGCCTTTTTTACTTTCTGTCTGCGAGTAACTTTGTACCAGAAATAACGCTCCGATCGTCACTGTCGCGGGCGGTTTTTGGTTAAAAAAAAAAAAACGTATTGTTCAGTTCGCGCACTGCAAAGTCCATTTATTCTAATTAATTGGGGATAACCGGAATAAAAAGGAATTTTGTATTGGTTATTGCATTGTAATTCGGTGGAAAAAAATCGTAAATATCAGAAACTTTCCTCAAATACTTCTATTGGCAAGTCCTTTTTCAGGTGCTTTACGATTTTCAAAAGGTTTTGTCATTTTTTGAGGTTTTTTTTTTATTTTTATAGATAAACAAAAAAAATATTTGATTATTTTGGTAGTTGCGATTTTCGGGAGCAGTTTTTCTTTTTTAGCAACTCAAAGAAAATGTTCAGAAGTTTAACAAAATGTTCATCATAATGGTAAAAAAAAAAAAAAGTCGAGTGTAATGCATTAGTTTTATGTTTTTTAGTTTTTTTTTGTTTTTTTTTTTTTTACAATTGTTTACAGTTCAAACTTGTATAGTTCATCGCGGTATTTCGAAACGTGTTTAACCGAAATTCGCCCAGAATTGTTTTTCAATAGACAAACGGTTTTATCGTTGCGTGCAGATATAAATTAAATTGTTCTCTTTATTCGAACCTTCCCGACTTCCCGTCTACAACAGTGGCTGGCCGTCCACGAACAGTATCCTAGATGATGTATCCGTTATCCAGTGCCGCGGAGCATAATAAAGGACAATCAATTACTATTATCACGAATACTATTATCACGAATACTATTAATCACGAATACTATTATCACCACAGATATATAATTATACTAGATGGCCGCCTTAATATTGTCAACGTGTCTTGTGCATGTTGATAAACAGACCATTATCAATAAACAATTATTCCGATAGAATATTATGAAAACGCAATCGCAATAACTTGTCTTCGAGCGTTTACATTCTTATGGTAAACGGTTTTCCTCCAACCCATTACACCCTATTCGGGGGCGTCATGCCGCGGTCCAATTCTCATACGGGTAAAAAAATTGGTACATTACAAAGCGGCTCGCGGAAATTCTAACAAAACCAATCATTTTTCCAAACACTAAGACGCGAGACCGTAACCTAACGAATACTCAACGTTTGCCTATTGTACTCGGTAGTCGGTTTGGTATTAGTAGAATTGTATACGAAAATTGAGCAAAGCTTCAGTAAGATTTTACGAGAAGAAAATTGTCAATAGAGGTATACAAAAAAAAAAAAAAAAAAAGGTATTAATAATAACTAGTACAAAATAATTAAATATTACAGCAAATAATACTAAGGCCACTACTGGGCCACTTAGAGCGGTCGGTATTATATAGTTAATTGTCATTTTAAAAAATTACATTAATTTAGTAACCGTAACTATAACTAGTATACACAGTTCCGTTATGCACACTTAATATTTTAAAATTACCCTCCCGTCCGTCTGATATTTGGACCGAGTATATCTCGACAGGATTTGGTGATGGGAAAGTTACTCGGACCCTTCGTCCTCTCCCATACACACATACAAGTCTCTTACATAGACGGATTTGGTTAAATCCTATCCAAAAGGATAATATTACCGAGAACAAAACGGTGGTTTTTTTTCTCAAAAGTATTAACTTTTTTTTTTCTAAAGTTATATGTCGTTTAAAAATGTCGAAACGGCCGTTATTCCTAAAACGATTTATTAAGCGTATTATTCGGAATAATGGACAAGACGCTCCGAAATGTTGTCATCTTTTAACTGTACAACAGATGCTTTCACTCTAAAATCAAAATCCTCCGGGTACTAGTCAGTCCTCGTGAGCATTTTTTTTTTTTGCCATAAACAAATGTCCTCCTGAAAACAATGTCGGACGTAGTCGGTCGGATAGGAGGTGACTGTTTGGGGAACGTTTTCCGATTCCAAGCATAGCGGTTAAATGATTTTACTAAATTATTTGTGCACTTTTTTACTTTCTGTCTGCGAGTAAATTGTTACCAGAAATAACGCAATAATCGGACTTTATCCGTTGTAATTGGTCTGATCATAATCGTAAAAGTACAGTGTAAGGGGGATTTTCTGATACCCAACTGTAGGTGGGACTTGTGCGGTGTTCGATGCCCGTGTATTTTGTTAAAACCGCTCTGCTAGCATGAAATCCCGCCGGGTTATATTTGATCCGAAAAAAAAAAAAAAAAAAAAAAAAAAAAAAAAAACGGACCGGCAATTGCTTTTTTATGTGCACCGCCCGTAAAAATCCTATAAATACTTATGGGTCAAAATCCCACCCGCGTACGTTAAACAACGTCACCGGGTACGGGCATTTATAAAAGTTTTTTTTAAAATTAAACCAATTCTCGAACATTGCATATCAGGAGACCATAAGCTGACGGCGATAATTTCCGCTCGGGTACGACACCTGTTGCTATGCAGACGCCGGTGGGCCGGTGTAACAGACAATTCATACCACCCCCCGGATAACTGTAGCCCACCGGTACGATTATGCCAGGATATATATATATATACACCCTAAATTCACATGCCCGGGGGTATAATTGTTTTAGGACTGGGCTGCCCAAGCCCGTTGGATGCCCACAATCGCCAAGCTGTCCCGCACGTCATCGTTTAAAAATTCATAGCAAAGTGTGAAATTTATTCGTTGCTTATTATGATGTGTGCTTTTTAAAAAAAAAAAAAAATGTCGTCTAAATCGAATCTTAAAGTGTGCAATAATACTAATCGTAATTAACGTTGAGTGCAAAGCGCGTTGCTTTTTAATATTATTATTCCATCCGTTTTCTACCTTAGTTATAAAGTCATACGTACGGCACGCGGGAGACAAGAATGGCAGTGTAGTACCTCCGCGTTTGTAAATCGTTCAGCCTTGCATCGTGTAGACCATCATAATTTGTTATCTTTTATCTTATCTAGACGGAAGTTTCGTTGTCCATCTGAAGTTTGTCAAACACAAAATATATCTTTTTGGTAATTATAACTTGATAAAAATATATATATGACAAAAAAAATTTTAAATACAATTTTTTTTATCAATGTTTCATATATAGTAGAAAATATTAAATACCTAAATGTACGCGTGTGTTTCGACCGGCGTAAAAAGAAGTTATTTACCGTAAACAACTCGTTCCCTTCATGGATAATTCAGATTTATAAAGAACCATCATCCGGCCTTGCTCGGGTCAAGTTTATTATCCAGAATCGTCTAGAACCCTGCACTTTTTAAAACTCAGAGCGTGGAATGATGTGTGCAATGTATGGTTTTATTGTGATATGTTTTGTTTTTTTAAAAAAAAACGTTTCTGTCTATATCAATTTTAATGGTTTTTTTTTTTTTTTTTTAATTTCATATTACCTATAAAATTTGCTTGATTTTAAATTTTAAGTTTAATTGGCGTTACGCATTGAATATTTCTGTAACCGGCGCGAATAGATTTTGTTTACATAAGACACGTAACAGAGCCAAATGGTACAATTCACCAAAAAAAAAAAAACAGGAAGGTTAAGTCTAAACCTCCAACGTTTAATGTAAGGTCTTGTGCCTTATTTGTGGTAATTGAAAAGCATAATTTTAAGTTGAAACCGTCTAAACTGGAATGGTTGATTCGAGACGGTTTCCCCAGCTCCACAGCCAGTAAGGATCGTAGACTCGAGCAGAGAGTTTTATTTTTAAAGATTTTATTCATCGATTCCTTGCAAAAGACTTCGGGCCTTTGATCACGCGGAGAAACATTCTTATGTAAAAACATTCACTGTTATTCTACAAAATATATCGTGCCATAGACATCAGTTTTTTTTGTTTTTTTTTTTTTTAGTCCGGTATAACCTACGACGTAGTTCCTCAATTTCTTCGATGGAATTAATAATTTAATAATACATTTCGAGAGTCTATAGTTAATGGTAACCAAATTCGCCGTTTTATTTTGTACAGTTATTTATACTATTTGGTTTCCATATATTTAGTAAATCGACCAATGTTTTTCATCCTATCCTGAAGTTTTTATATTTTTTTACTATCCAAATTTCTGAATTTTCCGGTGGATTTTCCAATAATTTTCTTTTATACAAACTTGGCCTGACAAACACGAAAACAACATAACTGTTAAATCGGCCAAATCGGTCGAGCCGGTCTTAAGTGATGGCATGCATACATACATGCGACAATTGATTTATACACAATAGATCATTATACTCCTCGGCAGAATCAAATTTCTAGGATTTACATACCTCGCCAAATCATTATAGGGAAACCACATCTCCCGGGGAGTTTTGGAATTCCAATTCCTTTAACCATACATATTTATAGGCCCGAGTTATCTGGTTGAATGGCGCGGCGCCCCTATAAAGACATCGCGGTGCTCAGAGGATATCTACGAGGTTTCACGCCTGCGAAAACGCCAATAGCTTCCTGTAGAACGACTCTTGTTGCTTCATCGCAGTCAACAGAATTTTAGCCCATTCCATGCGGCCCAGTCGTACTAAAATTGATCAGCACTAAAAATCTGACCAGCCCATACTGCAAATCTAAGGTGGGCCATACGCCCCCGGCTGCCCTCCTCCACGCACAAATGACGCCACTGACCCTATTAGTAAACAAAAAAAAAAAAAAAAAAATTAACAAAAACTATTTTTTTTTTTTTTTTATATATATATAAGCGATAAATATCGATTTGAATGATAAGTGTTGCAAGATTTTTGTTAATTTATTATTTGGGTACCTTTAGTTTTCATTGTATACGATTTTAATTATGATTTTAAAAAATTAATTAAAATCCAACTGACGTCATTATATTGTTTATTATCATTTTTTCGGTGGTCCAAACTCTTTGATTTTACTTCGAGCTGGAATTCTGTTAATCGATTGGAAAACGGAAATTGAACTCGGTTATTTTTACGTTTAACAAAAAACCAAAAGAAATCACCAATTGCAGTGCGCCGGAAACACGGCGATAGATTAAAATTAATTCGATAGGTTGTATTTAAAAAAAAAATGATAAGGTTTGATTAACGACAGGACTGTCTGTCCGGTAAAGTTATGCATCCGTGATTATTACCGAGATTAAAATGTAAGCACCTATATGCAGGCGCAGATCTAGAACTTTTTTACGAGGGAGGGGAGGGCCATATTGGTCTAGACGCTAATTAAATCACTAATATAAATAATTCCTAATTTTTTTTTTTGTTGGATATTTTAACATTTCGAACCAAACGGAACTGTTCGGGAAGATTTTCTACACCCCTTATAAGTTCTCCTATGATTTTATTTTATTAGTTACACAATTTTTTCAATTCACCGGTACGTTAATAGTTAACACAAAATGAATTAAATCGATCAATACTAATTAGGCAAAAAAAAAAAAAAAATCATTATCATACTATGTAAACGTATTATAGTAATTATACATAGTAACAATCTAGTGGCAATACAAGTCGGTTTGCTTGCGCTCCTCTGTCGTCGTTAATCCGGCGTCCGTGTTTTCGAATTGGTATAAAGAGGAAAAATGTCGTTCCGCTGTTGCTAAAGCGCCGGGTAAAGTGAATAAAGTAAATTACGGACGATCGACAAAATCCCCCCCCGTGGCCGGTATTAGCCACAGGTGCATTTAAATTTATCGTCCTAATAGTACCACGGACTAGAGACGAGGGTTATAAAACGATTTAACGATAGTCTACGGGGTTAGGGGCGGCGATCGCCGTCTGCCCATACGGATCACGATTATATTGTATAAAATAATAATATATATATATATAAAAAAAAAAAAAACAATAATTGTGAAAGAATATCACGAAAACGTAATTGCGTTACTTGTTTTTGAGCGTTTTCATTCTGACGGTAAACAGTTTCCATCCAACACGTTAAACCCTATTCGGTGCAGGGGGGGGAGGGGCACGTAATTTCGATTTATCTAAATGTGGAGCAAAATTTCCAACGGCCCAGTATCCATACGGGTAAAATAATCGACGTATTACAAAGCGGCTCGCGGAAATTATAACAAAACGAATAATTTTTCAAAACAGTAACACAACAAATGCCCGACATTTACTACAATTGTACTCGGTAGTCGGTTGAGTATTTCTAGAGTTGTATACGGACATCGAGCAAAACTTTAGTAATATTTTACGAGAAGAAAAATCTCGATAAGAATAAACGTAATAATAAATGTAATTATAATAATAAGTATAATTCAATGAAATACTATAACAGCAAGTAATACTAAACCGCTGGGAGCCTAGCGTTTTTATAAACGGTAATTTTCAACAAAAAAAAACGTCATTAATATAGTGACCTTCGCTCGGTTGAGCCGTTACAAGTATATACAGTTCCGTTATGCACACTTAATATCGTAAAAGTACCCTCCCATGTTTCTGGTATTTGGACCGAGAATATCTCGCCGAGATTTGGTGATGGGAAAGTTACTCGGACCCTTCGTCCTCTCCCACACACACACATACAAATCTCTTACACAGACGGATCCCGTCGAATCCCTTTCGAATCGGACTTTATCCGTAGCAATTGATCTGATCGCAATCGTAAGAGTACAGAGTTAGGGGGATTTTGCGGTAGCCAACTGTGGGTGAGACTTTTGCGGCGTTCAGTGCCTATTTTCTATGGCGGTGCTGTCATCGAATCCCGCCGGGATTTTTACCCGTAACAAGTACGTTAAACGGCGAAAACGTAATTATAACCTCCGGCCCGGTTAAATAGGATTGGAATATAATTTTTTTTTTTTTTTTTTTTTTTACTGGGCTTTTCCGCTAAAACGCCCGGAATACGAGACCAAACCGAATCGGCGCGCCGGCTGTAATGCGCGCAACAGAGAATCGTCATACTCCGCCAAGCCGAACCGTACAAACAGATAGCCGCATTAAATACAATGCGCGTCCCTGCTGTTTTAGCGATGATAAAACGCGTTTGCTCGCATTTCGATCCTATTAGTATAATAATACAGTATTGTAAATGCACACGGCCGCGTGTGTAATCGTCGAATACCCGCGGTATCCGGCGTATAGGTGTGGCCGTTACGCGGGCCAACGTGCGTTTGTCGAACACTATAATATCACTACAATAATATCGTTTAAACGACGATAGTAAATATCACTATTCGACGGGCCGGAGGATAGATAATGTTAATTCGCTCGAACCCCGGGCACGCGATTCGATCCGTCCCCCGGCGTGCTTTTGCGCGCGCCTCGTATGCCGTCCGAACGAAGGCGGGCCCGGGTTCTTCGGCACAAGTGCGACCCGTGCGGACGCCTGGGGTGCGTCACACATAAAAACTAGAACGAAATTACTTTCGAAAAAATAAATAAATAAATAAATAATAACGTAACAATGGCCGTATATTTCCTGTGTAAAATAATAAATTATTTAAATTCCGTTAATTTTTATATGTTGTACAATATAGATTTTTTTTTTTTTTTCACTAACAGTTTATAGGATTAAAATTTAATCGAATATTTCGTTGGAAATAAAAACATAGCTTTCGTATAAAATACGAATGCATCTACCTGTAAATGGCCCGCTGCACAAAAATGCTCGAAGTGTGAGTAATAAGTATTATTATCTCAAAAAAAAAAAAAAAAAAAAATAACGTACGACGAGACGGGAAATACGATGTCCGGACGGACGTCGCGGGCGCTGTGCGTGGGTACTGTCCATTATTGTCTTCTGGAAAAGTAACTCGGAAGACCGAAATAATTCGGTATAGTATCGTTTTTATTCGACCGAAATTACCGTAGGCGGGTGTGTAGGTATTTCGCGCGATAGCGAACCATACACACGGCAAACACGCATACTTCGAACATAGTCACACGGAAACAACTCTACGGCATTCGATATAAACAGCATTCAACATATTATTTCCCCCTAAATAATCGTATTATCATGTACGGTTGTGCGTAATTTAATCCTACCGTAGGAGGTATATGTAATAATGGGTACGTCTGATTTTATACAATACCCGCCCGCGTGCGACTACACTGGCGAATTTCCGACGCACGACATTCTGTATGGAGTTGTACGGTTATATCACCGACGATGACGAACGGGACAAACACAATAAAGAATAATAATAATAATAATAATAATAATAATTATAATTATAAGAAGAAGATGCGACCGGATTTGAATGGGGCACCTTACTATTATATTATTATACTGCTCAAAAGCGATACGACGAGTGTGTATAGGTATAAGTAAGAGGCAGAGGAGAACTACACTGCGGCACATCCGCGAGACGAAATTAACTTGGAAAAGAAGTTGCTCCGCGGGTTTATATTATAATGCGAAGACTTTTGATTTTAATAATCATCCGAATTTCGCCAGCCCCGTCTGATAGTAGGTGGTGTACCCACCCGCCAGCCACCGCCGCGCATTTCCTTCGCCAACTTTCGACGGCAATACGATACGGCGCGGCATTAAAATCCGCATTTGAATAATTCAAAATTATTATTACCATTGTAATATAGTTATACATATGCGTACACACGCGCGATTGTAATTTCGTTTAAAAATAATCGAAAGTTATGTGCGCCCGCCCGTTATTACGGTACATCGATTGCTGATGTGAACAGTTCGACGAATTACTCGCGTATCGTGTATCTTGTAATATATATCGTTATAGAAAAAAAAAAAACCGGCATCGTGCATATAATTACCACGGATACAATATTATACGGGCGTGTCTCAGTAGGATAATAAAACGAAAAACAAAAAAGAAACATGACCGCCACCGGCCAATATCATAGAACAAAAACAACGTCATGGAATAAACAATATAATTGCCGATTTCTTTTCATTGTTATCGTACGACAGATTGATGTACAGTGCTCGGCGATAGTGTAATCTGGTCGTCTTGCCGGCGCGCCTGTATATTTAACCACAACTATTGTAATAATATGTCGAGGGCACGCACGGCCTAATCTATCAACCTCTGTCGAGCCCCCGTGACAAGTACGGTGTTAACACGAAGGCCGAACAGAGTCTTTTGGTGAAATTAACGGGATGCCCAAATGATACAAAAAAAAAAATGCATTGTCGATTTCAATTACTCGCGATACGTTGTATAATTCGCATAATTCCCGTCTTTGGGAATGGTCGGAGAAATATGCCGGATTTCCGGCCAGGCCACTTGGTATTTAGCCACTATTTCCCGGCCCGAAATCGCACAGTGTCGCGTTAATGTAACCAACACTATGATATTAAATGCATAACACGATTTTTCAGTTTATCGATCGATTAGTTTATAAACCTAGTGAGTAGTATAACACACAGGAAAAAACCAATTTGATCGATATGATTGCACGGGCGAATATGGGCCTTTGATGATAAAAACCATCATTTTTTTTTCTTTTTCTTCTTCTTTTCAACCCGATCCACAACTCTACTTCTGAACCAGAAATTGGTGGGTTTTTTTGGGGGCGTAATTAGCATTCGAAATGAAATAGTGTAGGCTTTATTTACAATTATTAAGAAAAAAAACAACAAAAAATTAACTTTTTTTTTATAAACGCACATTTAACTATAAACGAACGAAATCGTGTTATTTAATATTTATCACGGGCAGTTTTACGATAAATCATATTCGTTTCAAGATTATACAGGCGTGTGTACATTAGAAAACCGTAATTTATATAATTGATATTTCAATTGCGCGGGTAATGCTGTGACGTCGTTGTTACATCCAATATTGCGACGGACAAAAAAAAAAACCTATCTCTAAATGATTTAAGTTACGCTAACATATTTCGAACGAATTAGAAAGTTTAAACATGACGTTTTAATCGAAAATCTACCGTGAAACGTCCGACTATATAGACGTATAACAATGACGACAAATGCCCGCAAAAGTTTTAAGTGTATATAAAAGTTTAAGAAAATGTCCACCACCGCGATAAATCAGTCACCCGTGCAGACTTCGCAAACCATTTAATGTTTTATTTTCATACGTAACTCCGTAGCAGAGAGTCGGACTACGAAACTTTCGTCAATGAAAACACTTAAAAAGCGAATCGCATAGTATTAAGACGTACTCCGACAGAAAGTTATACCATAATAATATAATACGGAACGGTCTAATTATTATTGATTTAAGTATTAGAAGTTTAACGGTTATTGCTGCGCGGATAATTCTCGAAGGGAACTTTTTCAATTTTTTTTTTTTTTTTATGCATTTAAATATTTGTATTATATATTGTAAAGTCATTTACGAACCAAAAGACTGACTCTCAATGCCCGTATGCGCATGTTCAGTCCTCTAATGTTGAGAAATAATAATACTAATTTAAAAGTCAAACTTTTAATTTACAAGACCCGCCTGAAACCTATTTGGACTTACGGCATACAGCTCTGGGGTTCAGCAAAAAAAATCCAATATCAATAAAATCCAAGTGTTCCAGAACCTAGCTTTTCGTCGACTCTCCAATCAAACCTAACATTTCATAACGATTTCCACATGAAAACCATCAATGAAGAAGCACAATTCTTTTATGTGCGACTTCTATCCCACCAAAATCCACTTAATAAAAACCTCTTCTCTCTAACTCTCCCAGGAAATCCTAGGCGCAGGCTAAAAAGGAAATGGTGTCGTGACCTCATACGAGTTCCAATTTAAAATATACATCTATATATATATATATATATATATATATATATATATATATATATATATATATATAGAATTCCAATCAGTAACAATCAAAAAAAAAACAATATATAACTAATATAAATAATTCATGTTATGTGTTGCCAGTGGGTGGCTTCTTATTCAATTTTTCACGTTCTGTCTTCTCTTAGCACATAATCTTATTGTGCATTATTTGTATAGATTGTTTATTTCTAATTAATAATAATAATAATAATAAAAAATATATTGTAATTATTAATTCGAATTAACAATACGTAAAAGTATTCATTGAAATATATATATATATATGTATGTTTTACGTATTATTCCATAGATAGATTTTTTATAATATACGGTTTTTTTTTCGTCTGTATAATCACGTAATCATTATGCCCAACAAAATATTAAAAATCTAAAAATAAAAAAATATTCAATGGTTTTCCTAGTTAAATATCATTAGTTCACTCGTCCACCAATATAACGTTTTTACTTTAATCGATAATCATAAAACATTACAATAAGTGTAATAAAAAAACGTATAAATTAATATACGATTGATTAAAATTACACAATTATTAATATAGTAAAATAATAACTACATAGAAGTTTTGGAAATAAATAATTTTCAATAACTATAAAACAACAATATTAATCATTTATTTACAAGACGATCAATTATTACTGATTAAAATTTAAAAAATGAAAACGAATTTTCAAAAGACATTCCACACCGTGGGTTGGCGACCGTTGTGATAGATGGCAAGTGGGTAAGTCAGGATATTAGAGGAGAATTTAATTTATATCTGTACACAATGATAAACCGATTCTGAGCAATGTTCGGTGAATCGCGTTTTGAAATGACGACAATTGCACGATTTTCATTAAAATGTAAACTTTAAACGCTAAAAATTATTACTTTACCTTCATTGTTTTTTTTTTCTTTTTCAGTTTTGAAAATATGTTCACGCTTAGAAAGTCCCAATATTAATTATTTCTGAATATTGCGGGATCACTACGATTATTTTTAACCGAATCGCTACGAAAAAAAAAAAATAATAGAACAGTTATTGCCGTTAATTTTCCCGTTTTTCCTATATTTCCCTCCCCCCCCCCGATTATCAAGAAAACAATAACGGAAATAATAAAAAAATAAAAAAAAATTGCCTAAACAATCTAAAATAACAAATGTATTTGAATTTAGAAAATCGATTTCAAATACAAATATTTTAAAAAGTATTTAAATTACGTATTTGAATACTTCAACAGTAATTAATTCAAATACTTAACAATACCGTTTGTTTTATATGATATTAAACCGTAACCGGATATTGAATTAACTCGTCCTGACTTAAATGTGATAATTTTAAAATATGCCTCGCGAGATTTGCATTTCTCCGACGAATGGGAATATATAATAAGTAACATATATATTTATACCAAATAAAATATATAATATTTGAAATCAAGTCAAATGGGAAAATCCGTCTTCGTTATTACTGACAATACACGGGCGTTTTATTATTTACTACCGTCCGACATAATAATCCGGTAGAATATATTTTAAAAATCGCATTGGTTTTTTCATCGTTGATTTTATTGCACTAATTGAAACGGCCGCGGCGGCGAGGCTTAAGACTTTAATCAAATCAAAAAAACATCTCGGGAACAACGGTTAAAATATTTAAAGCTGATCAAGACAATGATGATTATTCATTATTATTTACTTTATAATTTCGTCGCGTATACTTTTTTTTTCTCTCTCTCTCTCTCTCACTCTCTCCATCTCTCTCCCTTTACAATATAACGCCGTCTTCTTACTTTAAAAAATAATTATAATAATAATTGAAAGGAGAAGAAGAAGAAAAAAAAAATAGGGTTTTGTGTTAAACATTATGTCTATACTACGATGAAAAATGTTCATAAGTGATTTACATAATCCGTGAGATAAGTATTATTATCTCCCCCTAACTATTCTCGTCGTTATTACTCGTGGAGAATATTATTTTATTAATAGCAAACGACAAAATATTTACCCATATTTATACGGTTGCCGCTTCTGCTCGTATATCCGAAAAATTTCAATATTCTCAAATAGAAAAAAAAAAAAAAAACTATAGTTCTTTTTTTTTTTTTTTTTTTTTTTTACACTAAATAATAAATTTTAAATATTATTTTTGGAAATTACCGTAATTTGTATTAGTCCTGCGATAATTTTGTTGGTTATACAATACTTTAAATGTTAACTTTCATATTTATTTACAGTTCCTATTTTTTAGGAAAAATTAAAAATTAAAATTATTTAATTTATTTCTAAGCGCCTGGGTGGTTCACATTGTATTGTTATACATGTTCGAATTTCAATAAAAAAATGATTATTTTGTTATTTGCGAAATACGTTTCTATATTTCTTGTTGTCGGCCTCACGACTCCCTGTCCCGGACGGTTTACCACCGACCTTTCACGCCCAAAAATTACACCGTCTACCATCGCTTCCTCGGTATTCCTCTAGGTCAGTGTTTCCCAACCTATTTACCACCACGGACCACTTCGACAATAATTTATAGGTAGCGGACCACCTCAATTTTACGAAAACTAGAAGTACCTTTTTTTTTTTGCTCATTAACAAGAATACACAAAATCTATCGAAAAATGTTAATTTTTATTAATTTACTTTACATTTTATTACTATACTTCACTAATATATAATTATACTTTACTATACTAAATAATTTACTTAGTGGGATTTTTGTGACTGCATTCCTTTGACCAGTTTTTCAATTCTTAGATGAATGTTGCTCATTTAGCTAAACGCATGCCGTCACTTACGTCCAAGCGATTCGTCGGTTTATTTTTGATTAAAGTAGACTAGAAAATCTTTGTTCGCACAAATATGTAGTTGAAAATATTCTAGTTGAAATAATTAATGTTTCACCGATACTGTGTGCTTTTTTTTTTTGACTTAACGATCAGTTGGTAAAATTTATGTAGTTAGTACTTGTTGTGACTATGCGACATTTAGCCCACTTGGTCCGAGTTTCATTTTCATTTTCAAGCTTTTACATTTTCCTTCAAAAAATTCGGGTGGTCGGTCTTTGAGAGTATGATAAACTGTATACAACTGGTTTCAAAGCATCATTACTAAGCACAACATTACATATCACACACTGAGGTCTTATTTCTCGATTTATTTCAATTTCAGTGAATCCAAATTTAACATAACTATCATCATATTTCCTCTTCCGTGACGTATTCCTGACTATGTCCGACTAGGTTTCAAAAAAAATCACTTAACAAAACCAAATTATAAACATTTAATTTCTTTAAAAACGTACTGCTTGGTAATCAAACGAATAACGAGCGCATACTGAATCAATATCCATAACCCGTATAATATTATACGGTTCCTCCAATAAGTCGTAATTTTTTTGGTTATTTAAAAAAAAAAAAAATAATAATAATAATTAATTTGTAATTGATATCGATGAAAAAATCTATGGGACCGCGGACCACCGACTGTCTTCTCCCGACTGGTCGACATTCCATGGCTGTCCCCAATGCCGTTGATTCATTTCGAACCATGGTAACCTCTTTACATAATCAGTAACCGTTATCATTTTCGTAATTTTGCAAATTTCAACATTATTTCTATTTTCATCGCCCGCGCCTCGCATCCACACGGTACGAATTAAATACGTCCCGAGTCGTAATCAGTGACGGCTTTAACGGTCGTTTGGTCGGCACATGCCCGCGGGGTCCCTATCCTAAATTCTGTACTGGGGCCCCATCTAAATTAGATATTGTTAATTTTTAATTTTTTTTTTTTTTGAATTTTTACCACAAACAAAAAAAATACATTTTATATTGCAAACCACAATATCATTTACAGCAGCATATGTTACCGGTACATTTTGTATTTGATTTACCGACTTTATTCGAACCTTTGAATGCGCACCAGTCGCAATCCTGACGTATCTACGAATCCATTTCCTATTTTCACAGATATCAAAATTCCTCCTGGTTTCTTATCAACACTTGTTTCTACGATAAAGGCCGTTCAGCCCAACAGTTAACTTTCCGTACCCCGGGAAGAGGGAGTTCCAAGAGAGAGAGAGAGAGTTTCAGTACTTCAATTCGATCAAATATAATTTTTTTTTTCCCAATTTTCATTAAATCGTAAATTCAAACTCTATCGATTCTTACTATACGAGAAATACTTGAACGGAACAATTAAATAGTAGGATTTTTATTATACGTTAATAAATTATTTATACGTTTATACGCAGACGATATCAGAACACCGGTTGGGTGTAGGAATTCCGGACGCCGAACACAATACAGAACTCCGATACAGATAAAAAATAAAAAATATTAAAAAAAAATCGTCGTCATTAAACAATTGTACGTGTATGGAAACGTCACGGGAACGCCTTATCAGCAAGTGTCCAGTATAGAAGTTGTCACGAATTTACAATAATAGTATTAATAATATTACAATATACTACACCGCTCAAATGTTATAACCGCAAACATTTAACATTTAATAATACCAACAACACTTTGTATGCAGTGAGTCTGTCCGGGGCAGAGGGTATTTTTAGGAGGGAGTTAAGGTGTCTCCAACCCCCGATCCCTCCCCCCGAAAATTCCGGAAATTTTTTCGTAAAATCTGCCAAGACAAATGGGCAGTATACCCTTATAATATAATGAAAATCATAGTGATTCAATATTATTGTATTGATCATTTTTAGTATCGAGTTTTTTATGTTATATACCTATGTGTGTCCGAACACTTCGAGCGTAGTAGTACACTGTTAAAATAAAATAATATTATAGTCCTGGATAGGACTCGACAACCAATGTTACATTTTTGCATGAATTTTAAAAAAATCTACCGATATACTGTTCGATGTACATCGAATGTGTCCCAATATGGAGACACTGTAGCGACACCTGCAATAGGACAAACAGCTCCAAGTGCACCAGTTATTTCTCCGGTAATTGAATGTAATTTAGAATGGTTAGGATTTAGATACTAAGTTTGAAGTAGAAGGTTTTGTTGAAATGTAAAACAAATTTAAGTGACGAAGAGAAAGTTTCAAATTCATAAAACGTTTAAGTTTAATTTCTCATGTGACAATACCGGAAAACGTGCAATTCAAATTAAATGCCTTGAAACTTGGTTAGCGTTTTCAAAATGAAGAGAGGGTTCATTTTTTGCGTTCTGTGCTGTATTTCAAATTTATAAGTCAGGACGGCAAGGGTTCCCACGAGAAGTTAGTTTCAGCCTCCTCCCCAAAAAAATATATCTAAATACGTCTTTGTTACGACGAACAGAGAAGTCCTCACGGGTTTTCGATGACCGCTAAGGATAGTCGGATTAATTATTGTCGTAAAAGTATACGAGATGCGGCTGATTCAACGAAGCGACTTTCGATGTGTAAAACTTTTCATTAACAATTTTATAATATTTGAACAATTTCACACTGTCTATACACTCCCATCCGCGTTTAACTGGAGTTCGATTTTCGGCCAGAAAACTGCTTTATTATGCAATATGAGCCGGCCCCCGAATCGTTTTCCCACAAATCCGGCCGGTATCTTCTTACTCGTTTTCCGAGTGTCCGCTAAGACTTGTCAATAATAATGCTGATTAACAGATTGTCCCCGGGGTACCCGTTCAATCATAAATATACCGGTAACATCGAAAAATACGATCGACGCGGCCTTTAGTTTCGACCCACGCGTTGTCCGTCTTCGACATCATTACGACATTCGATAAATCGTTTGTGCCACGTGATCGTGACAAAACAGCATCTGCGCGCACGTCTCTCAACGGGCGAACAATTTCCGCGGCAGATTATCCGGTTTTCACTGGGAATTTATAATTAACATACGCTGCTCGGTTTCGCACGTAAAAAATCGGTCAATTTAAACAACGCCTGGCATTGAAAATCAAAAAAAATCGGACCTAATCTAACCTAACCGGTATTGTTCGGCGCAGTGGATCGTGATTCGTAAATTATAATCATACCGGACATTGCGCTCGTATTTGTCCCGTCGCTAGTGTCCAATAGTCTCGTTGTTTAACAGCCGCACCCTCGTATCCGCGTCTAATAATTTGGGCAGCCGAGAAGCGATTTCCGACCGGCTCCGCTTCCTCGTCAAATTTTTTATTTTTTTATTTGGTTTCTTCGCCCGTCGTAGTGGTCGTCTCCCGTCGGTTTGCCCGCCCGGCATCGCGTAACAATATACGGCCGTCTCCCCGCGTGTTTAATAATAATAATAATAATAATAATAGTAGTAGTAATAATAATTACACCACGGTGCATTAACCGTATATATATATATATAAGGCTAAAACATATAACCGGTAGTATATGGCGGCGGGTAATTGCTTTTGTTGCCGTTTATATCGTGCGCGCTTTTTACATCAGTATTTGTTGCCCGGAATGGTAGGGCGGCGGCAAAGAGGAGAGGCTTTGAATATCGCCTTTGTCGCGGCAAAGTCCGTTCCGTATTTATATATATATATATGCAATATAAAAGAGGATAAAAGTCTTTGCGCCGAAGGTTATCCGAATACGTATACGTACACAGGCTAGAAAAACGAGTATATGTGTATATAAAGACATAAAGAGAGAGACGGCGAGTGACCGAGATACGAGATACCGAAAGAGGGCGTCCAGAAAGCCCGGTGCGCCGGGTCGCGTCGGCTATTGCTATTTAATCCATCGGGTAAATTGAACGGGCGCATCCCGCGTCCTCGGTCGTCGACGATAATGAATCCGGCGATTGAATTATTATTGTACGTTTTTTTTTTTTTTTTTTTTTTACGCGGCCCCGACCAAATAATATTACACGCTGCAGTGTACCCCGGAAATATTTTTCGAAAAACTCCACTGGAAAACTCGCGTGGACCGCGAACACTGGCCCGGGGTGGTGGCGTTCAACGCACCCGTCGGAATATCCGGACGAATTCGATGAAAATTAAAAAAAAAAAATTACACCGGGAGATTTACGAAACAAAAAAAAACCAACAGGTAATAATATACGAGTACCCGTCAACAGTAGTAATAAAATATATGGTATTTTTTGAACATTTTACATTTTTTTCCCCTGCGTTCGCCACCTTGCAACACAGCTATATATTGTTTAGGATAACACCAGGATATATTAAAATATAATATAAGAAATAACTGCGACATAAAAGGAAATGAATAAAAACAACAACAACAACAACAACAACAATTGTTTCAAAACGACTACCTCCTCCCGTAGTCGTCTATATAAAATACTCTCCGCGTGTAGAATTAACCCTTAAAACGCGGTGGATTATGTCGGTTTTAGATTTTAATCGAAACAAAGCCTAATAGAATTCTTTTGTTTTTCCGTATACTGTATATAATAAAGTTTTTAATTTTCCTAACTCCGGCAACAATATTATATAATCGTGTTTCTCCACGCCGTTTTTTTCTGTTTCTCTTAATTATTTATATCAATCTGTAGTGGAATCTTTGATTTAATTTTAAAATAAAAATATACGCATATTTTCAGTAAATGTATAACAAAAAAAAAAAAAAAATTTTAACTGTATTACCTCGTAACAAGCAAATAGATAAGAATTCTTGGTGTTTTCAACTAATTTCGTTCGTAAATTTTAACTTAAAACGCATATAAATGTTATAATGTTACGACATTGTTTTTTTTTTTTTTTTTTTTTTAACCGCCAAGAACTATTATAACGGTGAACTATTGTGGTGTCA
This sequence comes from Tuberolachnus salignus, assembly GCA_956483605.1. Classification (NCBI taxonomy): domain Eukaryota; kingdom Metazoa; phylum Arthropoda; class Insecta; order Hemiptera; family Aphididae; genus Tuberolachnus; species Tuberolachnus salignus. The sequence continues at coordinate 5,602,002 of OY101433.1, read as the reverse complement.
AATTTTATAAACTGACCTAAGACGCATAACTAAAAAAAAAAAAAACAACTCAACAATTTCAAATATCTATCTCAAAATACACGAAAAAACGCCACAATATTTTGATAAATCTAATTACAAGTACCAAGTATCAAGTAATATTCGGTGTGAAGATTTTTACACATTTATAAATTATTCACAGATTATCTACAGAAAAATTCAAATCGAAACCGATATTGCATAAATATTCACGTTTTTTTTCCCCCGGTTTTTTTTTCGCTATTAAGAAAAGTACAAAGAAAATTATGATATAACTTCATTAATCGTCAACTAAACAAAATTCGCTACCAAAATCCCCATCCGTGAAGTCGACGATTGAGGCGAGATTTCTCGTCCAAAAAAATGTTTACAAAAAAAAAAAAAAAAAAAAATATTAAAATAAAACGATTAGGCGATTTATTTAATTTATTTTTTAGTACCAAAGGGTAATAAAAAGAAAACAACAAAAGCTTAAGAACTAGAAAATGTTCGTAACAATTTTATCCGTCAAAAATCCAATATATTTTTAACCTATTTTATTAAAATAATTTGTTTTTCAATAAAATGTGTGATTTCATTTTTTGTATGTTACCTATTTTTCTGTATTTTTTTAATTTTATTTTAGATTCTGAGCGGCGCGGAGGTCTTGTGGTTATACAATGATATTTATTTTTTTTTATCTGTTACGTTCCTCTACACATTATTGCTACCAGAAGACTTCGTCCGATCTATACACTTCTATACTGTTTCCGGTAGCAAATTTTGTCTAGCTGGTACTCTATTGACTTCACCTTTCGATATACCAATTAATTTATTAACGCGACAGAAAAATCTACCAAAAAATAACGAAAATACGGCAAGAAAACACGATTTCGTCAAACTCAAGTTTAATTATTTGGTTGTTATTCCGAAAATAATTGTTCTAGAAACCTGAAATTTTCGCATAAAATGTGTAACGTTGCAATATAATGACAATAAAAATTTCAATTCAAAGACATTTTGATTTTTTCAAGGTTATAAGTTTGGATTTTGAGACTTGAACATTTTTCTTTTTTTTTTATTAGATCATTTACTTTCTTCTAAATGTGTACGAAATATCTCGAAAATCGGCGGTCACAATTTTGTTTGTAACCCGTTTAACATTTGCCGACACATATTATTCCGATACGTAAATATTTTCCAATATTATTACGTAAAATAATTGTTTTTAAGTGGCCAGTGTTACGCCGAAATGCAAATGCAGTTCAATAACAACACAGATTTTACAGGAAAATTCACTAATGAAATAATATTGTTAAAATTCTCACGAGTTCTTTAAAAAAGAAAAATACCAACACTTCTAATCAAATTTCTCTATATTATGAAATGCGTTAAAATAATAAATATTGGCGCAATTATTATCCAACGAAAAGTATAATATAATACACCATACTCTATGATTTATACAAATTTGAAAATATATAACATTTATTTTACGGAAATTTTATTATTATTAATTTTTTTTTTTTTACGAAATTAACAACAATAGTCCCGTATAAGGCACTGAAGTTCTGCTCAGAAACGTTTTTTATTGAAAGAAGTGATTTATCGTTTTTCTTTCGCATTAAATGCATCCGGCAAGAGTAGCCTATCCAACGAGCGAAGTACCCTAGCCAATACCGACACTCGCCGCTTGTTGTGGTTTTTTTTTATTTTATTTTTTTTATATAATATTTAAACCGATCAGTCGATTAGTATAACTATGCCAATTGTACACAGTTGTCATTTTGATATTTTTTACAATATTATAAATATTGGAACTTGTTTCTACATATTCGGAGCCACGCGGTTTACTGTTCCCTAGTCGGTGCGGTGTACGTTTTGATATTATCTGTAGTTTTGTTTTAACAATAGTTAAAAACTGTCGGAAGAACGAGAATATTTACGCGATAATATATTGTTTCGTTTATGTAATTCGACAAAAAATGTTCGTAACGATCTGAAATTCTATTTAAAGCGTCGAATACGATACTGTTGGTTTTATGCGGATACAATAGTTATATAGTCTTTGGGAAAAAAACGGTGAAAAAATTGACACAAGGTTCCTGCTGTTACGCGTTGTATTTTTTTTATTTTTTTTTTCGCAAACGTTCAACTTCTGTTGAAACTCGTAGAATAAATTCACGATAATTTCGCGTACTACTCGTATGAATGAATTTGTGTTTATACGGCCAAGATTCTGTTCCAGAAAATTACTCGTACGAAACGTTCGCAGACACACAATCGGCCGGGTCGTATAAATTAATCGTCCCGCATAATACCCAAGACGAGTACCGTTATGTGTATTCGTATTACATATTTGGGTGCGAATTTGACTAGAATCGAATTCCAATATTATAAAAAAAACAAACTCAATTTATTTCTATACACGCACGGCCATTGTCGTGGCAATTCGATAAACTTTAAGGGCCACCCGTCCCCCGTTTGACCAAAATGTCTATATATATTTTTTTTTTTTTTTTGTTATTCCAACGCTATAATATAGGCCGCAAGTATATAGAACTTCCCGGTTTGGCTTCGGTTCGTTTTGCATTATTATCGCTGGGTTTTTTTTTTTTTTTTTTTATTAACTCAGAGATTAGATTTGTGTATCGTATCGGTGATACGCGGATACGTGAACCGATGCGTGTTATTTAAATCCCGTAAAGCATTACGGTATAGTTGAGAAGTAGGAAGAAAAAAAAAAAATAAAAAAAAAAAAATGCGATTATTATTTTGTAATGTTGCGAATGCGTAATATTATTTCGTGCGGTGCGACGGATCTATAGACGCGTTGTAATGGATTCATCAACTTGAAAAGCCACAAAAGAATCCATTAGCTCGATACGATTCTATCAATTTCGCGCGCGTGTATATTGTATGCGTATAAAAGGAATCCATACGCATAACACAATATATGTTAAATTCATCAAAGAAGTTTAATAAATATTAAAAAAAAAAAAAAAAAAAAAAACGAAAGAAAAAAAAAAAGAGTTTACTTTAAGGTTTTGCAAAAGTTTTAGTGGTATGTATTGGACTTAAAAAGTATTCGTCAAAATAGTTGGTGTATTATGCGATACTCGAGTGTATACATATATATATATATATATATATATATATATATATATATATATGTGGGTATACCTACTGCGCACGTGTGTCTACTTAACCGACGTTAAAACCGTAAAAGGAATGTCAAAAATGTTTTACAAAAAGAATTTCATCGACGCGCAGTAACATAATGCAGCACCCGCGTTATAATATATTACAACACTATAATATTATAGGAATGCCAACAATACAGTATAGGAATATAATTATTTAAATAAATGTACACGGATAACAAATTTGAAATTTAAAGTGTTCCGACGGAATGATACCCTCCCCCCCCTCATTGTTCAACTGGTGAGATTGTGTCATCATTTTTTTTTTTTTTTTTTTTATTCGGTGCATCGGCTGAAACCATTTTTTTTTTTTTTTTTCATAAATACCATTCCAAAAGGTCTTGGAACTTGCCTCTACTCTTGTTTCACAAATGCTGTCCATTAATACCGGATCTATTGTAATTATAGCGTCGGATTATAGTTTTGTTAATAACATTATGTTTTTATTTTTCTTGAAATAGTATTTACTACACTATGATAAGTGTATTGATATCTGCGTTATCAATGATAACGCAGATAACAATTCGATATAAAGAACTTGTTGATTTTCAGATTCTGAGCGTAGCCCGATCGGGTTTAACCATGATGTGTGTATTTTTTGTCTGCCTGTAAACAATTTTTCTACCAAAAATCTTGCTCCGATCACAAACATCAGCGATGGTTTTTGGTAGTAAATGTTGTCTAGTTAGTGCACTAAGAGGGTAGTTTTTTTTTTTCCATATAGTTTACTCACTTAAAGGGGAAAACTGGGAAACAACCTTGATAAAACCGGAAATTTTCGAGCTATGTATAGCCCAGTTAAAGTTTTCGAGTTCCGGAAAAATGTTTAAAAATTTGACACAAAAAATTGAACAGACTTTTTTTTTTTAAGCGTTTAAAGTTCAAATTTCGATGAAAATCGTAAAAATCATTTCGCGATATTTCTCGTATTATTTTCCGAAAAATTAAGACACTAATGTAATATATTGATCACATTACAGATTGCATCTGTTTGTCTTATATATTTTAGATTGATTTTACTATGATGTGTGTGTGTGTGTTTTTAATGTTATATTTTTTTTTCCGTCTGAACGACTTTGTCTAGTAGAAAATTGCTCTGATCATCAACTTCAGGGGTAGTTTCTATTAGAAAACATTGCGTTGCCTTGTTGGTGCATTGGGGTCATTTCTCTTATAGTTTTTCTAATTAACTGAGAAAAACGTGTACAAACGTAGAGGAAACGGAAATATTTACGAAATAATGTTCTCGAATCTACTCGGTATTAGAAAATAAATACGATTGTTATAATAGACGAGCACTATCGAACATTCCATGTGCTTATTCTGTATACCTACTCCGAATATAAATATAAAAGGAATTTCCGACGATAAATAAGCGATAGTTTTTATATAATCTTTATTATCAATATATCCATCGGGACTTTTTGCATAGAAAATGATCAAAATATGTACCGAATTTTCATCAAATATACACAAAAAAAATTTTATGCATGCGAATATATATAAACTATGTAAATATATAAATAAAAAGTAAATTTTAACGTTAAAAATGTACGATAAAAATGTGTTTATTAACTAGTTAGTAAAACGAGTAGAAGATATTCAAAAAAAAAAAAAATCCCACAGACGCCCGCCCCAAAGAAAAAAAAGTAAACAGAAAAACACAGTGATAAATGAAACTTTTTGTGTTTGTACATTAGTGCGTATAAAAATATATAAAGATATCATCATAATGAGGAGATACATGCGTCTGATGTTTTGCTGAATTATTTGTTGATATTTTGTTCGATTTATACATGAAGCATTCCCAAGTCCTCACGATTGGTTATATATAACCGTTGTCTTTGTTTTTTTTTTTTTTTTTTTTTTGTGATTAGATTGGTTACTGCGCTAAATCCACGTTCGAGAAACCGCCGGTTTTTATAATCCGACGCCCTCCGAATTGAGCTTGTAATTTCCATTGTCCCACGTATACATCTAGCGTCCCCGAGGGGGTGATATCTCCCACTTTAAGAAACACTGATAAAATCCCTGTTATTCGATGACAACGAATCAATAATATAGATAGTGATACGAATTGAAAAAATAAAAATAAAAAATATTACCACTATAACAACAATATACCACCGATCCACTAAATCCAATGTTAAAAATTACGGGTACAAAATCGGACCTGAAAACACACGTCTCGTTTGCGGTAATTTACAGGTCTGTAAAAACACGTGTACAGAGCGTTCTAGTCCGGTGTTGTTTACAGATCTGTTTTAATCAGGGCTGTAAGTCGCCGCGGAACGTTTGAGCAACCCAATTATGGCCGTTTATCGCAATGGAAACCTCGTCCTAAACTCGACAATAATTATTAATATTTTCCTCCTGTAACACGAGCGCTCGCCGATCCGAATTTTCACCGGGACGTAGGGGCGCGGCGGGAAATATCCCGACAAAAGGAAACGAAAAATGATTGATGCATCGGAACACGTCTGCGGGATAATCAGAGATAAGCGGCCCCGCGTTATAGTAGTAATAATAATAATAATAATAACAGTATGGACACGAATGTCGAAAAACTCGGATATTTCCCCCGTCGTCCCGTCTTGTGTCTCGCCGTGGCGTGTTTTGACGACGGGGTTTCGGCGTGAAAATAAATAAAAAAAAAAAAAAAAAAAACCTCGACGCCCCCGAGAAAACCAATCAGCCGAAAGCCGATATCTCTTCTTTTATAGACGTTAGGTATTACGGTACAATATTAATAATAATAATAATAATAATAACGGACTACGCGATACACTTGCCGGTGTAAACGATATACCCTTGTAAGCATCGTACCTAAGATACTACTATATATTCAAAAAGCCACTCGATACTACAATATTGTTATGATAAACGCTCCTATTCATTGCCACTGGTATTATTGGGCCCGTTATCCGTTTTTAGAGCCCCGAGATTTATCGTGATAATACACGCGTATTATTATACGGGCTTTCGGCCGGTCAATAGAATTATGGTGGCGGGTGAGGGGTAATAAAATCGCTTTCGAACGACTCGTAAAATTCTTTTAAAATGCGAGATCGATTCTTTGTTTTTAATCACGGGACTAGGAATAACAGCGAAGAATAGATCGACGGGCCGGGAGATAAATAGCTGGGAAACGAACGCGAATAATTAGCTAGGAATTAGGTGATGTGTAGGAGTGATGCGGAATGAGAGAATATAAGTATCGGCGGGAGATAAACGCGAAGAAAATAATAATAATAATAATAAAAGTTACTTATACGCACTAAATATATGTATAAATCCACAACCCGGCTGTCCGAATAATTCGTCGCTGTAATTGGATTTTAAAACATATATTAATATTTCATTAAAAAAAAAAAAAAAATCCAAACTATACTAACCGGGATGAAACGCAATATATACCTATTATAATAATACAATTAATTTTTTTATGAAATATCATAAAAACTATTTTAATACAAAATATTTAATCGAGACGACAACCGCGTCGTTGTCGGTAGTTTTTCACCTATAAAGACGAGTGTACAATATTATAAAATTAATTTTCTATATGAAAAATTATTGAAAATATTTATTTTCAAGAAAATATATATGTATTTATATTATTCGACACCGGTCGATAGAGTTGAATTTACGTACATAATTAAAATTCGGGGACTAGATCTGAAACCAAAAAGAACCGGTTAAGATTTAACAATTTATGAACCGGAATCTAACAAAAACCTTAATTTAAAAATCAATGATAACCCGTAACCTTGTTTATTAAATGGTTAATATCGGAAAGTGTAGCGGTACGCAAACTTTTTCGTTTCACGGCGCCCTTTTTGAACTGAAGTCGTCTCGTCCATACCTTGATAAAACTGATGACTTATAATTAAAACATTTTAATGAATGCCGTTTATTAAAATCCCTTTGCGCTCGGGCGGCCTTAGGGATCACGCACACCTGTTGCGATGCCAGACGTCGGACGGCCCGGCATAGACACGAGGGCAAATTATCGGCCTCGGCTTCAGGTCTCCTGGTGTGCAATTTTCGATTTGGTTAAATTTTTAAGTATTGTAATAAATCGCCGTAACTCGGTTGTACGTTTAACGTACATGGGTTGGACCTTCGCCAGTATATATTGGAAATTGGCGATCGGAGAGTGATTTTAACGTCAAACGACAATTGGGCTTGTATCGCCGCACAAGTCCCTCCCATACTTGTATATTTCAAAATGACTTCCAATGGACATTATCCGTAGTAATTGATCTGACCGGTGACGTTGTAATATGGGTAGGGATTTTATGATAACCAACTACTATGGGACAGACTTCGCGGAGGTCTGAGCCACATTTTTTAGCGTTAAAAGTACTCTGATACTCCGATATCACCGAATCCCAAAGAGATATATATATTTGATCCAAAAATCGGAAGGGGGAGTTAATTTTAATATGTGGTCCTAACCTCACAGTCCTGTATATAATTGTGAGGACCGTGAAACCTGAAATCGTTATCAAGATCTGAAAATTTGAGGTGAAACCTCGTTATATCCCGCCGAACATAATATCACGAGGAAAGCGAAAATAAAAAAATATGAATAAAAGAAAACCATTGTTTACCCTATTATATATATATTATCCGAGTACATCGGTAAATGTGTTAAATTTAACCGGGTACAATTTATACTTTTTTATTTCGTAATATTCGAACGACATACAACGATAATGTTAAAATATCGATCGGTCGGTTTATTATTTCCAGTGTAATCAAAAAATTGTTTTGCAAAAAAAAAAAAAAATAATAATAATTATACCATTGTATGTAATTCTCCAGAGACCAACAAGTGCAATAATAATTTGCGACCTTACGGCTGGGGCGGAAGAGAAAAAAAAAAGTAACTCATTTAACCGCGCTGCCGTCCGTATGATAATTTCATTTCGTAGTCAAATACTCCGGTAGAACAACCGAAAACCGTACTGTAGTAATTCGAAATCTACGCGTAGGGCGACGGAAGTATCGTCATAAGAACGTCTGAACAAAGTTCGTTTTCGGTTATTTTTCATATTTATTTATTTATTTATTATTTTTTTTTTTTGCGCTTGTACGTGTACAAGAAAAACTGTATAATATTTTTTTATTATAATGTCCGATCGGCGAGAAGGGGGATATAGGGATGCGGCCAACTACCTCTCGGAATACAAAACGAAAGTGTTCCGGCGTTTTGTTTAATAGCTGAATAATTTTTTTTTTCTTTTTCATTTTTAAAACAATGCAATATGAACTCATCTGTACTAATATTTCTTTTTATCTCGCGGTTTTTTTTTTCTTTTCTTTTCTTTTTCCCCCCCGTTCCGTCGCATTATCCGAAATAACGCGCCGCCGTTCTAGAAAAGTAAAGCGGGCAAGTTGTAAAGTTATTACTTCGGCGGACTACCCACTTCCTGCCGCCGGATTAAGGTGGCTCAACCGCACGCAAGTTTTCTGAACACAATAAACGCGAATTCAAATCGCAATTAGTTTAAATATTGTGCGGGCGCACCCGAAACAAATTGAAATTCCTCCGGTACCTATATAAAATTATCATTTGCGGCAACCGTGTTTTACAAACGAGTTACTTCAATTTTATTCTTTACGGCTGTCTCGTTATATACACGTACTATTTACGTTAAAATTGCACGGTTACTTATACGAAAAACGCAAGCGTACCGCGTTTAAATTGCCCCGGCCCGTTTGTTCCAGGATTTCGTATTAGGTATTGTTACCGAGGCAACGCACAGCCGTTAAACCCGCAGACACCGTTTGAAAACTGCAACGGTTCACGGCGATCGTTCGTATTGCGGTCGAAATAAAATTACGCTGATAATTTAGACGGAAAATTATTCCGATTATTACGCCGGGGCTGGACGGACGATATTCTACGCGTTTGCATTGTCAATTCGATAACGTAACAATCGCCTTATTTCAGTGCGAATTTATTATACATCGCATTTTACGGGTTTGGAGAAATAAAGAACCATCATATGTTTATCGCAAAATGTTATCCGGCCGGACACGTCGAATTAATTACACTCGTTTCGAAAACGAAAGAATTCCACGCACGCATTGCAAAGTAAAAGTGTTGTTGGTGAGACGTCGGCAAAGCAGGATATATACGAGGTCTGTTCGAAAAGTACCAGGATTTTATATTCAACAATTACAAAACAATAACAAAAAATAATTACATATTATTATTATTTAAAGATATCTCCTTCGAAATACTCTCCTCCGGACGATATGCAGTGATCCCCGGTGATCGTGCCGTGTTTCAAAAGTCCTTTGCAACTGTCCCAATGTTAAATCTACGAGTTCGCATTAATTTCCACTACGCCTTGAAACCGTTGTCCATTGAGCGCAGATTTTAGTCATGGGAATAGAAAAAAATAAATCACATGGGTCCTGGATCAGGAGAATAAGGGAGAGTCCGCGGGACCACAGCAATTTTCTTATCATCCAAAAATGGACGAATCGACAGCGCTAAACGTACCGGTGCATTGTCGTGGATGAACAATCGCGAAACGAATTCGGCAGCGCGACCCTTCTGGGTCTGTACATTTTCCTGTAAAATTGCACGACAAGACTCAATTGAGATTCGCTTTGTTAACTCGTGGACATTTGTTAATCGGCGGACATTTCGTATTTTTTTTTCTCGCAAATTGTCGCCACGCCATCGTTTCTGGATGACGTCGACGGTATTCCGGAACGTGGACCGTCTTAAGTTGACCGCCGACTGTCCATGGAAACGTTTAAAACACTCGAAAATCACGGAACCCCACTTAATGAATTATCCCTAAAAGCGGTGTTTTAATAATTTCCGTACGTTTCCGTTGCATCGTTTTTACCAAGTTTCAAAGCAAAACTTGATGCACACGCGTTGTTCGTTAATTTCGGACATGCCGAAAAAGGCGAACGAAAAAAAACTGACCGGATTTAACCGCGTGTAATATGAAACTGAGACAAGACAGCGACTCCGGGTTTTGTTTAAAATATTCACTAATTCGCGGGGAATACATCTATTTACAATTTGAAACGTTATCGTGTGTAGATTAGCCGTAATAATATTTGTCCTGGTACTTTTTAAACAGACCTCGTATATATAAATAAATAGAGCGATATAAATTATATCCGAACGCAACGATAAATCGTTGTAAACGATTCTGGGCGAATTTCCGTAAAAGGTCTTTTGATAAATTTAAATCCATAGTTGTATTAATCTGTAACCGTCGTGGTATTAATTTCAATTCTTTGTGGTTTTTTTTTTTTTTTTAACGAATTTTTACCAAATGTTTTTCCTTAAAACGCCGTTCGAAATTAATTACAAAGTTTGTACCAAATCGCACGAAACAACAAAATAAAATAATAATTGGGAAATGTCGAGTAGCGATTATAAATACAAAAAATACTAAAATGTCATGAAAATTATACCGCGTCTAGATAGTATTGATTTCATGATCTCTACGAATATTTTTAACTGAATTACCATAAAAAAAAACAAAAGTTATCGAAAATAACCGAAATCGTTATTGCGTAAATATTCATGTTTTGTACCTATCTTAGAGACAACTACATCAGAAAATCACCTACAAACAGGTGCGGTTCCATGGGGATGAGGTACAAAGTTCCCCAATAATAAAATCTATCATTTCTCAAGTCTGCAAAAAATAAAATAAATTTTATAGTCTTGTCCTCCGCACCATTCCAAATGTGTGGTCCTCTATAGCCGCGCCAGCCGCCAAATCGTCACAAGCAAGTTTTGCGTTAGATTTTTGATTGGACCAAAGTAGTCCGGTAGTAAAGTTGTTCATAGACACAAAAAAAAGAAAAAATGTTTGTAATTCACGACGATGCCTGTTCAAATATAGTATAGTGTATATTATTAGACTGTTCGTTGGCTATTGGTTTTGATTTAATTTTTAATTGAAATTAACTTAATGTGATATCGTTTTAGAAAAAAAAAAAAAAATTCAAATGTTAAACGCTAAGTCTCGAATGTCATAACTACCCGAGGAGTTAAATTAAAATTCTATAACTCGTTAACGCCCACGCGACTTGGATTTTACGATAAAATTTGAATATTTCAATCTGAATGTACTACTACACACGGTTGTTAGCAGTAAAAGAAAATAATATTTTATAGTTATTAACTTCGCGGATAACAGCTGTGCACCTATTACATTCTGGACGATAAATTAATTTTAAAACTGCATTGCCAACGTTTTATTAATTTCGTATATTATTTTAATTTATTATGTTGTTGTTTTTTTATTTTTTTTTTTTTTTTTTCCTTTCCAAAATTAATTCCGTCGTAGAGATGTTGACGATCGTTTTCCAATATTACTGCAATATTTCACCCGCGCACATTATGCTCGTGATAAATTGCACGTTACTTTTTCTAAATCGTAAACAAATTAAAAAATAAATAAACCGCACCGTATAAAAAATAGGGCACGCCGACCGTTATCTGTACACTGCCGCGGTCACACACGCAACGCGGCTAAATAATAATATATTATAATTATTACTAGGCACCTACCCTGCGCATGTGGATTTTTCGGTTATACATTATTTCAAAGTGATATATGTTCGCGTAAAAATAATATTTGGGTAACGAAAAAGCCTTGTCTGAATTTTAATCGGTCTTATTTTGACCGTCTATAATTTAATAATTTGTGATTTGAATATCACTCACTCGCCCTCATTCGTCCGGTTAGATCTACTCGTGCCTAAACCAATATAAACAATATTATTGGCGATTTTTTTTTTTTTTTTTTTTTAAATATTAAAATATAATTAATAATCGTTAATATAAAAATATTATTGACGATTTTTTTTTGACTCCTCTGGTCACTGAATTATATATTATTATATTATTATAGGGTGAGGGGGGCAAGGTCCCGGCACCCATCTCTTTCAGAGAAATATTTTTTTTTTTTTTTTTTAATACACACATTCGAAAATTGACGAATTTTTTCCCCTTTCAACCCCCCCCCCATTTGATATCAAATACTATAAGGCCGACACTGGCAAAATATTCGCGTAGTGAATAGTGCAATTTCGTTATCTCGCCGACACGCCTATAGAATATTTAGTAATCTACTAAACTAGCGTTTGATTACGGTTTTTTTTTTTTTTTAAACAAATGTTATCTTGATTATTGTAAAATAAAAATCTGGCCGGTCCTCACTCCTCTGGTCACTGAAAATTGATAATAATCTGGGGGTAATACAATTTATACGTCTACACGCAACCGAGCCCGGATTATAGGTTGAGGGGGTCAGGGTCCCGGGACCCATCTCTTTCAAAAAAATATTTTTTTTTTTTTTTTTAATACACGCGTTCGAAAACATTTTCAATAGTAAAATTGTTTTACTAGATCTACTCGTGCCTAAACAATATAAACAATATTAATGACGATTTTTTTTCCCTTTCCCCGCATCCTAACCATTTGATATCAAATACCATATGGCCGACACTGGCAAAATATTCGCACAGTGAATAGTGCAATTTCGTTATCTCGCCGACACGCCTATAGAATATTTAGTAATCTACTAAACTAGCGTTTGATTACGGTTTTTTTTTTTTTTTAAACAAATGTTATCTTGATTATTGTAAAATAAAAATCTGGCCGGTCCTCACTCCTCTGGTCACTGAAAATTGATAATAATCTGGGGGTAATACAATTTATACGCCTACACGCAACCGAGCCCGGATTATAGGTTGAGGGGGGCAAGGTCCCGAGACCCATCTCATTCATAGAAATATTTTTTTTTTTTTTTTTTAATACACACATTCGAAAACATTGTCAATAGTAAAATTGTTTTGCTAGTAAATAATAGACAAAAAATGTTCACAATTTCATATCGCAAAAATTTACTAAATGACAAGATAATAAAATTTATAATTTATTATAGGAGTTCTGAACTACATTGCGCGTGGTTATAATTGATTTTATTGGGTGTTTTGATCGATTCGAGGTAACATAATTAATCTAACGCTACAATTTTTTATTATTATTATTATTATTATTTGTACAGCACAAAATTATACAATTATATACAACTGCAAAAATGTCGCAAACAAAATTGTTGAATTTTGAGTTTAAAGTACTTGATAGTTAACACTTGTACGCAAATATTGCAAACAAAACACGTTTCTGAGCATAGTGCGGTCAAACATGTATTGGTAAATTTAAATTGAAAAATGTATGAATTTCTAACTACAATACAAATTATAGTTTTTCGTGTTTAAAACAAAAATTTAATTTAAAACGATGATAAAAATAAATTTAAAAATAATTTTACTCGCGTAAAACAAAAACAAAAACTACACGATTTCAACGAATAACTCTAAAGAATGACAGGATAATTTGAAAAAAGTGCTAATATAAGCACTGTTCGATGGCAGTTTCAGCTGTCTACGGTTATTTTTAACTGAATTATAAAAAAACCAATTTTGTAAATGAAAATATGTGAAGGTTGGATATAAAAAGAGGAATTCAATTATTATCTGTACGCATAAGTTCATTACTAAAGAAAAACTAATCCGAGTAAAAATCTAATATGGTCGGTATTAATCATATTTGTAAATGTCGTGTGATTTTTACGATTTCCGTCGAAATTCGCACTTTAAACGCTCATAAATAAAAACTATAAAAACTCGACAATTTCAAATGCTATACTAATGGCTCAAAAATCGCCTGAATGTTTTGAAAACTTTCCCGTTGTTTGTTACGTTTTATCCGGGATTTTCCGACAATATTATGGAAACTATAATACGAAAATCACCGTAAATGCACTAACAAGATTTGCTTTCAGAAAAAATACTACATTTGAAAAGTTCGGAGCAAGATTTCTGATTGAAAATTCGTTCACAGACGGAAAAATTAGCGGATTAAAGTAAAAACCAATACAAAATCGACATTAACAGAAACCGTTATTGCGTAAATATTTCCGGTTTCCCGGTCGGGAAAGAGCTATTCTCGTTGTTAAAACAAATCTACAAGAAAAGTAAAAAAAAAAAAAAAAAAAAAAAAACGATCCCACACGCTTGACTAGAAAGAAAATTTTCTACCGGAACCCACTCCTAAAATGTAATGATTTTTATTAGAAAATTTGTTTATAGTGCAACAAAAAGCACGTATTATAGTTTAAAACCGACACATATTCGCTACGCCACGCTTAGAATTCAAAATAAATAATACTCATTATAATAATATGTATTTTATACTTTGAATTTTTCGTAAAGTAACCGAACAAAAATAAATACATATTATTTATATATATTATGTATCCAATAAGAAACTTTCTTATTAGATTTCGGGTTTAATTTATTGGCCGACGGTATAATAAAGAGAATTTTGTCGCTTCGTTTTCTCTCGACGTCTCTCTCTCTCTCTCTCGTCTCTACCATCTCTGTTTTTCCATCGTACAATTGTTGAAACGGATTTTTTGGTATACGGTTGTCACTCGAAATCTTATTAAATAAAATTATTTATTAAAATTACGTTCAGATTTAGGGTCCGTAACAATTATATACTATTCGCCCATAAATCAATGTTCTCTGCCAATTCTGCGGCGAGTATATTCTGTGGCATGGTTATATTATTAAAAAAAAAAAAAAAAACTATTTGTACGAGAAATAATTTTTTTATTATTGGAGGGTGGAGGATTTCATTGCAAAATGTCAAATTATTTTTTTTTTTTTCGCGGCGTGGGCCCCGGAGATTTTCTATGTCGCGTCTTCCTTATCCCCCGCGTTCGAATCACGGCCCGACAAATAATTTTTATATCGCGCGTATATGCGGACGTTATTCGAATCGGCAGCCGGAAAGAAAAAAAAAAGAAAAAAAAAACGTATTTGATTAGGTGGGCGGGCGCGGGTTTGGCAATAAAATAAGCGACGGGGATTCTCTCTCGATCTCGCCGCGCCGCCGCCCCTACCGCCACGGCCGCCGCGTAATTTGTTTAATAACCAAAAACGGATTTTAATTCGTTGCAAAATGGCTTTTAAACCCGGCCGCGTGCGTTTATCCGCGTCTAAAGACCAGTAACAAGCAGCGGCTGGTTTTTCTTCTATAAAATATAATAATAACCCAACGTGCGCATACGACAACGGTAGAACTGCGAAGTCCGTCCAATGCGGCTAGGAGGTGACGGACTGGAAAAAAAAAAAACAATTACGGATGGTCCGATTTATTTTCTTTTTTTTTTTTTTTTTTATAATAGAATATAAAAAACAATTACGCCCAAACGTACGGATTTCGTGATTTTAAATAATTCCGCGTACGGTAGACCAGGGACCACCTCGGGACACTACCCGCCCGATCAACGCGTATTATTTCCCAAGCGTTCTTTTTGCGCCGCGAAACGGATTTGAATGCCAATTTGAATGCGGAAAATTAAATTCTGCCTTATATATCTATACAAATTAGCTCCACTATAGGTAAAAAAAAATGTCTACAGAAGAAGGAGATCGCCACGTCGCCTCCACTCATCCGCCACTGATCCACTAGTAAATATATGTTTAGGCGAGCAACATGGAATAAAAACGGGAGATGTGTGCCTAGTATATAGTAATGTGGCAAACAACCGGATTATCCGGAAATCTAATAAATACGAGTTTCTAATTTCGATTTTCAAAATCTAAAATCGGAAATTTTGTATTTTTACGAGTAAAACAACGTTGACCAGTTAGTAATATATTGATATATAAATTAGAGTGTAATATGTATGGTTTTTTTTTTTTTTTTTGTACATTGTAATACATTCTAATACATTTCGGTTAGTGATGTTTTTTGAATTGTCAAAACGTATTTTTATGTTTTACACGTTTAATGCTATTAATAATGATATAATAATAATAGTTCTATGAGAATTGAATTAATGAATATTAAATCCACAGTTTTACAAATCGAAAATTTGGATTCAGATAAAATATCGGGATTTTCAAATCCAAAATCGGGATTTACATAATATTTGGTCCGATTTCAAATATCGGAATCCAAAAATCCCGATTCTCGAACTTCGGAAAATCCGGATTTTTCCCATCAATACCAGTAGTAATACGAGAGGGGTTATTAAAATATATTTCTTTAAGGATGTCAGAATAGTCAATTAAGTAAGACAGAATCGTGGTGATAATACTTGCAACTTGTCTACGATCAGCGGTACTGGATGAATTAAAAATGTCTCGGATACGCTCATAGTCATACGGTAGACAAGGCGCCGTTAGAGAATAAGCTGCAAAAGATAAGAACTGACAACACATTTTGACCAATTTCAAACGCTACGGAATCTATAGAAGATCGATTGTCTCAAAGAACCGAACCATACTGTAGGATGGGTGGGAACAAAGAGCGAGAAAAAAAATCTACAACGAACGTTCAAAATAAAATCCCAGGCAGATATAAATCCCAGGGTTTGAAAAACTTCGCAACTGATCTCCTGGATATGTAATCCGTAAAACTCATCGTTTTGGTATAATTATCAGTGACGCGGATCGACAACATTAAAATTGTCTAGATAAAATAACAAGTGAAAGTGCGTTGAAAGTTTGTCTAGACAGAATATAACAGAAAACAATAGAAAATGTATCTAGACGGGATAACATCGTTTTAATGTTGATAAAAAAAAAAAAAAAAAACATAACTTTTTCTATGTATTAACTATTTGATTATGGTTGATGTCACGTGAAGTCATCAAAATGTATTTATTCATTGAGTTTTGCAAATGAATAATAGCATATTACACCATAAATCATAATACGCACGATACACATAATTTATAGATAATTTATTATATTATTAAATTTTACATTTGAACGGCTCTATAGATAAACGAAAAAAAGATCAAGCGAAATGAATTATCTGATTATCTGTTGTTAATCGGTTTTATTTGTCTAGACCAGCGGTTCCCGAACTGCCCGTGCCTAGGGGCACCGCGAGACCATTCCTAGGGCACTGTGGCCCATACGAAAAACGAATGTATATTTTTACAATAACCTAACCTGACCTAAGCGAAGAACTTTTATTACTATATGTGCCGTTTTATCGGTCTGTAAATGACTTTACCACCAGGAAACACCGTTAAAAGTGGTTACTGGCGAACGTTTTGTGTGGCACGTCAGTTTTTCATACGTTTTAATAGACATTAACCTAACACCTTTATAATTTGGAAAAACCGGGAATAATGAAACACAATAAGGTCACGGTTTTCTGTTGATTTCGTTACGGGATTTTCGTTATAATTCAGCGCTCTCCAGGCGCAGTTTAATTTTCAAAAATCGAGTTTAATTTGATATTGTGTGCCCCGTGAAATTCCACGTTACGTAATAATATGAACAAATCGAACGTTATGTCGTTATTAGTTTTCCATACGAGCGTTTATAAATTTAAAAAAATGTAAAAAAAAATGCACGGGTGGGCCGCCGCCGCTGGATTTTGTCGCCGAAAATCAAAATCGGGAACCGCTGATCCAGACAAAGCGCAAAACCGAATATTAATGACAAAATCATTTTTAATCTCTCCGATATTTTCGTGTATTTATTTTTTTTTTTTTTTTTTTTTTGTATATTTGCGGTCGTCCGTAAAACGGAACGTCGTCCTTGACGACCCCATGAACCCTCTTCTCGAAACTAGTTTAGACCCGGTTTTTTTTTCATATTATAGGTACGCGTGATTTGTGGTTAAGACGTTAATATATTGATCAAACGATCGCGTTAAGCCGTCAGTGATATTTTCCATGGCACCTATCTAACTATCACATAACAATAATTGCAACAAATATAAAGTATTTTGTAAAAAAAAGAAAAAAAACTATGTGTGTTCACGATATGAGGTGCCGCTTGATATTTTCGCCGGTTGTGACCTTAGACTGAAATGAAGTTTTTGGAAAGTGATTGTGAGTACCGGAATGCACATTTTCAGATAGATTTCAAATTTTTAACCTCTTTCGGTAAACGCATGCGCAATACAATTTCATTTTTTTTTTTTTTTTTTTGTAAACGGCAACTCCAATTTTTTACTACAGATTCGGGTAGAGTAGATTTTTTAAAACAATTTTCGTATAAAAAGTTTGTTTTTAATTACAAAATTGACAGTGGATGTTGAAATTTAAATATTTTAACGAATGTAATAATTTGAGTGATGATGACGAAATAAAAGACGTACAATCATGATAATTGTTGAGACGAGATGATTGGAAAATCAAAGTGTCTTCACTTTGAGCAATTTATTGACAAAAACGTAATTAATGTCTTGAATCGTTAGATATGTTCTAAATCTAAAAATCTAAATAAACAAATTCACAACGTGTTAATTTTTATAATTATCATTATTACTTTCAATTATTATTTCTTATTTTATCTCACCAGTATAAATTAGTAAAAAAAAAAAAACAATCATCAATGATGATGATGATAATAATATATAGCGCGTAACCCGATACTTTTATTCTCGTATTATTTGAGTACGAAATACGAATGGGCAACAAAATTATTAATGTACACCGTGTTCGGATTAGGCTAACGGACGGACGGGGCGTGTGGGGCTGTTGGTAAAATTCCATACACCCGCCCGCGTTATTTATCGTCAATAACGTTTTGGACGACCCTCCTAACTCGAAGGCCTACACTTGTACGCGGCGCACCAGCCATTCGAACCTTCCGGCACATTATAATAATATAATACACCCAATAATAATGTAAATATTGCACACACACCCCCATCCCCACCCCGGGCAAATATACATATTTATTTCACTGCTCCGGCGTATATTATACGCTTCTTCTTCCACGTCTTCTTCTTCTTCTTCTTCTTCTTCTTCCACGTCCCGATCCAGCAGCCCGACGACCGCGAAACGTTATTATCGTCTTGGCTCTGTATTTCCGTTGCCGTTTATTTGCCAACAACAAAAGCGCGCGGACTACGGGCGGGGTGTGAACGATTTATGAAAATAATACGCGGGTTTTTTTATATTTTTTTTTTTTTTTTTTTTTATATATACATTTTTTTTATTATTTATTATTTTGCACTGGGTCACGGTTTTTTTTTTTTTTAACGAAACGAACAATTATACAACGTACCGCCATTAATCGCATTTCTCGAATTGTAATATTATATTTTAATTGTGTTATTGTTTCGCCAGGAAACAATCGAGAACGCCGGCTTGGATTCGGATATTCGAATACGTTATACGATACTCTAACGTCGAATTCATACGACAAAATATCAACTATTCGTTTTTATCGAGAAAATATGGTATATATTTTTTTTTTTTTTTTTTAATAATTTCGTATGTGTGTAAATTTGTTACGTTTATTCATGTACAATTTAATATAAATTTAATTAATAATATAATTTAATTTCACGTCTGCAGTTAATACGCAAATTCGGTTGTTATATTTACACCGATTAAAATACACGCAGTAATTATATTAATTACAGGAGGTATGAAACGGTATTTTTGGAATTCAATTAACTAATTCGTTACAATGTAACTCTGTAAAGTGATTAATATGATTGCCCAAATGCAAGAGGACCCATTCTCAAACGTATCATATCGCCGCCAACGGTCGATTAAAGTGATTCCGATCGGCAATAGTCGATCGTAGAAATTCATTCGACCCACTTAGAACTCCGAACACCTATCGAATATCGAATAAAATCATCATTTTCACCGTGACGTTTGCGAGTAGCACCTCAGATGAGGTGGTTATTCGTCTGATTGTTGTACATCGAAACCCTATTTCATTACGAATGATTTTTGATCTAAAATACAGGCACGTTTCTAAAACGTTATTATAAGTCGTTAATTTAAGTTAAACAATTGGCCCGAACATTGTTTTTTTTGGTATTTTTATAATACTATTACCGTGTTCGTACATATTTTAACCGTCCTCCCGGATTTCTGGAATTAAAACTAAACGGGACTGACAATTGTGATTTTAATATGAAGGGCACTCCGTCGTCCTGCGTCCACCGGAGTCTATAAGTAGTAATTATACCGATTGAATGGAAATATAGTGTTTGAATAACCTGGAAACGTAACTCGGCGAGTGGTGAGGGTACTTACATATATTTGAGTGTATTTGAGTTTGTTTTATATTTGAAAAAAAATAATAATAAAAATACACGAACAAATTTTCAAACAAAATAATCGTCAACAGTGATTAAAATAGCGGCTAGTATAGTCAGAGGGCCTGTAAAAGACAGCGGGCCGCCGGATGTTTTATCAATGGGGATATAGACGTGTAGTATTGCGTCCAAACATTGTTCATTCAGCATCACCGACGCTGTTGTATTTGAACACACGTGTCCGGTGTACGAAACAAAGAGATTTAAAAAAGTAAAAATTAATTTTCAGAGAGAAAAAAAAAAAAATTAAGGATTTCATTGACGGGAATAATTAAATTATCAATTGGCGATATTGTTGATACGAAATTTGATCGTTGATAACGGGAACCAATCAGAAACTACATCGGAATGTTTGTAATTAAAAATATTATATATACTATAGGTCCGTGTAAAATTTTTTAACGCTTTTTCGGCGGAGTGTACAAAAAGTAAATAGGCAAATCGGGAAAAGAGCCCGGACCTACAAATATTTAGGCGAAAAAAAACAAACGAAGCCGATTATTAGTGATGCCAATAGCGACATTTTTATTATCCCACGACTTCATATTGAACGATTATATAAGATGCTAAATGCTAATTCGTATCTTTTAGACTCGAACATCTGACTCTGCCTCTGACCCTTACACTGCTTCGGGACTACATTTTTTTTTTGTTTGTTTTAAGTTTTATTTATTCATTTATATTTCCGTACTAAAATTACAAACGATCCCGTATGAGCCACCCAATAGGTGTTTAAATCTGAAATAAATTGTGGCCAATGTCATTCCCGCTATTTCCATACCGAATTTCGTGCGAGGTGAAATGTCTCGGTTTTTTTTTTTATATGAATTACGCAGTGTCAGTATATGAAAAGTGAATGATTATTAGTGCGAGTGTAATTTTATTTAAATCGCTACAGAAATTACCTATGTTTCTGCAATCGATTCGGTGTAGTGAAACGATAAGAATTCTGAATTCAGCATAATGTCTAGATAACAACGGGCCCGACCACAATTTGTAATTAAATTCGTAATCGGTTTTTTTTTTTTTTTTAACGATAAACAAACTCACAGTCAAAACGTCGACATGTTTACGACGATTGAAATGCAAAATAGTCGCCCAGACTTTCTACGCCGAATTCAAATCTCTATTCAGAATTCCGTTCGTTTCGCCACGTCAATCTTCGGGAACCGTTTGCCGAAAGACGCCGATGTGTTTTACCCTCTAAACTAATCAGTCTCGGTATCCGACCAAGTCTTAAGATAATATCTTGTTGTTGTAAAATCAAAAAATCCGGACCCTTTATAGAACGGGTCGCCAATCGGTCATTTTTCACGGTCGATTTTTCATTGGAAATAGGTTGATCGTAAAAAAAAAATTAATTTTACCATTATCGGTCGGTCGCGTAGTAAAAAAAAAAAAATCGGATAATGCGGATCGCTATATTGTGTGCTAAGAATTGACTATTATCGGTCAATCGTGATAATCGGAATAGTTTATTATTGTCAGCTTACAACTCGTCTGTCAATTAATCACGCGCAAAACGTGCGTCCCGTGTATTTTCGTTCCGAATTTATTTAGAATTTTAAACGTACACAGCAATAAAACTAATGCGAATAAAAAGTGTTAAACTTATCGCTTTAAACGGGAATGAAAGTTGGAGTTTTTTTGTTTTGACATTAAAGACAGGTGCGTGTGTTTGTTACGCCGATACACTCGTTCAATTTTCAAACGCTGATACTCAGCATGACATTATCGAACTGAACATGCAGATTTGGATTTAACGTTTCCGAAAAAATTCCAGTTTACGACAAGATAAGCTAGACACAATGGAATTACAACTAAAACTAAATAGCAGTCTGTTTTTAAAAATAAAAATAAAAAAATTGGGCTGAAGTGTAACTATAGCTTCATTCAAACGTCGCATAATTATTAGCGAAGATAAAAAAAAAAAAAAAAACCCCCATTTTCCGATGGTGAATTTATTAAAAATGCATTCAAATGCTTCTGACTCACTATTTTCGGACTTAAAAAACAAAAGTGAAATTTGAGGTGCCATTATTTCAATTTTTACAATAAACGACGGACAGGTCTATAAAACAGATATATATATATATATATAAGATATTATGATGATACATTTTTTTTTTTTTTTTTACTCATCAAACAAATTTTCCTCCTTGACGTCAATCACCGAAAGCTTAAAAAAAAAAATTTCAAATGTAGCTCAATTGTTTGAAAAGGTTGGCGGCGACCCAGGGTAATACAATTGAAACTATTTGTGTGTTTGTACGTCAGTTTTTTTTTATTTTGTGTTTATCGCTATATGCTTCATTTTTTGTTTTTTTTTTTTTTTGGTTGGGGGTGAGAGGGAGCGAATATAAGCGTTTTTAACATTGCGATCGTTTTACATGGTATTGATTTTGATTATTACAATTCCAACAACGGATAACGTTTTTTACATTCGTGTGTTCGATACCGGGATAAATTCACTCTGATGTACGGGCTTAGTGTAAGAACCGTATAATAATAATAATTATTATTATTTTTAAATTTTTTTGCTTTTTAGAGGAACACTGGCGCGTGACGACGCGGATTTTCCCGGGGAGCAAATCGTACGATATCGTAAAAACGGTTTATCGTAGAACACCCGGTGTTTAACTTTGACACTCGCGCGCGCACACACGCAGCGTCTCGGAATATACAGCTCTGTTTGAAACGGCCTCTCTCTCACTGTCTCTCTCTCTGTCGCTCTCTCTCTCTCTGTCTCTCTATCTGTCTCTTTTTCTATCTCTCTCTCTCTCTCTCTCACTCTCTCTCTCTCTCTCATTGTCTCTCTCTCTCTCTCTCTCTTTCTCACTCTCTCTCTCTCTCTCTCTCTCATTGTCTCTCTCTCTCTTTCTCATTCTCTCTCTCTTTCTCACACTCTCTCTCTCTCTCTCTCTGTCTGTATTTCACTCGCGCGCGGGCGGGCGGGCGTACAACAGCAACACATATCCGGCACCGATCTCCCGCAGTTTCCGCCGGCTCGCCAACTTTAATAAGTACCCGCCGTACTTGCCGCGGCCGGCGCGCGCGACTCTATAATACCGCGGCAACACTACGCGCCGCGACCAATTGGCTTTTCACCGTCGCCCACCCCCGTTTGTCGTCTTTACACACACGCGCCCATATTATATGGTACCATCGCCGGTATAATAATGTATAATATATATATATATATATGTGTATATATTTATTTATATATAATAATGAACTACTTCCCCTCCAGCCGCCGCCGGTTTGGACCCGGTCTGAGAGTTATAGGGTCGACTATTATAATTAAAAGTCGTAAATCGGGGCGCGGGTTATAGTCGCGCCACGGCCTGCGTGCGTGCAGTGTGTACAGTGTGCTTGCAGTGTGTGTGTGTGTGTGTGTGTGTGTGTGGGCGCAGTGTTCCCGATCCGAACGATTAGCTTTCTCCCCCCCCCTGCCCATCCGCGGCACCTCTCCCATATAAATTATTGTAAATATCCCTTTCTCGGCTATTGTTTCTCACCCGCCGCCGCGAGATTTTAGAGAACGTTATAAATATATAAAATACGACGTACGACGCAAATTCCGTGTCGGCCAACCCTTATTTTCTAAACGAATTTAGGAAATCCGGACGAAATATTTTTAATATTTTTTTTTTTTTTTAATCTTATTTAGATGAAAATGTTTGGAATTTTTCTATGTCCTAAGATTTATCCGGATAATTACCGAAATTATTATAATCCGGTTTATCGTTGATAAACTCTAGATTCAGATTACAAAAATCACTGTGTACACGTATAACCCGCGACAAGATCCTTTCTGGATACCTAGTTTTGAAAAATATGCGGATTTATCCCGCGATGGTAAATATTATTTAAACGATATTTTTTTTTTTTTTTGAAATTCCCAATATTAAATATAAAGTCTTTCATATATGTATATGTATATAAATATCCCGTTCTCGGCTATTGTTTCTCACGCGCAAATTACGTGTCACCAATACTCGGCCGCGCATTATATAACCGGTGTTGAGCCCCATAACTAGAACAATCTAAATCTAGACGAGACATTTTGTTTTATATTTTATCTTATCTAAATGACTTTTTTTTTTTTAAAAAATGTCTATATGCCTATCTAGATAATTACTAAAAAAAAAGACAATAATTTGTTTTATCTATGGTAAACTCTAGATTTTTCTAGATAAATTGTAACGTTTAAAAAACTGTAGACCTGTTCCCACTGTTATTCCCCGATAATACTCGTACATTTAACGTTTCATATACATCCCCCCTCATATCACTTTTTTAATATAT
Organism: Tuberolachnus salignus; assembly: GCA_956483605.1. Classification (NCBI taxonomy): domain Eukaryota; kingdom Metazoa; phylum Arthropoda; class Insecta; order Hemiptera; family Aphididae; genus Tuberolachnus; species Tuberolachnus salignus. The sequence goes on along the minus strand of OY101433.1, from coordinate 5,577,330 downwards.
AATTCGTATTTTTGTTTGTCTTTCCCCCCCTTTTATTTGAACGAAGTTTTTATGACCCGTGGCTTTTCATAGTCGTTAACTTTCTATTTATCAAACGATTACGATAAATTCCACATTCATTATAGACTACATCCAATAGTTGGTTTTTTTTTACATTTTTTTTTTTGCTATATTTACTAATTATTTCCCAATGATACCACTTTCAGTGGTACACAATAGAAAATTCTACGTGCTCCGGCCTTATTTTCCAAGCACGTCGTAAAACGTTAAAAAATCACTGTTTGAAGGCCCACGACGAGATCCTTTTGGATTCCGAGTTTTCTAAAGATGCGTATTTATTACGCTGCCGGTACTGATGTCCCCCCCCCTTGACGATTGTTATTTAAACGATTTTTTAATATTCCAAAATATATTTTTTTTTAATTAATTTCGAATCGTCTTAAGATTCTGGGCGCAGCGATGCGAACGGTCAGCGTATTGTTCTTAGCGTACTCGTCGTGGTTATTTTTCCTGAAGTTTTGGCCCGATCGAGAAGAAAAAGAAGTGGATTTGAGAATAAGAAAAAATTGACTTTTCAGGAATTTCACTAGAGAACCCGTGTTGATAATGCGTTTATTTAACGTAAATTTCGTTACGGCGAGTTTGTCACGTTTGTCGCGTGCGCCGGACGAAATCGAATGCGCATAAATTAGACCGTTGGCGGGGCGCAAGGTCTGCCGTCCGGCGAAACGAACGGCTAGGTACGAGAAAATAATAATACATTTTTTTTTATTTTTTTTTATTATTTTTTATTATTTCGTTCACCGATATAATAGTATACCGCGCGCGTTGTATTATTACATTTCGTCCGTCGCACACGATAATATAGTTTACGGACACCCGCGTCGTCGTCCCGTTTCACTTGTGCTCGGCTACCGTCAAGTACGCGTACGAGGTCTGTTCAAAAAGTACGGGGACAAATGTGTTTACGGCTAATCCACACGCGATAACGTGTCAAATTGTAAATAGATATATTCCCCGAGAATCAGTGGATATTTTAAACAAAACCCGGAGTCGCTGTCTTGTCTCAGTTTCATATTACACATGGTTAAATCCGGTCAGAATCTTTCGCTCGCCGTTTTCGGCACGTCCGGAATTAACGAACAACGCGTGTGCGTCCAGTTTTGCTTGGAACTTGGTAAAAACGATGCAACGGAAACGTACGGAAATGACTAAAACACCGCTTTCAGGGGATGATTCATTAAGTGGGGTTCCGTGATTTTCGAGTGTTTTCGAAACGTTACAAGGACGGTCGGCTGTTAACTGAAGACGATCCACGTTCCGTAAGACCGTCGACGTCGTCCAGAAACGATGGTGTGGCGACAATTTGCGAGAAAAAAAAATGCTAAATGGTCGCCGATTAACAAATGTTTATGTGTTAACAAAGCGGATCTCAATTGAATCTTGTCGTGTAATTTTACAGGAAAATGTACAAATGAGAAGCGCTGCCGAATTCGTTCCGCGGTTGTTCACCACGATAATGCACCGGCACGTTTAGCGCTGTTTTTCGTCCATTTTTGGCTAATAAAAAAATTTCTGTGGTCCCGCGGACTCTCCCTATTCTCCCGATCAGGACCCATGTGATTTCTCTTTTTCTATTCCAATGACTAAAATCTGCGCTTAAAGGACAACGGTTTCAAGATGTAGATGAAATTAATGCGAACGCGGCAACGGAACTCGTAGCTTCAACTTTGGAACAGTTCCAAAGGACTTTTGAAAAACGGCAAGATCGCCGTTTTCGAGTATTTTGAAGGAGATATCTTTAAATATTATGTAACTTGATTTTTGTATATATTAAAAATAAAATCCTGGTACTTTTTTAAGAGACCACGTATAGTATTAGTGTGGGATTTGTCAATACTTTTTGAAAATCGGCTAGAATTCGGCCGGGAGAGGTATTTTGTCAGGTTTGTGTAAAGATCTACAACGAGGGTTTACCATCCACTATAGTAGCGTGCTAATAATGTTCAAAAAAATCCCGTTACGTAATAAAAACGTGAATTTTCTACGAAAATTCGGGTGTTTGTTTTTTTATTCCTATAATATAGTAATAATATTGTAGTTTTGAATTATGTATTAGATATTAGATATTGATGTTTCTCGACTAATCGTTTATGTATTTGATACTATAAAAATTATCGGCAAGTTTTCTAGACCGAGCCTCGGGGCTAGGTTAATCGATTTTCGATTCTAATTTTTGATTTGACAATTTGTCATTGGCGAACAAAATATATGCACTCGGCGTTTCGTAAATTTTGACAGCCGAAATGTTTTAAAATTACCATGACGAAACACACGTCGAATAACATCTGTCCACCACACCCCCACCCCCCCAACTTTTTGAACAGACCTCGTATATTTATATTTATATTATATTATTATAGTAAAATAGCTATACGAGCTGATACCGCCGCTGCCGCCATTATTCGCCCGGATATCCCACCCGGCCGCCGGGCCGCGAGACGGGACCGGCAACGGGCAACATGATAACGTTCCGTTTGTCTCCGGACATATTGTGTGTACGCGGTACGTGCGCCGGTGCGCGCGTTCGTGTGCACACGTAAGTCTTGGTCCGCGATGAATTGCATTCCCGGGTTTCCGTCCACCGCCGACGCTCGGCAATCAGTTTTACAACGCCGCCGCCGCCACCACCACTTCGCCCCACATCAACACACATCGCCACCACTTCGCCACCGCCCGTCTCACTTTGCAGCCGCCGCCACCGCCGCCTCGGTTCCCCGTGACCGACGGTTAAATGTTCCCCGGACGCGCGAGCCCTTCTCGAATTTCAAATCGATACGGATACGGGCGACTGTCGACAATGAATATTAATAACAATAATAATTTGAAATCGGTTTTCAATTCAAATACACACAAAAAAACAAAACACCAAAACGCCATAACGGCTATTGTCGACCCACCCCCGGTCGATCGGAGTAACTTTAAGAGAATTTCTCCGTACTACCCGGTTACCGAGGGCGTTTGACAAAAATTTACAATTTATCCCACTTAAAAAAATGTTCAAATTTACACTCGTGTAAACATAGGCATAGTCCCCGGGTACTTATTACGTGTATTGCGTAATCGTGAAATTTGTTCGTAAACACGTAAACGTAAAACAGAAAGAAAAAAAAATTGATTTTCAATTTAATTGCATAATAGAGTAGATGTTCAATGTTCAAAAACCGTAACTTTATTGTACATTAATATTGTAACAAACGGATATTACCGAGATAAAGTCGTGTGTTCTTTAATTCTCCGTCCTCGGCAGTTTTACGCTAAATCGTACTGCTCTCGAGATAAAACGATTTTTCGACACAACGTTTTCGTGTTCGAAAACGTGTCATCGTTACTCTTGAGATGCCTGAAAACAACGTCACGTTACTTTACATTTTACCGACATACGACACTATCGAAATGATACTAAATACTACGACACAATAAACGTACTGAATCCTGTTACAAATTTCAAAGATCGCGATATTATTTAAATTCAAAAATTTATATTTATAAGCAAAATATTACAAAAAAAAAAAAAAAAAAAAGATACACGAACAAATAAAATAAGTATCTAAATACAATAAGATACTATAGATACGGTTAAACAGTGGTGAAATGTACGCGATACAAACGTATATGTACATCTACGATACGTATATTAGAATTAAAGATACCTGTCTGCAGTGGCGTTTTCAGTGGTGGGGGCCATGCCCCTCAATTTACTGTATTTATGTAAAAAAAAAAAAAAAAATGGTTTATTTTTTAACCACATAATCGTATCATACTTATGCATGTATTTAGTACCTATTGATAAATTAGATGGATAATTTTATTGCGATTACCATAGACAATAAACGCGGACCAAGATAATAACCACAGAACGATAACCCCGTGTGGATCATCAAGGAACTATTATCAATGGTGATAACGAATTTACTTTTCGACGTAGACGATAAAGAATTAATATCTATGGCGGTCGCGCACGGTTGTAAACTTGTAACGATTACTTTATCAATATCTTTTTCCGTGAGTTTTTCGCCGGCCCCCGCCCCCCATCCCATTTAGTAATGTTGGCTACGCCGCTGCTCGTCCGTAGTACAATATCAGAACAATTACGACCGTCGTACGGCTTTCCGAAAATTTACATTATCTTCCTACGAGTTTTTTTTTATATATAATTTTTCTCGGGCGAAATTCAACATTTGTATTGTATTGCGCGAAAAGGATTATTATCATCTTATTCCGTTTCTGTTTCGTATACCGAACGACGGGGAATTTCCCACCGCCGGTAGTGTCGATAAATATTTTATGCCGGCGCCAAAGCCATATCGGTAGATACCCGGCCGTATGAAAACAAAAAAAAAAAATCGTATAAATCCGCAATATGATTATCGGTATTAACCTCTTATTGGCCGGTATTTTTGTTTACTCGAACAAAAAGCATACGTATGGATAATACATTATAAACTTATACTACAATAAGTATGGCGACCACCTCACAGTCGTGTGCACTCTAGCTCTTATAATATTATACGCGTTCACCGAGAGAATGATGTGTCGAACGAAATCTATACGTCTGAGCCGTTCTTAAAAAAAAACTTTGCTTGTAAGCAGATTACTGCCGCGACGGATATAGACCGTTACGGCTAAATAAATAAATAAATAATATTATATTATATTTTAAATGACCCGATTTCCGGTTGTCGGGTGTTGTTAGGTTCAGACTACCGCGGCGTTAAAAAAAAAAAAAATATTTAAAATTAACATAAAAACATTTGGACCTATGGCATACGGCCCTGGGGTTCAGCAAAAAAAAAAAATCCAAGTGTTCCAGAACGTAGGTTTTCGTCGACTTTCCAATGCACCGCCGTACGTTTCAAACCTACCATTTCATAACGATTTCCACATGATACCCATCATTAAAAAATCGCAATTCTTTTATGCGCGCTTCTACTATCCCACCAAAATCCACTTATTAAAAACCTCTCCTCTTTCTAACTCTCCCAGGGAATCCTAGGCGCAGGCTAAAAAGGAAATCGTGTCGTGATACCTCATACAAGTTCCAATTTAAAATATACAATCAGTATGAATTTCAATCAGTAACAATCAAAAAAAAAAAAATATAACTAACATAAATAATTCATGTTAAGTGTTGCCGGTGGGGGCGGCTTTCTTATTCAATTGTTCACGTTCTGTCTTCTCTTAGCGCATAATCGTATTGTGCGTAATTTGTATAGATTGTTTATTTCTAATTAATAATAAAAAAAAAAAAAAACAAAAAGACATGATGAAAGACTGATCAAATATTACTCGTCGCGAATACCCGGCAATACGGTTGACGCACTTACCTAACCTGTCTCGGCCTACCTTCCGCTAGGCGCGAAATACGATAAAATAAAAAAATCAAAAAAAAAAAAAAATCAATCATAATATCGACAAAATACCGCCGTGGTGGCTGCGCGTACCGTCGGTAATATTATAATAAGAGAGTATTATCGGCTCAAACGACATTATAAATACGATGGAAATAATACGTATACGGTTCTTCGAGGCGAATAAAAAAAAAACTTCACAATAACCGAATAAGAAAAAAAAAAAAAAAAAAAAAAATGATTGTGCGCGCAAATACAAAAAAGTCATTTTGCCCGTACCCGGGAAATAAAATACGACAGGCGGATCGCGCCGCGGTGAAACCGCAGATTAAAATTAAATCTGTTCGCTTTTATAATATTAGGTACATTTCCCATTATACCGCACGGCGATATGTTTACAGAGAAATTTCGAGTACTGTAACGTGGCGGCGTATTCAACGAGGGAATGAAAAATCCATATCGTATAAAACACCATACACGGTCCCATTGTTAAGGGCCCCCATTTGTTCGACGCGTATGTCCCACGCACCGCCGTACCTATGGCACTTACAAAGCTGTTTGGAATTTATAATTTTAACGGAATTTCCATCTTGTCCGGTGACGGGAGGACGGGATTTTTTTTTTATCGTTTCATCCGGCCGCCAAGGAGCAGCTCTCCAGACTGCGTCGCGAGTGGCTTAGCGTCGTTAGCCCTAATAAAAATTATTATTATTTTTTTTTTTCTCTCGAATCCGTAAATGGCGAAAATAAATTACTCCTTCCAACCCCGGCCACAACCCCTCAAACAGCACGGTTTCGGACGGTTCCAAGACCTTCTGTTCTACAATAGAACAGTAGTAAAAAAGACGATCGCCCTGCCGTCCAGCGGGACAATTCTAATTTTTGACGTGATTTTCCGTCATTTTACTACCGCTGTGCCGCGGTTCCGAAGATAGGCAATTTTTTTTTTTTTTTGGATTCTCAAAACAACTCGAACATACGATACGAAGCTGGTCAAAAATTAAGAAAAAAAAAGTATTGAAATTTCGTAGTCACGATTTTTTTTAAGCGTTGACGGAAATCGTACCGCGACAACGGCCGCGATACATTATCCCGTTAGTCTAGATTTATTTTTTTTTTCCAAAACCTTTAGAATTTAAATTCAAAACGTAACTGAAGCAGTTGAAATAATAGTTTTGTTTAAAAAAAAAAGAAAAGAAAAACACCACTATATGAGCGGAAACCTGTGTTGTTGGCGGCCGGTTTTTGAGAACCGAAAACCGTGAACATAAGTTTCGGTTATGAAATCCGGTGAGCGGAATCACTTATAGGAAAAAACGAAAGCGTTTTTCTAAAACAACTGAACAGTCCGAAAAGTATTTAGCGTCGATTATAGGATTATCGGAAAAATAGTACTGTGTGCGCATCGGGGTAGCCATTTTAATTAAGCTTTTATTGTCGAAAGTGCCGCGAAAGTTCACGAACCTTGGAAAAAAATAAAAATAAAAATTCCCGAATTAAGAAATATACAATTTTTTCTTATCAAATAATTTCCCGCGGTGATTTTAAACTATTATTGTAAATTATTGTATTTAAATAGACACGAACGCAACCACCCAAGAGCGGTCTTTTGAACCTCCTCGGTCCGAACGCCGTCCGTGGCGGCATCGGTTCGCCGGCGGTTTTCGCGGCGTCGGTCGTCACCGCCGACTCCCGGTACGGGAGAGAGAAAAAAAAAAAAAACTAAAAGGGGGCCGAGGGGAAAAAAAACCATTAAAATCCGAACGTTTTCGTCGGGATTCGTCTGGCGGCCGACGCGTTTTCCGTGTCTTGTCTTGAATTGTACGTATATTATTATTATTATTATAATGCCGCGGCGCGATCCGTCGACGAGATATAATAATAATTTGTGTCGTTCGCCCGACAAAACGGGCCCGACCCGTTGATGAAACGGCGGTAAAACGTCACGATTAAAACATAATTGTACGAGGTGCGACAATAAAATAACGAGACTTTTTGAATATAACCTAAACTATTAACGTTATCTATAAAACGATTATTGAAATATGATAAGAAAACACTTATCTAAAAGTACTATGAACACTGATGGCATTGATTCATTTTCTTATACGTTAGTAGCCTTGTTATTAGTGCGAGTTCGACTATACTGCCGAAAAATGTTAGATATAAAAATCGAACAACATGTGTTAACATTAAATTTCTTGTTAAATTAAAAAAAAAACTGCCGCGGAATCGTTTCGTATGTTATGTGAAGTTTATGGTGAAGAATGTTTATCAAGAGCTCGTGTTTTTGAATGGCACAAACGGTTTTGTAGTGGAAGGGAGGACGTCGAAGACGATGATCGTTCTGGACGTCCTACCACGTCTTCAACAAACGAAAACGTTGAAAAAATCGACAAAATTAATTAATCAATATTATTATAAAGAGGTATTAATTAAATTAAGAGAACGTGTCAGAAAGAAGCGACCAGATCTATGGAAAAATGGCTGGGTTCTTCACCAAGACAATGCTCCAGCTCACAGTGCATTTTCAATTCAACGTTTTTTAACTGAAAAAAAAAATGTCTGTACTTCAACATCCCCCGTACTCGCCAGACCTTGCTCCTTGTGACTTCTTCTTATTTCCTTCTTATTTCTTTTCCCATTTTCAAACAGTTGATGAGAGTAAAAATGAAAACGGCAGAACTTCTAAAAGGGCTGAATGAAAGCAATTGGCAACACTGTTTTCAAGAATGGCAGCGACGTATGCAACAGTGTATTGATGCTGAGGGAAGGTACTTTGAAGGTGATAATCATTAAATTATAACATTTTTATAATGAACAACTTTTATTCAAAAAATCTCGTTATTTTATTGTCGCACCTCGTATAATGCACAACAAACGTCGACAATCGATTGTCGTGACGGGTGCCGGGCGACGGCGTTTTCTTCTTTACCGCAATAATAAAATATTAGAGCGATTTCCTCCCTCTCCCCCCCGGCGCGCGAGTCGGTATTTTAAGTAAAACGCTATTTTATTATCGTACCGCGGCAGCGTCCTTTCTTTTTTTTTTTTTTTTCATTTTTATCGTCGCGATAATTATTAATAGTTAGGTAATCATAAAAATCGCTTGTCGGTGATCGCGATAGGAACGCCTCGGTCCTTCACTATTGGCATAATAAAACGCGATAATATTTTTAATACACCGTCTATGATCGGGGCTGGTGTGCCCGGGCGTTCCGCCAAAATGCCCACGGGGAACAAATGCCCGGAGACTATCCAGGGAAAATAATAATAATATAACGAAAAAAACATCATATTAAAATGCGAAAAATGAAAAAAATATTTATTTATAAATGCAGTTGTTGTTCGTTTCCATTGGGTACATTTTATTTATAACGCCTTCGAACGATTTCTACGTTCAACAAACGAAAAAGAAAAACATCAATTTATTTATGGATATTTAATTTAAACTCACGCATTATTTAATTATATATTGGCAAACGAACTTATTTTTTAGGTTGACTTTCGTGAAATTCTATACTAAATTTAAGGTTATAAATTTCGATCGATTTATACCAAAACCCAAAACCAAAATTGGCAATTTTTACTCGTCCAACCTCAAGAACTGGCGTCCCCCGTGATATTGACAATAAAAAATTTCGTCATAATTCAATTTAACACAATGCGTGTAAACGTATATTTAATTTTTTTTGACATCGGACATTTCTTCCTAAATAAAGTGTACCTACAGATTTCGAAAGCGTTTAAATTTTTTTTTTCTTCTATATAATTCAACACGAAATAGATTTAACTGTTAATATAAATTATATTATTTGTATTGCAGCCTAGAACAAATGTACATAATATTGTTTTGCGTTTTTGGGCCTATTAATTATTTTAAATATTTTTTTATGTGTTTTTATTTTTATGTATATATATATATATATATAGATACCTTTAAAGAGCTTTTATCAATTTTAGTGCGATGCACCTGATTGATTACAAACAATTTAATCAGACTAATCGTATAAAGTTATCATTTAAAACAAATTGTTATGGCTTTATATTGACGTGCATGGGCCTCCTCCACTTTTAAAATTTGACATTGTTCCTGGCCTAATCATTAGTATACCGTTAGTAATGGATAGTAGAACAAAAATCATCGTTAGCAGATAAATGGGGTTTTTTTTTTTTTTTTTGTTTGTTTAATTTATAAATCCCGTGGAGGCGCTGAATAAAATGAATAAAATCACCAAATTTTACAATTTTAACATTTTTCGTAGCTTAATCGTAAGTAACCCGTTAGTATTGGATAGTAGAACAGAAAATAATTGGTTTTTTTTTTTTTTTCCTAATCCTATAATATTATAAAGTTGTTTTATGAGAAGATACCTATAACTAACTACCTATAATAGGGATCAGGGGACATTTACCATATTTAGTTTTACGTAATTTACGCTTTGTGCAAGTACAGTCAAATCTCTAAATATCAGTTTGTTTTATTATACGTTGCATTGAATTTGTGTTTTGTGAATCGTAAAAAAAATATATATATATTTGCATAAAAACCATATTTTGGAAATTATTTAAAAGGGACTACTTGTAGGTTTTTTTAAAAGAAAAACGTATAATGTTTCGCCTTTTTTTGAACGTAAAAATCCGGACCCTAATTTTAAATCTTCCGAGTTAACAATTTGAATTCTTCGTTCAACTTTAAACACGGACGGAACGATGCGGTTCAGTTTATTATAGACAAAACAATTTTAAATACGCGATAAGGACGGACGCTCATGGGTATGCCTCTGATTTATCGAATAGGATAATTTCTGTTCTACTATCCAACACTAACGGGATACCAGTGATTAAGCCTGGGAAAATGTCAAATATTAAAAAATTGCGGGCGCCGGGGAAATGTGTACGTACTATATTGTGTGTTTTAAATTATCGCTCTATCCGTTGAAATTTACAGCAAGTACATATTATTGACAAAAAACAATTGAAAACAAATTAATCATGAGTTTGATATTGCGTAATTTTTTTTATTATAATCGTCGTTCGGTGCACGCAATAGTCGTACGGTCATTTTTATTTTTTTTTTTTTTTTTTAACGCGACACAATTATTTAAAGTTTTTTTTTTTATTTTTTTATTAAATAACGCAAAGTTACAATTTGTATTACTTTTTCGTTTTATGAGACCGTCGTTAAGTTTTATTTTAAACTAACCTTTGTCAATATATCGATTTGCGCTTAAAAACGACGGATGCCTTTCATTTGAATTTTTTTTTATTTTTTTATTTTTTTTTATCTTTAATTGATTTATATATATACGATGCGTAAACTTTATTAAACTGAACTTAAGATCAAACGACGGTGGAAAAGTTAAAGAATACTTTATTAAAATATAAAACTTTAAAGCTTATGTATTCTTTATATTTTTATATATATATATATGTATATACACTCGACAAAGTTGGGCCGATTATGATAATAATCCGGTTGGCCATTTTTAATCCCGCAAATTGTATTAGTTCAAATTGAAAAGGCGCCTCGAAGTTGTATAGGTAATTAAGACTTAGAGCAATTATAGGTTTTATAGGTATATCTCAATTTGTTTGGAATTCAATGAATAGTGTGATATTATTATCATAGTTGTAGTTTTCGACTAAACCCATTCGCATTACTACTTCGAACGAGTATTGCAGAACGAAAATCATATATTTCATAAAGAAAAAAAAATAAATAAATAAATAAATACATTCTAAACGATAATTTAATATTGATTAAAACAACAAAATTAGTTTTACGATTGATATTGTAATATTTAATTTATGCGATGCATAAAGATTGTTTTGTATAGTTAATTATAATAATATTTTCGCTGTTTTTTTTTGTTTTTTTTTATTCATTAATAAAAAAAATTATACAATCTGTACGCGTATGGTGCAATAAGCATAAGCGAATGTAGTAGAAATAAAACAATACTATATGTGATTAGTATTGAAAGTATTTACAATAGTCCCTACTTATATAATAACACTATAATATTATTTTGCATGAAATACATGAATTCAAGAGGCTGGTCACCAGCGACAAATTACTTCGGCGGAAATTTGTTTTATTCGCTCGTGGACTTTGCCGACCAGTTTGATCATCGACTAAGAAATCTCTGGGCCACGTTCGCTCAAGTCGCCTTGTAGCATTACCGGCAGGGGAGTTTAGAGGATAGTTCAGAAATAAGGTGGTTGACGTGATTGTGGAGTCGTTTGTGGAATTTTTTGTAGTGGTGTTTCGCGACTTCTTTAACGAAAAGTATATGTAGGTCGGTGTGAAGAGTGTCATTGGAGACGTACGGAGGAACGTTAGTGATGATGAGACGAAGTATTTCTGATTGAAGCACTTGTATTTTGTTAGTGTTAGTTTTTTTTGGCAGCTCCCCGGTGCTGGATTCCGTAGGTCCGTGTCGGTTTGAGTAAAAGGTTGTATAAACTAATTTTAGATTTTACATTGAGATTTGAGGTAAAATATTACGGAAAATAGAAAGCCTTCGGTTTAGTGACAGTTTGGTCATATGTATATGTTTGGCCAAGTTGAGTTTTTTTTTTTTTTTTTTATCTTAATAAAGTCCTAACTGTTTTACAGCATTCGAGGAAGGTATTAGTTCGTTGTTTAGTGAAACTGGTGGAGGACGCTGTAGTTTGAGGGTAAAGGTAGATTTAAGTTAATTTATTTCTACACGCCATTGGATATACCGGGGGGGGGGATGATTTTGTAAATTATAATAGTGTAAAAATTATTTTAGTAGTTCCAAAGTGAAATTATCAAAACATTATAGTAACTAGTACTTATCATAATATTAAATAATCTACGCATAATAAACCGATTGTGATTTACAACAAAACATCTGCGTTTATAGTTACGTATAGCGCGAGAAAGAATTGCAATTTTTGTTCGTCCACATTTGAACGCCTTGAAGGTTTAAAAAATGAAAATATTGTTAATTTTAACTTTTTGTCAGTTATTTTTCAACTAAACATGATTTTTTTTTTTTTTTTTATGTTAATTAAATAATTAACGATTTATACCACGTCGGGGTTTTATTCTGATTTCTTTTGATTTTAACATATTATATATTAAATTTACTATTTGCTTAATTAACTTATAGTTAAAATACATTTTTACTTAACATCAATGTATGCGGAATTCGAGTTAAACACAAATATTATTCGATATTTTCCGAATAAGAACATTCTTTTTTTACGAAAAATCATATATTCACAATAGGTTTAATCATTTGTCCGGCACACAGCTAGTGGATTATTTTTTCAAATAATTCGGCCGGGTGACCTCGGATTTAAATTTTTTATTTGGTTTCCGGATTGTAATTGAGAGCACTGAAATACATTTTACGATAAATTTTTAACCTTTTCGGTGTTTAAATAGAAACACCGGATTTTTCAACTAGTACAATTGTTTTCAATCTCGAAAATTGCCTGAAATACGGCAAATATATCTAAAGTTTATTCGGTTTTAAAAGAATTTTAAACGTATACGTTATTCTAGATGTGTAAATTGTCCGTGATTATCTTTACTTATAATTTTTTTTTTTTTTTTTTTTTTTCATTAAAACAGTAGTAAACTTTTTTCGCTTCAATGTCATTATTCGTCGTTAACTTGTCAGGCCGAGGCGTTCAAACAACACTGTAAGTATTTATACCGACGAATGCGTTTTCGGATTGTGATTATCGATAGCACTGCTCTTCTGCAGTCTTTTCGACGATTCGTACAAAAATATCACCGATATTTTATTTTATTTTTTTTTTTTTTTTTTTGAAACTTTTCGGAAACTATATAATATTCAGAACAATGGCAATATTGTCGAACACGCGCGCGTACTCGACTAACAGCGGGATTTCTTCCACATGTGACGCCGCCACCGCCGCCACCGCCGCCCCGACTCGGAATCATTTAAAACGCATTTCGTCCTCCGGGAGAGTGAGAAAAAAAAAAATTGCTTTCCCAAGTCCGCAAACTATATTATTTCACGCTCACACGGTTTTCAATCGACGCCGCCATCACCGATATATAAAACGCATGTGCGTATATACACCAGAAAATATATCGTATAATATGGTACGGTCGAATAATTGGCGATGGAGAAAAAAAAAAGAAAGAGAAATGGATGTGCATACTGTACGAAAAATAACGTATTTTTTCTAAAAATTCTTCGGGAATTCCGTCACGTAATAAATTCGATTTCGACGGTTCTCTGATGCTGTCGCGAGCCGGCCGGTTTGTCGGCAGGCAGCGACACAAACTAGTCGAAAACTCGTAACACAAACTCTAAAATTGACTTTATGTTAATTTCCAAAAAGTTCGCCTTTCCTGGTACGTTATCGGATCGAACGGACGTCCGCGGGGGTTTCCGGGACCAATAAGACGATCGCCGAGGCGTTCGATAATACAGATTCTGGGTTAAAAACAAAAAATAAAAAAAAATCTCAAGACAGATATGTTCGATGACCGGATAACAAATCCAAACGATGATAAATCGAATATTTTATTTTTTTTTTTTTTTTTCATATAATATATTTTATTTTAAGTAAATATTCAAATTCGTGTGGCATGCGACTGAGCCCGGAGAGAACGTTTTAGGATGCTTGTAAAACAAATACAATTGACCGTCAAAAAAAGACAAAACAAAACCATACTTATGCGTGAAGAATACGAAAATGGGCAACGTGACATTAGTAATATTTGATACCGAGCGAAACGAAAAATGTATTAGTTTTACCATGGCGTGTTATCCCATGCCTGCAAAAAAACTTTTTGACCAGAAATCTTGCTTCAACCATCGACTTCGTGGACTCCACGGGGGTGGTTTTTGGTAGTAAATTTCGTATAAAGTCGGCACAGTGGCAGGTATGTTTTTGATTTTCCTTTTAATACTACCAAGGGAGGAGAATAGTAAAAAACGAAAAAAATGTACGCAATAACGGTTTTGGTTAAATGCGATTTTGTTTTCTTGTTGATATTCAATGAAAATAAAGATCGTCATCTTTATCTAATACCTTCGTCTTTATTGGCCCGACATTTTCACCGAATGCTAACGAATAATAGCAATACCTGGACTTGGTAAAATTTTCAAAATTTTTGCGTTATACAGCTATTTGAATTTTTCGAGTTTTTAGTTTTTTGTGAATAAATATGTTTTGGCTTCGCGTAAATTTGATACAATGTACGGTATGCAATGCGGTAAAAAATAAATCGAGCGCAATGCCGTAAATTCACTTAAATACGCGTTTCAAGTTCAAATTTATAATAAAATTCGCTGAAACAAGAACATTTGCAATTTATTTTGTAGTTTCAAATAAATAAAATGTTTGATTTTAATTTATCAAAACATATTTTAAGCGAACTTTGCGCAGAATCATTTTTCGTTAGAAATGATTTATCGTTGCATACAGATGTAAATTAAATTCTCTCCTCTGTACGTACACCTCCTACCTTACAACTTATTTTAATTTGTATTTTCGAATTTACTCAAACAATAAAATATTATGAAAACACGTTAACTGATGGCACAAAAATGCATGCTGTAAATTAATAATAATTTCCATTCCATTGTCGTCGGATTTTCGACCGATTATTATACGGTCTCCGGATATTCGTATCAGAGGCTCAGCTCATACTATCAGTGGCAGGGATGGGATTATATCCCCCCTACCGATTGACCGAAAAACACAACGTTATCGAGTATTTTTCATATAATTTTTCGTCTTTATATGATTAAGCCGTGTCACGAGAAAAAATTCGATAACTTATCGAATGCAAAATTTGTATGTTTTGGATTCGGTTTGAAAATCGCATTTTCGTGTTGGGGGATAGAAGCGGATTCCACGGTTATGATCGCTGTTACTATTCGAGTATTCCGTATTACGTCCACGGTCGTCCATAGGTGAAATTTCACAGGGGAGCAAAATGCATATGACCAAAACAACCAGAAAAGGTCGTCAATAAATTTGTATAATTCGACTTTATAAGTTCATAATATTTTTCAGTGGGGGGGGGCGGCAAGTGCCCCGTCTTGATACGCCCTCCCGATGGACGCCCATGACTACATCCCTTCTAGTTTGAAATCCCTGGGCATGCCACTGCGAACCCTATAGATTCAGCCCAACATGAGTTCTGTATCCCCTTTACCCTCAAAATTGATCGTCGACAATCGTCCTGCGTTGCATCACCTACAATCTAATTGTATTGATTGCCGATGAGTTTCAACCAATTCAAATTCAAAGTTCTCTATAAACTAGTAAATAACTCTACGGATGCACCCGACTTACTACTATCCGATGTAAATTGTACGATCCCCTTCATAAACCGCTCATTTCTGTGTCGCAATCCGTCGCACGGACTACAGTCGTGACCGACCAGTTGATCGTAAAACGCACTCAGCAAACGCGTTCGCATTCAATGTAATCTTACCGCTGCCGTATCTATTTAATTTCTTCAGGTTATCCAGTCTTAAATCATATCATAAAACGCGTAATGTTAACGTTGAGTTAAGTACGCTCGTGTTTGGGCCCCCCCCGGACTGTAACGTATGCATAAATAATAAATAATATATACGTATATATGGTAGACAATTATTAAAATCGCTCCACTCGAGAAACGTTTAAGGTATGTATTCGTATTACACGTAATAATACACTTTGCAATAAATACGATAAATTTTATTGTGCGTGCGAATGTGCAATATAATTTCCGTTCGGGTAACGCGCCCTGTTCCCGGTGTAGTTGATATCAAGCTTAATGGAATATAATAATAGTAATATTTGCGGTGTATAGAATATTATAGTATATGGTGATGGGAAGAAAAATGCACTTTAGCGGAAGGGGAGGCGATATGTATATATATATATATATATATATATATATATTCCCATCGACTTTAAACACGTCTGTCTCTCTCGAAATGTATGCGGCAGGGACGAGTGGAGGTGAGTGACGGAAAAGAAAAATAAAAATAAAAATTTCGACCGAGGACAAAATCGGCACCACAGACAACAGTACCACGCCGCTGTAGCTCGTGTATAGAACATATGAGTGTACATTGTACAGGGTGGGCCACGAACATAGCGAACCCATTGCGATAAATGAAGATAATCCGATTTCTGTTTTATTCATACGACTCGCGGGTGTGCGGACCACATTTAGTCGTCTATCGATTATATATATATATATATATATATATATACGTTTACAATGTAAAAATGTTTAAAAATAAATACGTTTTTATCGTATTATTTTCGAGAAAAAAATGTGTATACAACGTCAAACAACGCTGTGACGTTTCGAATTTTTATTTTCGTTGACTCCTCCCCGGCCGTGTAATTTTGTCTAATTTTTTTTTTTTTTGTTTTGTTTTTCGGTTTACATCGAAATATTTTTCGTGTTTAGTGTTTTGAAATAATATCCCGACGGGTTTTCTTCTGTCGTAACGCTCTTACGCTTAGTACGCACGCAAATTTTTTTTTTTTTTTTTTTTTTTTTTAACCGCGCGAGTTCAACGGGGAACGAAAAAAAAAACCAATCGAAACGTCAACGTGTCCGGGGTAGTGTACATCTCCCCAGTAGTAACGGTCGCGTTCGAAATCGTCCGAAAATTAACAAATAAAATGCGATGTTTGCTAAAAAAAAAAAAAAAAAAAAAAAAAAAAAACCGAATTATTTACGCCCGGAAACGCGTAAATGTGCACGCGGCGGATATACGTAATCGTCCTTATGCCGGGCCGGTATACCGTGTTGGTGGGGACACCCGATATATTCATATTTTTTTTTTTTTTTTTTTTTTTTTCAACGCGGATTGTCAATAACACCTATAAATACATATACATATATTGTAAACGCGTAGAAAATATAACGTATGACGTATATTATGGTTAACGTAGGTATATACGTATATATAAAATATTATATTATTATCTGCGGTGTACGATACAGAACCGTAATACACACCGATAAAGTCCATATTTCGAAAATCGTGATTTTGACACTGCGGCCGACGACGACGCCGCCGCCGTCTGTCAAGTGCATCTGAACGCGATTGTATAAACGCATTATTGTTATACCCGTCGTATATGCTCGTCGCCCGGATCCGAATATTCCAAAATATACACAACGACCGTTAACAATATTATCGCGTGTAATATATACATAAAAAAAAAAAAAAAAAAAATATGTACGAGGTCTGTTCAAATAGTACCCGAACCGTAATGTCTAGAAATAGACAATTTATAGTATCGTAAATGATCCTACGTTTAGATCGACGAGAAAAACAAAAAACAAATACTGTCATCCGGCTATCTTTTCAATTAAATCTCGTACGTTTATTGCTGTCTAACCGCGCGCGTTCGAAGCAGACGAGCCGTGTGTATTGTACGATTTTCAAGATGAATAACGTACACGAACAACGTATTAATATTAAATTTCGTGTTAGACTTCGGAAACCTTTTACTGGCGCACGTAAAATGTTGCCAAATGCTTACGGTTGATCAGGTAGGTCAGGACGTACTCATAGTGTTTGCGACTCGTTTAAACGTTTCGCGGACGGTCGGGAATCGGTTGATGGACGACGACCCACGGTTCAGACCTAACCTAACCTAACCTAACCTAACCAGACGGTGCTCATGTGACACAAACGTCAATGGAATTGTGCGGTCTAATAGGCGTGTAACTGTTCGAGGAATCGCGGAAAATCGTAACATATCGGTTGGTTCCATGTCGTGTAATCCTGGTGGAAAAACACGGAATGCACCGCGTTGCAGTAAAATTCGTCCCTCGGTTGATGCCGCAACATCAGAAAGACAACCGCGTGACCATCTGCCAAGAAATTTTAGATCGCGCAAACGATGATACGAGTATGTTCGTGGAGCAAATTATAACGGGTGATGAAACGTGATTCTACGGCTACGATATTGAGACAAAAGTCCAATCATCACGGTGGGTTGGTAAATTTTCTCAAAGACCAAAAAAAGCTCGTCGGGTCAGATCAAACGTCAAAGTCCTGCTAACGGTTTTTTTGACAACCTGGGAGTTATTCATCAGGAATTTCTACCTGCACGACAAACTGTTAACCGATGGTACTATCTAGAAGTGTTAAAACGTCTTCGAGAAAAAGTGCGGGGAAAAAGGCCTGAAGTGTGGAAGAAAAACACATAGTGTCTCCATCACGACAATGCTCCGGCACACACTTCCCTGTTAATTCGAAATTTTCGCGTGAAAAATCACATGACCGTGATGCTTCCTCGTCCACCATATTCTCCCGACTTGGCACCAGCAGACTTTTTTTTTAATTTCCACAACTAAAATCTCCGTTAAAAGGACAAAGATTTTCTACGATAGGTAGAAATAAAAGAAAATTCGCCACCACGGAGCTACGAGCAAATCCAGAAACTGCTCAACAGGATTGGTTTCAACAATGGAAACGTCGTTGGCAAAAGTGTATAAACCAAGAGGGAGGAGAATACTTCGAGGGTGATAAGTCTCAATAGCTTGTATGGCTAAACACTATAGATAAAAAATTGAAAAATTCGGGAACTTTTTGAACAGACCTCGTGTATATATATATATATATATAGAAAACATATAAAAATATACGCGCCGTACCAGCGCGGGAAAACGTGAATTTTCTCACCGCGTCACGTCGGACGGTCGTAATCATAATGTACAATATCGTAAAAAAAAAAAAAAAATTTTCGCGTACACCGGGCACCCCGGTTCTAACGCAGGTCGATCGTAATAAAAATCCATTTTGCCCGGACACCGGTGTGGATAGCCGGTGTCCGGGCAAAAAGCGGATCGCTATATTTGGTACGCTAGGAATTATTTGCTGTACCGATCGGTATAGTTTACTGTTGTTTACCGATCGATCACGATTTACGGATTTATTTGGGATTTTTAATTTTCACACTAACAATGTCCATGCAAACAGAACCCCGAGATGTTTACGACTATAGAAGTTCAAAATAATCGCCCGGACTTTATACGCCGCATTCAAATCTGTATTCGGAATTCCGTTCGTTTCACCGCGTCAATCTTCGGGAACCGTTTGCCGAAAGACTCCGTTGTGTTTTTCCCTCTGAAAATGAATGTTTGTATTTAAAAACATTATATATATACTATAGCAGCGACATTTGTCCGCGTAAAATTTTTTAACGCTTTTCCGGCGGAGTGTACAAAAAGTAAATAGGCAAATCGGGAAAAGAGCCCGGACCTACTAATATTTAGGCGAAAAATTCGTATCTTTTAGACTCTGACATCTGACTCTGACTCTGACCCCTACACTGCTTCGGGACTACATTTTTTTTTTTTGTTTTAAGTTTTATATATTCATTTATATTACCGTACTAAAATTACAAACGACCCCGTATGAGCCACCCAATAGGTGTTTAAATCTGAAATAAATTGTGGCCAATGTCATTCCCGCTGTTTCCATACCGAATTTCGTGCGAGGTGAAATGCAAAATAGTCGCCCAGACTTTCTACGCCGAATTCAAATCTGTATTCGGAATTCCGTTCGTTTCGCCACGTCAATCTTCGGGAACCGTTTGCCGAAAGACGCCGATGTGTTTTTCCCTCTGAAAAATCAGTCTCGGTATCCGACCGAGTCTTAAGATAATATCCGTAAGATTATTTGTACGTTTTTGTTGTTGTAATATCAAAAAATCCGGACCCTTTATAGAACGGGTCGCCAATCGGTCATTTTTCATTGGAAATAGGTTGATCGTAAAAAAAAATTAATTTTACCATTATCGGTCGGTCGCGTAGTAATAAAAAAAAATCGGATAATGCGGATCGCTATATTGTGTGCTAGGAATTGACTTTTATCGGTCGATCGTGATAATCGGAATAGTTTATTATTGTCAGTTTAAAACTCGTCTGTCAATTAATCACGCGCAAAACGTGCGTCCCGTGTATTTTCGTTTTTACGTTCCGAATTTATTTAGAATTTTAAACGTATACAGCAATAAAACTAATGCGAATAAAAAGTGTTAAACTTATCGTTTTAATCGGGAATGAAAGTTGGAGTTATTTTGTTTTGACATTAAAGGCAAGTGCGTGTGCTTGTTACGCCGATACACTCGTTCAATTTTCAAACGCTGATACTCAGCATGACATTATCGAACTGAACATGCAGATTTGGATTTAACGTTTCCGAAAAAATTCCAGTTTACGACAAGATAAGCTAGACACAATGGAATTACAACTAAAATTAAATAGCAGTCTGTTTTTAAAAATAAAATAAAAAAAATTGGGCGGAAGTGTAACTATGGCTTCATTCAAACGTCGCATAATTATTAGCGAAGATAAAAAAAAAATAAAAAAAAACCCCATTTTCCGATGGTGAATTTATTAAAAATGTATTCAAATGCTTCTGATTCACTATTTACGGACTTGAAAAACAAAAGTGAAATTTGAGGTGCCATTATTTCAATTTTTACAATAAACGACGGACAGGTCTATAAAACAGATATATATAAAACTAATGCGAATAAAAAGTGTTAAACTTATCGTTTTAATCGGGATTGAAAGTTGGAGTTTTTTTTTATTTTTGCTTTGACATTAAAGGCAAGTGCGTGTGTTTGTTACGCCGATACACTCGTTCAATTTTTCAATGTCGTACACTGCAATAAAAAATACAATTGCATTATCATTAAACAATTCTAAAATGTTCGAAAAAAATCCATAATCAAATTGACTCGAAATCTTCGTACTAGATAATTGCCCTGTACAATGGTTAAAAATTACAGTCTAACCTCATAATTTTTCCTCCACCGCTAATAATTTTCTATACACGTTTTTTTCCCTACAATACGTATTTTTCTCTTATTCCAACAATCGAGCTCCGTTTCTTTGTCGTGAATGCGAAGCTTAATAATAATAATAAAAATAAAAAAAAAAAAAAAACACCTGAATACATATAACATTTCGGATAATCGTTATTTATACGCTACAAACGGAAAGATAAATTTGACACCACCAGATTGGAGGGTTAAAAAAAAAAAATTAGTTTACGAGAAATAAAACAATTTTACAAAAACTTAATAATATAACGGTGGGTTGGGGGGGAAAGAATAAAAAAAAAAAAAAAAAAAAAGGAAAAAACTTGCCCCCCGGTTTACACCCGCAAACAAAATAATATTTTTAACCGTCTATACAAACATTTATTTTTTTATTTTTTTTTTTTTTACGACGGGGAATACTACGCGTTACGATTTTACGAAACAAAACTTTTTTTTTTCTTTCTCGCGCCGCGAAAAACTTCTTCTACCCTCTGGTCGTGTTAATACAGCTTTGCATTTTGCAAACAAAAGATCTTTTTAAATACATTCTGCGCTGCGCCCCTACCGCCGCCGTTACTCCGGCGAATCGACTGGTTTTGGTATTTTGACGGTTCAGTAATTGGCCGGCGTGCGTGTCACTATATATAAATTAAAATATAGGAATTCGAAACAATACCCGAACTTTATAATATTTTTTAACTTTTTTTTTTTCTTTCGTTTTGTTTCCGGACTAAATTAAAATTTCAATTAATAATTTATGGTCGCACTTTAGGACTTTAACGTCTAGGGCGCGTCTTTTTATTTATTATTTATTATTTATTTCGGTAATTCGATTTCAAAACTTATCGGCAATATATATTTTTAACTCATTTCGCGCACGATAAAAAATAAAAATATACATTTTTTATATATATATATATATATATATATATATATATATATATATAATATGTATAGACAATTTCTCGTCTTTTATTTATTATTTATTTCGGTAATTCGATTTTAAAACTTTTCGACAATATTTTTAAAAAACATTTACTATATATAATTACATATTGCGTATATACTATTATTTCTTGTTTTTTAGTGGTACAGTGTAGTCGTGGTATTTAGGGCATTTATAAAACATAATAGTATTAAAATAATAAGACGTTTTGATAAACCAATGGCGGTAATGTGGACTTTATCGACAAAAGAAAAAAAAAAGCCTAAAATTCCCTTAGCGCACGACTCGAAAATACC
Source organism: Tuberolachnus salignus (assembly GCA_956483605.1). Taxonomy (NCBI): domain Eukaryota; kingdom Metazoa; phylum Arthropoda; class Insecta; order Hemiptera; family Aphididae; genus Tuberolachnus; species Tuberolachnus salignus. Next base: position 5,554,852 of record OY101433.1, on the reverse strand, counting down.
TAACGAAAATATACAACTGGAATTCGATTTTCTACAATTTTCAATTTTCTTCTAAAGGGATAGCACAAGTATTCAGTGAAAATATCGGGTCTCTACGATTATTTTCAACTGAATTACAAAATCGAAATTAACAGAAACCGTCATTTCGTAAATACACCCGTTTCTCCCCTCCCCCCCCAAGATTGGTTTTCCATTGTTATTGATAAAACTACAAAGAATATCAAAAAAAAAAAAATCATCTATTCCGTATACCAACATGAAAAAATGTGCTACCGGAAACCACCACTGAAGCTGTACAATATAATTATAACTAAGCAATATAACCGATAAAACAATTGTTAAAACGCACACATCAAATAGTAAAACCATTCCTGGCTACGGTCAAAATCAAATATATACAAGTGCATATTTAGAGGTTTATTTATTTTTTTTTTTTATATATATATATATATAATGTTAGTACCGTGTAATATGATTATTATTATGATGTTGCAGGTCAACGCGAACCGGACAAATTGATGCCCGAATTCTATGCGCCGTTGGAAAACTGGACGGTTAGCCAAGGCCGAGACGTGTACTTTACGTGCACCGTGAACAATTTGGGAAAGTACAAGGTAGGTCATGACAATGTCGGTTTGCAATAAAATAATAAAAATATAAAAACAAGACGATCAATAAATACGCGATAGTAAAACAATAACAGTAACTTCCTTCTCGAACGACCGATAGTATGATTATTGTTTCCGGCAGTGGTTCCAAAATTTTTTAGTCGGCCACAGAAGGTGCCCTCCTGTGAAACTCGTGACCGAATTGCTGTGCGTTTTGACGGGGGCACAAATAACCAAAATTTACTCTAAAATTTCAAATATTTTCGGAATACCACAGCGTCTGGAAAGTGCTGAATTAATACAAATTTCCTGAATCGAAATTAATAGAAATCGTCACCTGTATTGTGTTTTTTTTTTTTTCGGTTTTTCTCGATTTTAAAAAAGTGGTGTAAAAAAAAAAAAAAAATGTTTAAACTTACGTCTAATAATACATCGACTAGACAAAATGTTCACCAGAAACCGCCTCTGATGGTGTTGACGATTCGAGGAGCGTCTGGTCGAAAAAATTGCCCCGGGAATGGGCCCGTGGTGCACGATTTGGGAACCGCTGGTTTATAATATACCAATCTAAATGATTGTAAAACATTATATTTTTACGGCGCAAAAATACCGCTGTTCGTACTTTAAATCGAAGATTTGATTCGATTAATTTTATCTAAAGGGTTTGGTGACGGTGGGTATAATATTTTAGTCGATATGGACGCATATGGACTGTGGATATTGTACTTGACGGATTTAAATTTTGAAAACGGATTGTGAATCGTTTGGTTCTTTATCAGGGTACCGTTGGTCTTTTCGTTGATTGTACGTTTGAACAATCATTTGAGAATACGTTTTAAACGTATTCAAACGTGTATTTAATGCCCACTGTTACTTTCCAGCGACGAAGAGAATTAAAATTCATAAAAAAAATAACCCCGCCGTATACTAGTGTAGAACCTGTACACAATCGTAATACGGTTTTTCAACATTTAAACCCGTCAGACGGAATATGCCCACACGCTTTTCTAATCTGGCGTTTCGGTGGAACCCTCAATGCGGTTTTTAAAACTTAAAAAACGGTTTTCTCTTACTTTAAAAATTTGCCGAAAATCCGGTAAACTATTATATACAATTCAGTAAACATTTATGTAGAAAATAATTATAAAATCACGCACGGCGTGCGATACAGAGGTAAAAAAAAAAAAAAAAAAAACTGTTTTCCGAGCCTCTTGGCCTCCTTATATATTTATTATTATAAACAGTATACAGTGTATTTTGTCCGCCAATTTTCCGTCTCATTTCCCGTGGAAAAAGCCCGCCAATCCGGGCTGTACCTCCGATATTTTAATTGACAGGTTAAAATAACTTTTGATATTGACTAATGATATCAAAAACCCTAAGAAATATTATTATTATTATTATGAACAAATACCAAAACGGCACTTGTACCGTTTTAAAAATGTGCGTTAGCCCGTTCAAATCGGGCCCGGTGCACGTTAAGATTAATTGAGAGGAAAGTAATTCTTAAGTGTTATTAAAAAAAAAAAATAATAATAATAATAATAATAACCAAAAGATTTTGTCGGTGATTTTTGGAGGCTGGAAAGACTGGGACGTCGCCCATTCACTGCCATTTTTTTTTTTTTTTCATTTTTTTTTTTTCTATCGAACCTTTACTTTAATTAATGTTGCGCTTTTTTGTTTATACAATAATAAAAAAAATAGGCTTAGCGATAAACCTGAAAAATTCAAACGTTTTAAAAAACTGTTTAATCGTAAATAATTTTTTTCGTGTAAATACTTGCACACAATTACTGTCGACATTTGTATTTACGAATGTTCTATATATATATATATATATTAAATAGTAGCTGCCACCCTTGTTCGGATCGAATTGGTTAATCAGAATAGTTACAAAATGGTACGTTTAGTCGAAACAAAAGTTATTATTTTTTTTTTTTTTTTTTTTTAATCTCTTTTAAAAACGTGACTTTCTTCCTCGTGACCACTTAATTATATAGGTATAATAATAATTGTTTTTTTTTTTTTTATTTAAATCATCGAGGTAAACCATTGATCGACACGATTTATTCGTACGAAAAAATACCATTTAACCCCGTATGAGCCACCATTTAGGAATTGAATTCCGAAATATAATACTTAGGGATGAGAAGTAATAAGAAGAAAAATTGAAGAAATATGCACGAAAAATCGAAAATATACATAAAAAAAAAAATAAATAAATAAATAAATACGAAAAAAATTGAATTTTATTTTATTTTTAAATAATTTTAAAAATTACATTGTAATGGACTGATCGATAATTAACAGGTTCCATACATGTAAATTTGTTGCATTGACGACGATTGTCTGCCAGCATATTTTTGTAACGCGGAAAACTTCTTTCTATATCGGTTGATGCTATACAGGCATACTTGAAGTAAACCAAGTCATCACTGGTCAAATCCTCTGACAACCCCTGCATATATGTAATTTCCCCAGTTATAATAGTTGATATTATTTTTTTTTTTTTTAATTACAAATCCTTTATTTTTGCATAAAACATACATTTTTTATTTATCGCGACACCAAATTTACCAGTTTCGTTATCTTATTTATTTTGTACGGGTTTTAAGTAGAGTTATGGGATCAATTGACGAAACATTGTGACGTTCAAGTCGCGGTATTATTGTTGGTTAAAAACCCGTCTATAAAAACCGAGTTAGGAGTCTAGGGAAAAAATACCATTCAAGATTAGCACATTAGCCCCTCTATAATGGAAACTGGGTCCCTGGAATCAACTTGTTGCAATACACCTTTGAAATATTTACAACGGTATGGAGCAGCACATATCCAAGTCTTCCAACGCGTAGTAAGTGCGAGTTCCTGTATAAGTGGAAGCTTCCCGGAGTTTCATTTCTAAATAACATCGTGCGAGATAGAGCTTTTAAAAAAAACTCATTTCACTCCTGATACTAACTTGTCTGAAATTTACCACTAATTTCCTCTGAAATACGTAGATTCCATGGGCTAAACGAGTAACGTGTACCATTATCGTGTACAATGCTTTTACAGCAAGATAAGATAAAGTTTCTCCGTGTCCTGATAAATATTATTCTATTCTATTATATTTCTGTTTAAACATTTTCGATAAAAAATGAATAATACTACGTATGTAACAATAATAAAACTATACGTTTTACATTTTATGTTTGAACGCTATTATCATCGAAACTACAGGTTTTGCGTTGAAGTATTGTTTTATGGAATATATTTTATTAAAAATAAATATAATTTCATAAGAGATCATTATTTAAGCAATTCGTAAAAAATGTATCAAAGTACGTAAAAATATGCAACAAAATTACCGCAAATATGAGTACGGTAGGTCATGGAAAAAACGTTTAGCTCATCTAACTATAAATAGAAGACATAGACGAAAACATGCAATTTCTATAACTAATCGTCACTATCACAAATTTAGCTTATGTTACTCGGGGATAGTGTGGCATTCATTCGGTGTAAGAAATATTAGAATCGGTTCTGTAGTTCTAGAGACTACACCCTGCATTACAAACTATACCTATTTTAATATTAGTATGGATTTTGATCGTTGCAACGATTTCACAGTAACTACACCGCGATATTTATTTTATTCTTTCAGTTTTTTATAATACGATTTCAACGCGATTAATATTCAGCAATATTATTTTGTTCTGTGATCGTCAAAAGGAAAATTTAATAATAATAATATTTAGCGAAGTGATACAGGGATGATCGCTCATCAACATTTTTTGCGTCGTAAGGTATTGTTTTTTTTTTCTTTCATTCATACGGCAAATGGTTTTTTCCGAATCTTTAAAAAAAAAACTGAAAATTATCTTTTACTTTTTAATGGCCGCCTTAACGATATGATTTTTCACCAATCTACAGCCCGATACCTATTTAAGGGGAATGGGTATGGCCGGTTTTTACGTTATTAAGTTATTTAATAGCTATATAGCTAAGTACTAGTGATTCGGTTATAAAAATGAAAATATATTTGAATTCATAAACAATTTTACTTTGCATCGGTCGGAGAGCACTATTTCAATTTGATCAAATTATTTACGAGAATAAACGTTTGAAATTTGTATAGATTTGACCATTTTCAGTGGTAAATAAATTTTAAACAACTTTTATTATGAAAAATATGCTCCGACCGGTGCAATGTAAACTTGTTAATAAACTCATACATTTTTACATGTTTAAAATCAAACCATAGGAAGTGCTTTAATTTTTATTTGGCGTTAAGGTCTTTTTGACGAAAATTGCATGGAGTCTGCATGTGCAGACTTAAATCGAAAATTCGTACCAGAACATGGTTTCTTTTTCCGGACCGTAACGGACTGAATGAAATAATCGAACGGTTTTTTTTTTGTTTTTATTTCTCTTAACTAAAAATGCGAAGACCAGACCGTTACGAAATTCGATCGAATTCAAATTTTCACTTACATTTTAAATATGATACTACAAAATTATCATTATAGGCAATACAATGAATCGCGTGATAGTCTTTCGTCGTTTTGAGAATAACGTAAAGAATTAAAAATTATACGCATAAAAAAAATAACCATTATTGTTGGGAAATTGCGTTTCGTCATATTTTGTCCGTTTATAAAATCCCGTTTCTCGTGAACTAAAATTTGTAGATCGACCAAACTAGGGTGACCATAAAAATAAAATAAAAATACGGGACACCTTAGTTACCTAACTATATAATAATAATAATAATAATAATATTAAAAGAAAAAAAAACAAATGAAATATTAATATGTACACAAAAATACAAAACAAATTTATTTTGACGATGACGACTGGTGAATTGCTTCTTATACTATTTTCGTGGCAAACTGATTGGATCGAGTTACTTAGTTTCTTTTAATAAAACATTGTAAAACTCATTACAAGAATAGTTTTTGAAATGTGTTTTCACAATGACAATTGATTGGATAGTTTCAACCTAAAAACGACTTTTTTTTTTTTTCGTCTGTCCACAACAAAATAATGGTTGAAAAAATCCGTTTTACTGCGTCATTCGTACCCAGCATTGCCAACGAATATCATACGAATTGCTGATATATTAGTTAAAAAATTAGTAAAAAAATAAGTTAAAAAATTACAGTAAGGGGGGAAAAACGGGACAAAATTCGTCCCGTATAACTTTTGTCGGGATAACAGTGCCAAAGTTGAAACACGGGACAATCCCGTAATGGTCACCCCAGAAGTAGACCCGAGTGAATTTGTTCGTAAAAGACTGAAATGCCCAATAAAAATACTGATAAACGTGCGCGTAACATTACCCAACCCGTAGGCATAAAAAATACACCGGACAACAATATGCGTACACTTGAAATGTATGTTATCCACCCGTTCCGAGTAGGTATTTAAAAATATTAGTGGACGACTCTAAGTAAAAGCGCTCATAAAACACGGTTTCTTTTTATCGCGGCGCGCCCTAATAAAAAAAAAAAAAAAAAAAAAAAAAAAAACAAAATCGGAAATGCGAGTTTTTATTGCGCTCGGCCCGCGAAATATGTTGTCCGAATAAAAAAAATTCGCGCAAGTATATGGTGATAAACGTAATATTATTAGTTCCGACGACAATGGTCGGTGTTAAACGTACGTTTAACATTTTCCTCGTATTGCCTAAAACGGGTAAAAACCAACGATATTTTAGATCTTTTTGTAGAAATACGGTCTGATATCGCTACGGCCAAGGCGATTATTTTATCGTGGGGGCACGGAAATTTCGTACGTCTACGTTTAAAAAACGGCGTTTATCCGGTCATAATCGAACTAGGCATCTTATTTACAATTCTGGATATTATTTTGTCGGGACAAAACAGAAAAATCCAACTTGGACGATCAATCGTCGTAGATATAGGAAAAAAAAAAAAAAAAAAAAATATTGACAGATATAGGAGGTGTGACACGAGACACATACTAGTTTGCGATCGAGATGTTTCGTGTTGTACGATTGTTATTGAGGATAAATTCACCAAGGACTACTTAATTTTTGGTATAAAAAATTTGACGACGTTCGCAGTTTTCCGCTTTGCCTTTGAGAAAAATTACCGAAACGTCTGACTGCTGGCTATAGGTACGAAAAATATATTTATAAAAAACAATCATATTCACATCGCGGCAACCTCACCATTAAATTTTTATTTTTATAACAATATTAAGCGATAAACGTGAATTTGCACGTTTATCGCCACAATTTTCATGGTTTTAGATTAGATTAGGCGTCATAACAAAAAAAAAAAAATAACAAAAAAACATGTGGAAGTGGAGAAAAGACTGTTGGGATTTTTTAATGGGTTAGGAGGGGTTTGGTGAAAAACGCGAAACCGAATTTTACTGGCGGGGAAGTGTCGAGAGCATTACTGGACCATCGTGTAAAAAATATCGAAGAATCGATTTTAAAACCCCGGACCCGCAGGGGCCGGGAGAGAAATATTTCTTCACCACTCTCCGGGTCTTGCTTTTCCGGTATAACGTCTAAATGTTAGCGTAAAAAAAAAAAAATTTGACTGTTTTAATCGGTGGGTTGGGTTAAGCTGGTGAAACGTACGTGACGAAATCCATTTTAATCTACGAGTGTCTGTCTGGACGGCAACGGCGGTAGCTCGGACGTTACGAACAAATGTGTTAATTAAACTTTATAATGGAAATTCCATTTAAACCAAGACGGCGGTTAGAGTCGAGAAGAGTCCGTAAGACCGCCGTCGCAGCCGCACAGCACTTTGGCCACAAAATAAATGAAATCAGAATGGAAAAAACCTTGTTCATTTAACACGGGCAGTGTAGGGCGCATTGTCTACGACCTTCGGTCATTTTCTCAGTGACTCTAAAAAACAGATTTTCTCTTGTTGGCCGCCACGCCGAGCCGTCACTGCTGGGTTCCGTTACAGTTTTTGCGAACACGATTATTTCTTATTGAAACCGTTCAGATTCTAAAACGCAAATTACGCGTCTAGATCGCCCGTTTATAGTTATCACTGTTATTTATTTTAGTTAGTGACATTCAATGTACAACAACACTCGTCGAAAGTTTTATTATTCGTACGCAAACCCGAGTATTCTTTCTTACGGCATAAGGTTTTTACCGAATCTTTAAAAAAAACTGAAAATTATCTTTTACTTTTTAATGGCCGCCCTAACGATATGATTTTTTCATCAATCTACAGCCCGATACCTATTTAAAAGGAAGTGGTTTGGCCGTTTTTGACGTTATTAAATTACTTAATAGCTTAGTACCAGTAATTCGGTTAAAAAATGAAAATATATTTGAATTCAAAGACAATTTTACTTTGCATCGGTCGGAGCACTATTCCAATTTGATCAAATTATTTACGAGAATAAACGTTTGAAATTTGTATAGATTTGACCATTTTCAGTGGTAAATAAATTTTAAACAACTTTTATTATGAAAAATATGCTCCGACCGGTGCAAAGTAAAATTGTAAATAAACTCATACATTTTTACATGTTTAAAATCGAACCCTAGGAAGTGAATTAATTATTATCTGGCGTTTAGGTCTATTTGACGAAAATCGCATAGAGTCTGTATGTGCCTTAAATCGAAAACTCGTACCAGAACACAGTTTTTTTTTTTTTCGGACCGTAACAGACGAATGAAATAATCGAACCGGACGGTTTTGTCGAGAGAATTTCTGGACCATAGTGTAAAAAATATCAAAGAATCAATTTTAAACCCCCCGGACCCGCGGTGCCGGGAGAGAAATATTTCTTCGCCACTCTCCGGGTCTTGCTTTTCCGGTATAACGTCTAAATGTTAGCGTAAAAAAAAAAAATTTGACTGTTTTAATCGGTGGGTTGGGTTAAGCTGGTGAAACGTACGTGACAAAATCCGTTTTAATCTACGAGTGTCTGTCTGGACGGCAACGGCGGTAGCTCGGACGTTACGAACAAATGTGTTAATTAAACTTTATAATGGAAATTCCATTTAAACCAAAACGGCGGTTAGAGTCGAGAAGAGTCCGTAAGATCGCCGTCGCAGCCGCACAGCACTTTTGCCACAAAATAAATGAAATCAGAATGGAAAAAACCTTGTTCATTTAACACGGGCAGTGTAGGGCGCATTGTCTACGACCTTCGGTCATCTTCTCAGTGACTCTAAAAAACAGATGTTCTCTTGTTGGCCGCCACGCCGAGCCGTCACTGCTGGGTTCCGTTACAGTTTTTGCGAACACGATTATTTCTTATTGAAACCGTGCGGATATTAAAACGCAAATTACGCGTCTAGATCGCCCGTTTATAGTTATCACTGTTATTTATTTTAGTTAGTGGCATTTAATGTACAACAACACTCGTCGAAAGTTTTATTATTGGTACGCGCACCCGAGTGTCCTTTAACCGTCTCCCTAATGAATTGCGTAATTCGAATTACAATTGGTCTAACGTTGATTTGACTGACACAAGCTGCAGAATAAACGTCTACAACGCCACTATTAATCATCAAACACATTAAATTACTACGTGTCATGCAGTGCCGTAGCGTGTTATAATGCGTGGTTTTAAAAAATAAATAAATGTTCTGTTTAAATCTAATTAAATGATTTTTTTATTTTTTTTTTTATTATTCCATATTACTCTTAAATTTTGCTCGATTTTAAATTCTAATTTACAATTGGCCTTGCGAATTAATTATTTCTAGAACCAGCACAAATAGATTTTGCTTACATAAGACACGTGACAGAGCCACGTACAATTCACCAAAAAAAAACATAGGAACGTTAAAGTCTAAACCTGCAGCGTTTAATGTATGGCCCTGTGCCTTATTTGTGGTCATTGAAAAGCATAATTTTACGGGAATTTGGAACCGTCTAAACTGGAATGATTGATTGGTTGGTATCATTGATATTCTAGCGATCGAGAGGGTTTCCCCAGCTCCATAGCCAGAAGGATCGTACACACGAACAGACAGTTTTTTTAAAAAAAAAAAACATTCACAGTTATTCGGATGAATTACATACGTATCCTGCCATAGGCATCCGATTTTTTATTTTTTTTTTTTTTTTTGTTGTTTCGGGATAGCCTTTGACGGTGATTCCTCATTTTCTTTGTTGCAATATTTTGGTAAATTGTCCGGTCTTTATATGTATCGACCGGACTGAAATTGCTTTACTTAATTTCGAGTGTCTAAACGAAATGTAGCTTTTGTTTGTATATTTTGCGGAGGAAGATTTCCGATTTAGCGAGTTACCATGGTGACCAAACTCGACGTTTTATATTGTACAGTTATTTACACCATTTAGTTTCCATGGTAAATCGACAAATGTTTTCCATCCTATCTTGACATTTTTATCTTTTCATACCATCCAAATTTCTGTCATTCCCGGTAGATTTTCCAATAATTGTCTTCCGTGCAAACTTCGTCGTGCCAATTACGAACACGACAGAAAATAAAATCAGCTTTACGTTGGCGCCTAGCGCCAAGACAACCAGAAATTCCGTTATAAAATTTCCCGTCGACGCTGAAGTACACATATTTTTTACCATGCGTTTAAGTTTAATATTATTTTTTTTATAAATCTATTGTGTTTTATGCTCCGTTATAAAATTGTCATATCCCCCGCCATATCACATTTGCAATTCCGGCACTGACTGCACGGTGTCGGTTGATGTGCCGAATGCAGTAATCCGGTTAAACCGTGATCGCTATTTTGTACATAGTGTGTGCATAGTATATTGAGTAACTCTTTTTTTATGGTTATGACGTACTTAAATATATAAATTGTTTACGATTAGGAGTTACGACTATTTAGTTAGTATTCACTTTAAGTAAGTGATTTCTACTTTCGCTAGCTTTTACTTTCGAGTTGGCTATATATATATATATATATATATTATGGGTTTCCATAATTTTTTATACTTGGTTTAGGTAGGCTTAGTGTCGACTCGACGTACGGGCAAACCGTTGGTATCATGCCTGACATTTGTACGAACCACGGGTTGCCCGGTCTCAGTCAATAAAGTAACTTTATTGTTTATAAGTGTTCTTTATTGTCTTCAAACATTTTTTTTCCATTCAACATCCACTGAGCAGCCGTCAGTCAACGGTGACTTCGCCTCTATTATAGTTTTGAGTCGTACTACCCAGTCCGGATCACCGCAGTGATTATAAATTGATAACTTCATCGGTCGTGTTATCGATAAGCCTTGATTGTATCTCGGCAGGTTAACTCGGCGTTCGTCCGGTAAATGATTGCGTGCGTACGATTCTGACAACCTCGATAGAATTTTTTGGGGGATTTTTTAGATTCAGGATAGTATGGTAATACGCCGTACGGTCGTCTGTATTTGACGCTCGTGTTGGTTAAGACCTACTATTTATCGATGAACCAATTTCAATGTAGTCAAATCAAAAGTGAATAGTCGGCGTAATTCTTTAAGCGACTGCTTTGAGCATTATGAGTAGAGGTAAACATTTGAAATTAGTATTCAAATTAATTCCACAACGATTGATAAAAAAAAACAGATATCAAATTCACCTAAATTCCTTCGAAAAATTCGCTGCGTCGTGATAATAAAAAAAATAACCCCGTATTATATATTTGGTCATAACTGATTATATCTCGCTCATTCGCCCGAATTGCCCACAAAAACAGAATAAAAATAAACGAGACGTACCGGTCTTATTGAAACACGGTCTTTACTCTGCGTTTTCGTTTAATACAATACTTGAAAAAGAAAAAAAAAAAAAAAACTTAAATATCTAGGGCTAGGATTTTGATGCAATTACGTATTTTTTTCCGGTATTCTAAAACGTAGGTCCGTAAATCGAAAATGTGTTTTAGGCGATACTGATTATTTTAATGTAATTTTTATTTTTGCATATTTGTGCATTTCTTGATGATTTTACGGCATTTTTTTTAGTTTTAGGAGCAATTTTTTTTTAAAATTTGTTTAATACAGTAAATTTGCATTATATAGTACAACAACAATTTAGTCCAAGTAAATACCTGCAAAAAAAAAAAATAAGGTAAAATATTAAAATGTATTTTTAAAATTATTATTTAAGTATTATTCTTTATGATTATCAAGTAGTCAGAAGTTATACGTATCCACCGAATGGTGTAAAAAAACTATTTAAAAAAAATCATTTGTAATACATTTTTTTTTTTTACCGTATAAGCTATTATAAATAAATTATAGGGCATTTGTATAATGCATTTTTTTTTTTTTTCAAATTTTTAAGACATTAAAATCCCAGCAATCTAACAATAACATTTTAAAGAAATACCCACTAACGTTTTTTTTTAATTTTTTTTTTCCCGAATATATACATACCTCTTATACTACCTGTTCTAACGAAAAATGTATAAAAAATGTACCTATATACAGTGAACACGGGAACTGTTGTCATATTGATTCGGAGGTGTGATGGGAAAAAAAAAAAAAAAAAGTTTAAAAAAACAAACGCGACGATGGAAAAAAAAAAAAAACTTATTTTGTAATATACATTAAACAAGTATGCCCTTTTCAATATAATGTGTGCCTGGGGACCACACTGCCACTCTTTTCCACCTTAATCCTTTTGCGAGCCTGGTTCGGGTGAAATTCGGTTTACGCTGCGAGTCGTATATGTTTACGAGAGAAAAAAAAAAAGACGATAAGGCAGGATATAGGGTAGGGCGATTTAATAGTTTAATATTGTACGGTATCATTTGTTATAAAAAAATATATTACGTTTCGGAACATTTTTTATTAACTGAACCGATGTTTTTCGAGAAAAAAAAAATCGCCCGTTTCGTTAACACTGCGTGTATATATACCTAGTCTACAATCAGAATGTAAAAATTAATTTTCCCGGTGTAACACCGACGCCGAAACTTATCCAGATAGCATTTTTAGTCATCTTCTATTTTATCCGGACGACTATTAAATATTCCAGAGTTACCCGAATATAGTTTATGTTCGATAAAAATGTCACTCGTCTAGGCACGTTGTTCCGAATAGATGCATTTTTGTTTTTATAGAGGCTCGGCATTTACGAATACAAAACTTTAAATGTTTTTATTCAGGAAAAATTCACAATCTATGCTACGCTGCACAATAAAATGTAAATGTGATGAAAAATAAATCGATTATGACAATCATATGAGTGGGAAGCCATCCAGTAATGGAACCCAACGTGAACTTCATTTTAATATACTAATTAGAGTGATCCTCTTTGTCTTTTCAGACGACGTGTTGGATTACTAGGGAGAGATTTGAACGAGAGTGTGAAATTTTTAAGGCTATGGTGAATTGGTAATTTGAAATGGAATCTGGAGTGGTGTATGGGAGCCAGTGGTCGTGCTGTTTTGATTTTTAAATCGTTATTTAAAACGTGTCATTGGATATGTACAAGGGGGCGTATATAGTTTATGTTCGATAAAAATATCACTCGTCTAGGCACGTTGTTCCGTATAGATGTATTATTTATTTATTTATTTATTTTTTTTTTATCGTCGCTCAGCGTTTACGAATACAAAACTTAAAATTAAATTCAAAAGTTAGGTTATTTCCCTCGTCCGGGATACTGCTCGTGGCGTACGGATAGGTCGCTGTTGTAGGTGAACAGTTGGATAGGTAGGACGGGGACGGATAAGACGATTTAATTTCAATATCTACGGTATGTAACTATTATTATTGACGACGGAAAAGAGCTCGTTTGAAGTGTGTAGCGCAAAGTTTCCCGTTGAACATTTCTATTAATTTGTAACGAAAAACAAAATACACATACAAACAAAAACACCATAAAAAAAAAAAAAAAAAAAAAATTGTTTTGCGAAACAGTCAATTGAACTTCATTACAGATACGAGATCTGTTCGAAAAGTACCAGGACAAATGTTATAACGGCTAATCTACACACGATAACGTTACAAATTTTAAATGGATGTATTCCCCGAGAATTAACGGATATTTTAAATAAAACCCGAAGTCACTATCTTATCTCAGTTTTATATTACACGTGGTTAAACCCGGTCAGTTTTTTTCGTTCGCCTTTTTCGGCATGTCCGAACAACGCGTGTGCATCAAGCTTTGCGTGAAACTTGGTTGCAACGGGAACGACTAAAAACGCTTTTGGGGATGATTCATTATGTGGGGTTTCATGATTTTCGAGCGTTTTAAACGTTTCAAGGACAGTCGGCGGTCAACTGAAGACTACCAACATTCTGAAAGACCATCAGTCAGAAACGATGGTGTGGCGACAATTTGCAAAAAAAATGCAAAATGGCCGCCGATTTTCCGTTCGTGAGTTAACAAAGCGAAACTCAATTGAGTCTTGTGGTGCAACTTTACAGGAAAATCTACAGACGAGAAGGGTCGCGCTGCCAAATTCTTTCCGCGATTGTTCACCACGACAATGTACTGGCACACTTAGCCCAGTCGATTCGTGAATTTTTGGCCGATAAAAAAATTGCCGTGGTCCCGCGGACTCTCGCTGTTCTCCTGGTCAGGGCCCAAGTGATTATTTTCTATTCCCAAGACTAAAATCTGCGCTTAAAGGACAACGATTTCAAGGTGTAGAGGAAATGCGAGCGAACGCGGCATCGGAACTCGTAGCTATAACTTTGGGACAGTTCCAAAGGACTTTTGAAACTGCATATCGTCCGGAGGAGAGGAGTATTTCGAAGGCGGTGTCTTTAAATAACTTGATTTTCGTAATTATTAAATATGAAATCCCGGTACTTGTCGAACAGACCTCGAAGAAAATGTTAAAATGTATCGGGTTTTTTGTTGTTGTTGTTGTTGTTGTTCGTTTTGTATCTAGACCTTTTTATCCGTTACCTGGATAGTTTGATTTCAATACTGCGCGTAACGATTATCGGTACGGACACGTAATGGTATTCGATCTGTGTGCGGATGACACAACGTCGTCTCACATTGTCCGCGCCGAGCGTCGGGTATCGCGGTAAACGTCGGCGCCGTACGGTTATGTGAGATACACCGCCGTCGCGGGGATTCGGTGTAAACGAACCAAAACGGCGGCGCGAGATTTCACCCTGGGCACAAGGGCGGGGGGAAATAAAGAAAGATAGAGAAGGGGGGGAGAGAGAGAGAGAAAAAAAAAAAAAAAAAAAAAAAAAATAACCTAAGAAAATATAATTTAATAATACGATACACCGCGGACGGGCCACCGCCGGGGCGCGGTGCCATTGTACGGTTAGAATCGAATTCGCCGGTTCGATTGTGTCAACGGCGGTGGTGCGGATATTTTCCTATACGCAATTATTATTATTATTATTATTATTATTATTATACGGTCTTGAGCGGCCGGCGGCGGAGGAGGCGCACTGGGCGCGCGGCGCGTTCGCCCGGGGGCCTGTGGGAAAAACGCTCCGGGCGATCTTAACAAACCTAATAATAAAAACGCGAGACCGGCGCGCCGGCGGTACGATCGACGGCGCGGTGCGTTCAATCGGCCTGATTGTGTTCTTTGTCTGAGTATAAATTCTACTATATTGTATATATCGTATATATTATTATTATTATTATTATTATTATTATTACTGGTGTGATAAAAACCCGACGACGGTACTGGAAAACACCGGGCCGCCGCCACGTCAGATGTCCTTATTCTTAATAAAAACATTTTTTTTTTTTTTTTTTTTTTCCCTCCAAAAGTCACGTACCATTCAAATTTAATAAGGGATGCGCCCCCGGAACGCGTACTTCCGGTATTTCATTATTATTATTATTATTATTATCAACATTCGTGTCGGTTTTTTGCGCTTATCTCGTCCCGTTCCGTTGGCGTAGAAAATTTGTCGTTTATTGTTAAACCGTCGCCGGAATAAACGCGGTAACGCTAAACGCGATTTGTACGCCCGGGTCGTGTAAAAATATATATTACTACGGCCAAATGTCAATTTTCGCTCTCGAATCGCCCGGTACGTATTGTTTAAACCGGTGTTTTCCCACTTGTTTACCGCCAATTTTAGGAAAACCATGAAGTTCCATCGTTTCCTTTCCTTTTTCTTTTTTTATATTCACAAAAACATTTGGGAAAAAAAAATACCCCGTGTATTTACATCACTTATACTTTACGACTTTACGTTTACAGTGTATTTAATTTGATTATTATTTTACGATATTTACTCAATGCGATTTTCGTGCTTGACTTTCGTTGGCCGGTTTTTTTAATTCTAGGACGGATACCGTTGCTCGTTAGTTACCTATCCTGTTTTTTTTTTCAAATTAACGAAAACAAAGACGTCAAAATTGTATTATCAAATACATATCTAAAGTAAAAAATCTACCTGATCATATACACCTATAATATACTGCATGATTCTCTACCAGCAAACCAACTCTCATATGCCGACGCACAATTTTCGAGAATTTTAAAAGTATCAGCGAAAATCTTGACCTCCAAATACAAACATTAAGCAAAATAAGACCAACCTCTTCTCCTTAGACTGTGGTGACCTAACATCAATACTCAACTTACTAATCACTGTAAATACAACACAGAAATCACAGTCATTCGAATCATTATTCTGGATATATTGCGTCGGTGTCGGTTTCGCAGTAATCATGAAAACCATAAATTCTTACTCCCTTTCAACTCTAGTATTTATTAAACGCCATAAAATCAATCCTTACTCTAATAACGAATTAGTTATTTTTATCCAAGAGTTTATATCGACTTCCAACAAACGTATGTCATTAATTTGGTACCTTCCCATTTCGGGATACCCAATTATGAAAAAGCTGACAAAATCGCAACGAAGCCTCCAAAATACTTCAAAAAAACCTTAAAAAATAAATCCCAACCGCATTCTCAGAAACACGCAAAACGATTGACCTCAACACTGCAGAAGCACGGCAGAAATATTCCTCTTTCAAACAAGCTTCGAACCATACAACCCCTAATCGAAATTGGAACCTCCGCCTAAATCTCAAAAGAAGAGATGTGAAGAGAATCACCCGGGTCAGAATACACAACCGTCTAACGCACTCCTTCCTAATCACAAAAGAGCCGGCCCCAACATGTGACACATGTAAAGTCAACCTATCTACCGATCACATCGTGACCACATTACAACGAACCACGAAGAATCTTCACCGAATCTACCTCACCCCAACAAGCTATCAACAAAGACAATACAGTAGCAATACACCAATTTTTCCATAAGATAAATTTAAGTAAAAAAATGTAAATAATTGTAAATATTCGTAACTCGTGTTTTTGACCCCTTACCATATACACTTCTAGTCTAAGCAGGCTAATAAACCCTTGTTGTTGAAGCCTAAACTTGAAATAAAAAAATTAAAAATTAAAAAAACCGTTTATCCGTTATGCACTATCGGTAATAATATTCCTGTTTTTCCGGCATTTTCCCTTCCCCCCTCGCCCCTTTATTGAGAAAACTACTAGGAAAATCAAAAAAAAAATTACTTTCCCGACGCACCGACGAAACAAGATTTCGGTATAGCGGAAACCACCACCCCGACGTTGACGGTCGGCACGAAATTTCCGGTGGAAAAGTTGTGGACGGGGGAAAAAAAATAAAATAAAATAAACACCCGGTCGTAGTAAAACCAATACATTTCTCAAATAATAAAAGTCCAACGGCGTTTTTTAATTTCAAATAGGTAATATTATAATAAATAATATATAATATATATTCATAATACATCTGTAACTATGTACACGAAATCCGTTTGTACAACAATGTTTTGTTCCAACTCGGTTTGAATCCGTTTCGAATAAAATATTAAACTTAAATCGATACATGACAACAAGTCGAATTGTAACGGGAAAAAAAAAATGCGCTTGCGTAAAACAAAATACGAACAGACCTTTAAAATCGGTTTTGGAGATAAAACACCCATTGTGAAATGCGTAGATGACAATATTTTTAAGACAATCTCTCGTCGGGGGGTTTTTTTTTTTTTTGTCGAAATATTAATTATTTAAAAAGTCACAGTTGTTGAACAAAAATAAATAAAATACATTTTTTTATACCTACCATCGGCAGTGAATTGTAAAAAGAATTGTAAAACGCCGACGAGGTTGTTTTATAAAAATGTCGTAGTCGTTTACAAATTTTGTACATTTAAAAACCGATTTCGAACGCCTTTTCGTTTGTTCTAAGCGAACGCATTTTTTTTTTTTTTTTTTTTTTTTCGCTGCATTATCCGTTATAAATACAGATGTGGTTTATGACGGTCTTTTTGGTTATATATATTTTTTTTTAAATCAGTTTTTTTATACATTAATTTGCAGGTGGCCTGGATAAAATCGGACTCGAAAGCGATCCTGGCCATTCACACAAACTTAATTGCTCATAATCACAGACTGACCGTCACTCACAACGGGCACAATACATGGAAGTTGAACGTGATCGATGTACAAAATAACGACACGGGCAGTTACATGTGCCAAATAAATACAACACCGATGATTCTACAAGTAAGATTATACGCAAAGTATTAAAAAAAAAAAAAAAAAATACAATACATTTTAAAATACAAATTTAACAATTATTTTTTGATATTTAATCTATTGAATTCGTAATCGTTTTTTGTTTTGTTTTGTTTTTTTTTTTTTTAAACGATAAACGAAATTTTTAATTTTAAATCAAATGTATGTAGGTAAAAAAATAAAAGATATTTTTTAATAGTGGCTGCTCTCGTACAGACACCGTGCTAAATTCGAATTCGTTTTCAGAATTATTATCGGTCCACTACATCTTTCAGACTGATTACGTAGTTATTATTATATTATACTTGAAAAGATTTAGTTGCGAAATTCACCGTTGTTCGAATGTACGGTTTGCTTTTATAACGGCAATTTCATGTCGAACTCTCCGGGCTCACGTCCTTAACCGCATTTCGACCGTCTCGGAAGTCATAAGTTCAAAACGTTATCAAAAGAATTAAACGAATTTGTTCAACGGCGACACATACACGTCGAATAAAAACTATACTAAACTATAGTAATACTTTTCTATTAAAATAATATTTAACCAAAACGCGTGATTTTACATTTTACCGGCCAGATTTAAGGGTCTGGTGGTAGGTTTTTTTTCTAAACTAACAATATTAATTACGTTTGATATCTGCGGTTATGCCGAGATTTAATTATACTGTTAATACAGTACTCACTTTTCAGCCAAAGCAAATATATTTGAAAAAATTAACTAACGTGTGTGTGTATTTAAATGATGGTACTAGAAATATGTCGATTAAAAAAAAAAAATATAGGATATAATAAAATATAGTGGCCGGTTGTTTATTATTTGTTTTGTCAATAACCCGGAAAATGTTCAAAATTCACTTTTTTAGATTTTAGACATTTCTAATATTAATATATTATTAAAAAAATAACCTCTCTAAAGTACAAATCATCTGTGTTAAATCGTCTGAAACTACACAGTTGAAACAAATTAACAAATATATCATCTTAGTTAGTTTATATCAACTGTCCGATTACGAATCGTCCAAAAAAAGATAATAAGCACAGCATTGTTAAATTGGAGTAATTTTTTACCGTTTCGCTTATAATTATCTTCGACAAACAAACGACTAATTTGAGAAGTTTCAATAAATGTATTAATTTATCATTCAGTATTAAATATTACGCACCAAGTCGCAATGGTTAAAAAATAAAATCCTGGACATTTCACGTTGAATAATGAAAACATTTTACTGTACTAAAATTGCATGGACTGTTAATTCACTACTATTATAAAACTGAACACTATAATTTAAACGATTCGATGAGAATTCGACTGCCGTCGATAGTTTAAGAAGTGATTGTAACTTATTGACAAAATCGAACTCGCGTCCATGAATACGAGGCGTGATCAAAAAATACCGGGACTAAAATTATATCTACGCAAAAAAAAATTAACGTATCGGAAATATACACACATCAAATAAAAGTAGAAATAACACTCGATTACGTTATTTAAGCCACGAGTTGATGTTATTTTTTAATAATGAACGACAATTCGTTGAAGTCGTATGATACTTTTGATGTGTCTATGGTTTTGTCATGTCGAATAAACTCGAGCAGCGTGTTTGCATTAAATTTTGCGTTAAACTCAGTAAATCAGCGACTGACACTTTTGAAATGATTAAAAAAATGCATTGGAAAATGAAGCGATGAGCAGATTTAAAACATTCGAATGGTACAAAAGATTTATCAGGGAGGGGGGGTCATGAAGTCATTAACGATGACTCCCCGTGCTGGTCGACATTCAACTTCGAGAAATGTGAGAATGATGGCAAAAGTTCGAGAAATTCTTCGATCAGATCGACGAATGACGATAACAGAACTTTCCAGTGAGTGTCTTAGGGATCGTGTCAAACTATTTTAACTAAAGATTTGTGCACGCGGCGTTCAGAACAGTTCCACAACCGATCGTGGTTGTTGCACAACGATAATAATAAGGCTCGTTCTGCCTTATCAATCCGTGAGTTTCTAGCTGATAAAAAAATTCCGGTTGAGCCTCACCCCCATTACTCGCCGGACCTTGCTTCTGTAGATTTGTAAATATACCCAAAAATTAAAATTAACCTCGATTTGGACAACGACGATTTGATGATATCGAAACAATAAAAATAATAAAATGCGGTGGATCAACTCAAAAACGACTTAAAGTTGAAGACTTCTGGCATTGCTTTAGAGCGTGGCAGGAGAGATGGGATGAGTGCACAACATCAGCCGGTGAAATACTATGAAGGAGACAAATATTTAAAAAAAAAAAACTATTTGTTTATTTAAATTAATAAATAAAATAAAAAAATCCCGGTATTCATTGATCACAACTCGTGTGCGTTACGCGCATCATCGCAACAAAAAAAAAAAAAAAAACGGCTTACTACTCAAAGAAAGTGAACGCGGAAATTGAGTTGTTTCAAATGTTCCGCGGGAGGAAGGGGGGGAGAGAGAGAATAAAACTATTGTTACGTGCCAGTTGAACACAGTCAAGGAACAGGTAGAAATACGTGATCGATAACAATTTCAATTATTTATTTTCTAAGGTGTAGAATCTAAGACATTGCATAAATCACCGGTGGTACGAACCACCGAACCCGGGCCAATTCCGTTTATCGTGTAAAGAAATTCGAACGGCACGCCGGGTCGGCTAGACGAGAACGTCACTTCCGACATCAAAAATCGCTCCAACACCTCGTTTGCTCTCGGAACTCCATCCACTGTTCTCGGGTCCGAATCCGTGGCCTTTTACAATATGCATTTGCCCGGCACTTAGGCTTTATCGGCCTACCGCGATTGTGGGCGCGATGTGGCGTGACGCCCACAATCGGCGATTTCGCAATTCGTCCGGACGCGCGCGTTGTAGTTCAAGTCCCCGGGTTCCTCCATATCATACGTCATTAAAATCGGTAAAAAAAAAAAAAAATGATAAGTTTTATACAGGGTGCGGCAGAGCCGACTGACGAGTTTTGATGGGCTATAATTAACGAACAGTAAAACTTAGAGAAAAGGTTTTTTTTTTTTTTATTTAAATCAGTATTCAATCGCATTTTTAAAAATTATATTTTGAAAATTATATCTCCAAAACGGCGGCCGTCAGCATTGATACACTGTTGTAGACGATCTCTGAAGCTCTCGTGTGATTTTCGGCACATTTCGACTGGTATGGCCTCGACTTGCACGGTGATTTTCTATTTAATTCCTTCTATGGTATGTGGGCGATGTCTGAAAACCTAACCTAACCTTAAGGTATCCCTAGAGGAAAAAATCACACGTGCTAAAATCTGGGGACCGTGCTGGCCAGCCAATGTCTCCTCTCAGAGAGACTAACCGCCCAGAGAACATTTGTCGCAAGACAGCAAGCGAAATTCTAGCTGTGTGCGCTGTAGCTACGTCTCGCTGAAACCATACATCTCCCAAATCATGTTCTTCAGCCATGATAAATCTTCGTGAAGAATTCTCCTCAAAGAACGGTCTGGGATTCCCAAAGCTACAGTGTGTTTCCGGGCTGAGCGTCTTGGTGACTGTTAGACTGTTCAATTGGCTCTCTGACCAACTGCACATTTTCGGGGGTTCTTACCGTTCCGAGTGCTCCGTGTCCAGGTCTACTTAGGGTACTTGCAGTTTCTTCCAGATTCGGGGCACGCGGAACGCCGATGTGTATACGAAAAGCCCTTTGTGTAGCCGATCACGGAATGATTATTTTCGTAATTGGCACGCAAGACGAAACCGCGATGTACACGACGATCCAGACCACGATTACGAATAAATGTCGGCTCTGCGGCACCCTGTAGTTACGCGATATTGATATGAGGCCGTATCAATATAGCGCGTCACGTCGGGTAATCCGTACGGGGAGGACGCGTTTAAGGACAGTGTCCGTAAAACGATTGACATTAGAGGGCCGCGGTAAATGCGGTCGGGTTGACCGGTACCGATTCGCCGGTGTGGGGTCGGCCGGCGCGCGTACGTTCGGCGCATTTTTTCAAAACGTCCGCGGCCGAGACGGACTACGCGTAACTCGCGGTTGATAAGTGAGATTTGTGTAGCGGTGCGGCGGGTCGGCCCGACGGGGTCCGGGCCCCGGGGATGTTCGGGGCGTACCGCGACCCCGCGGTAACGACCGCGACTTGTTGTTGGCGTCCGTGTGCGGTACAAAAGTCCAACCCCCGTGTTAAAAACATCCGGCCGCCGCTCGCCGGTTCCGTCCGTTAAGTTTCGCTTTTAAACGTCCAACGTACAAAACGACGCGTGACGTCCCTGCCCCGGCAAATCCGCGCAAACCGCGCGATAAACCGATTGTAATATAATAACGTTTTGTTTTTCACGCTGCCGGCAAAGCCGAACAAAACACGTTACCTGTAGACGGACACCGCACGTAATACTCGTTTTTACCGTCCGTTTTCAAATCGAATTACCCCATGGCGTTTTACGGTAAATAAATATATACTGCGAGGCGGTGTCGAAAATTTCATACGAAATTATCACGAACGAAAACCGAGAAATCGAACGAAATATTTACGAACGTGCTTACGCAACGGTAATAATTTAATTTGTAAATGTGTCGGGGGGAAAAAAAAAAATAATAATAATAATAATAATTACACCTCTGTGTAGGCGGCATAATAATATAATATTATGTCCGTGTTGCTGTTTTCAATAATCAATTTTCTATAAAATATTATATAGCGCGCTTATGAATATTAATAATTAAACAGCTCTTGAAATATACGGTTTAAGTGTACCCCTATATATATATATACATATATATACACGTTCGGATAGCATCTTGGCAAAAAAAAAAAAAAAAAAAAAAAAAAAAAAAAAAAAAAAAAAAAAAAAAAAAAAAAAAAAAAATGAAACTTTTTAAAGTGATTATTTGTTAGCAGAAAAAAAAAAAAGATCGAAGAGTTAAAGAATACACACAATGCAAAAGTTTCGTGTGATATTTTCCACTTGTCCGCATGTGCCCCGTAGTACGTAAGTGTTGCTTAACGATTAGTTTTTTTTTTTCCACCACCGCCGCAGTTACCTACTTGAAAAACTATCGAAGTGTAATTTGTTTTAAACGCTACAAATAATTCATGACTCTAACAGCAGCCTCCCGCCGCCGTCCAAATGATCATTTCGCTCATTTGCTCGTATTGACGAGAACGAAAAATAAAAAAATAAAAAATATCTATACGTTCGTATTGTTCTCCGGGAATAAGTAAAATAGACTCTCCGGGTTATTCGAGCTTTTTCGTCGCGAGGGCAAAATAATTTGCCGCGTTTCTAATCGAGTTACGTGGTGCTGGAGACGTGGAATAATAATTTACTCTTATGGTAACATAATTGCTATTGTATTTTAGAAACCGTTGGGGCAATCGATAACCGATTTTCATGTACAATCGTGCACCTTCAGCTGACATAAATAATAATTTTGTAATAATTCAAATGGCGGCGAATGGTCAAATATAATAGTATTAAACAAGTGAACAATTATTTAGCCAAGAGTATTATGAACGAATTAATAAGATTAACTAGGTCGAGTGGCCGTTTCGTAACACTCTAGGCAAAATGATTATTTATGTTTAATATTGAATTTTCCGTTATCGTTGTATTGCATTATGCAAGCCTGTGCGTTTATTAAGTGTGTCGGCGTGTACAATTTGCATACGGCAATTTTTCAGAGAAAACTCAATAGTTCCAAGTCGGTGTACGTCACCGCTCTGCCGTCCAACGCAACTCGCTGTTGAAAATTATTTTTATTATAATAATGTATAAAATAATTTTTGCCCACCACCACCGCCCACTCGTACAAATCGGCCAAGTTACGTCCGCGATTTTTCCGTGGCACGCAACCATCTAATATACAATATATAATACGTCGACAATATAATACAGTGCGCCCTAAATGGCACAAGCAACGGGCATACACAGGGGGACAGATTAGCTATTATAATATTATAATTATTACGAACGCCATAAAAACAAAACACAATCAAATGGACAAAAATAAATATATTTCGAGGTACCTTTATAGGAATTTTAATGTATCGGTAACTTAAGGTTGTTATACGGTAGATTATTGTGTACGTTTTACAATGTTTATTATACAATTTACATAACACAATATTAGATCGACCACCTATCAGTATTCCCGATATTTTAATTTGGGGAAAAAAAAAACAATACACCTGACCCTTGATCAATGTAAAATTAGACATAGGTGAATACAATTCAGTAAAACTTCCATATAACGAAGTCTCATGGGGAAACAAAAAAAAATTCGTATTACAGAGAAATTCGTTAAATAGAATTACATGGTTTTTTTTTTATGTATCAATTTTTTAATTTCGTATTTTATATCGCATACAAACATAAAATATTATATTATACCTCCTACATATATACATTATTATTTTTTAATCTCAATTTAAAAGATATAATCAGTGAGTTTCGTTTGTTTATTATCTTTATAAATTGTACTGTTTTTGTAAAATGTTTGGATTTCATTGAGTTTCAAAAAAAATTGCATCCGAAACATTTGCTTGTTGTCTAAAACAATTTCTCACAACAGAAAAGGCGTTTAGTATCTCTTTTTCTGTGAGTTTGGGTAATTCTTCTGCATGATCTCCTTCGATTTCATCACGTTTTGTACGATTACGTTTACATCTTTACAGCATATAGTACTGCAGTCAAATTAACCGGCTTGCCAATCAATGTCTAATCTTTATTGGAAACAATAAAATCGTAGGTATTTTAGAACAATATTTAATATTCGATAGTGACAAAGTCAACAAAAACAAGTTTGTTATCGAATAGTATGTTCGTTATGTAGAAACATCAGATTCGTTTTACAGTGATAAATTTACGCATGGTTAACAATGAAAGTCATGGTTTTCAAAAATAATTCGTTAAATAGAAAATGTCATTAAATGGAAGTTCGTTATATAGAAGTTTTACTGTATATGCGTTATCTAGTTAATTTCGTAAAAATGTATATCTTTTTATCGTATCTAGATGAAAATAAATTTATAGTATATTTTTATCTTGTCTGGATAAATAAAAACTGTTATCAGATCCATATATCGATAAATCATAATTCATAATCAAATAGAGTAATAGATAGAAAACAATTATACTTTACTACCTATTTCACTGATTTTACATTTTTTCTAAAGTCTTTCGTAACTAAACAATTAATCTGTTTAAAGGGTTTCTTACCTTATATGTATTATTCCGTTGAAAAAAAAAAAAAAAAGTGAACCTAACCTAACAATTTTTCCCGGCATATTTTTTTTAGATTCTGAGCGTAGCGAGATGGTTTTACCATCTTGTGTACTTTCCCCTGCCCCTCGTCTGTGAACAAATTTTCGACCAGAAATCACGCTCCTATCAAAAACTTTATAGAAACATTCTTGTAGCATTTTGAATCCAGTCGGTGTATTAATGAGGTAATTTTTTGGTTTTCCTCGTCGTTTTCTCATAATAATAAGATTGATGGAATTTTAAAATTATTATCTATACAGAACACTGAATACACCACGCATATGCACCTCTAACCTTAACAGTTTCATTTCTCCCGGATGACGCGGGTAATACGAAAATTATATTTTACTGCTTATTTCAAAAGGGTTTGAATTTTGCGAAAGTCTATTGTAACTAAACAATTGGTCTGGTCTGGTTTTTTTTTTGTTTTTATCCGGATAATTTGAAAATTATTATCTGTGCGCGATAATCCGAGTGCGTGCATGTGCCTAACATTAAAAGCTTCGCGGGTGAGAGAGGGGGAAGGGGGGGCTCCCCTTAAATAACCCGGGTAAAACGAAAATAAATAAATAAATTTAACACGACCTAGGGGGGAAGGGGGGGGAGGCATCATATACGCGTCGTCCGGGACCGGGGGTACTCGTGCGTCGGGCGGAAAAGTATATATAAGCGTAGTTAAGAGGGTGGTCGGGGACGAAGAAAAATACATCGTTTCCAAAAACTTGCCCACTCACCGTATCCTTATTTCTCGCGCCATTTGCCGACGGCTGATTTTCAGGTCACGTAATATTTTTTCCTTTTTTTTCTCTCTCTCTCTCTCTCTCGTCCCCTCTGGTCTTTACTTCCGCACAACCAGCATGTGGGGCCGCGGATCCAACGTCTCGGCCGCCGCCGCCGCCGCCACCTTCGCTCTTCTGATTAACTGATTTCCATCAGGGGAAAAAAAATAAAAAAAAAAAAGCAGATTGCTACCAGACGCGGTTAAAAGTGATTTATATATATATATATATATATATATATATATATATATATATATATATATATATATACATCTATGTGCGTGTACGTTATTGTTATATTGTATTGCGCGTGTTCTCCTTTAAAAACTCGCTTCGCCATTCCGACGACTATATGGACGACTACGCGCGATCCACAAATACGTCTGATTCTACGGTATAACAATAGACGTAATAATATTAGCGTCTACCCCACGGGTTTTTATACGGACGAATGTTATTTTATTTTATTTATCCGAATCGATCGAAACACGAATATCCGCCAAAATAAAGGCGTGCGTCGGTATACGATACGAGACCATTCAGATTCCTAAACGAAGCCAACAATCTATTGATTGGTTATGCACTATCATGTGTGGTTTTTTACTCGACTGTAAACGAATCTAGTCTACTAGAAATCTGACTACAACAAAAACCGACAAGAGAAGTCGTTTTTTTTTTTTTTTTTTTTTTTCATTTTGTAGCATTTGGGGAGGTTATTTGTTTTATTGTAAAGAAAACCCGAGTTTTAACTACACATTATTTAGTTAACATATATACTTTTTAAGAGTTTCGAATATATGATAAAATGCGTAAAAAACAATAACACAATTGTATAATTTATTGTGCATATTCAAATGAATACGATTTTAAATAGTTTATTAATCGAAAAACCTTTTACCGAACTAGTAAAATGGTTTATCGATGCATACCATATAAACTAAAATGCCTTTTACATTATATCTAATTTATTCGCATTTCTATCATATGCCTACACGTATGTACAACGATAAACAACCTACAATAAAAATTCGATAAATATATGAAATTGTAATTTAACGTTTCGAAATTCAAACGAACACGCTTAAACGTGGAATATCTCGTCAACGGGTTGAAGAAAATTAAAAATGTTAACTAAAACTTCTATTAATGGGATTATTAATATACGTTGCTATTTGAAAATCAAAATTGGATGATGGTTTCACCCTCAACAATAAGGGTAACAGAAAATATCGGTAAATAATTTAAAAGTTATTGCTTTCCGAGATAATCCGAGATCACCCTGTAGAATATACAATTTATTTTTGTTGCTTAAATTAAGCATTTTTTCTATTGTTTTATTTATTTATTTTTTTTATTTATTTGACGGGGGTCTATTAGACCTCCCAGAATGAACACTCGAATAGGCCACTGATTTTGTACAAATATATAAATATATCAAGTTGACAAAATGTTTCTAGGTAAAATTCATTTTCGTATTTTTTTTACAGTTCCTAGATTTTGACGGATCCATCGAAATCGCTCGTGTTTTATTTGTATAATAAACGCATAGAACATAATCACAATAAAGTTGATTCGCATTTATAAATTTATTGTATATAATATATATTATATTGATAGTTATTATTTCTTTCAAAAATAATCGCTGAGCAATAACCCGTAAAATTATGTTTCAACACGTATATCGGTCGTATAAATATTAAAATTTCAATTATTTACACTGGGAGCAATCCATAAATCCATAATTCTCGGGATTATTCGAAAACATTTGAGTATGCGTATAGTAATAAATTGATTTGTTAAGGTTTTTTTTTTTTTTTTAGTAGGAAAAGAATCATTTAAATTACAACGGTTAGGTCGATAAAATATATTAATAACTAAACCGTACAATAAAAATCGTACAGTCTCAAAATTCACTTTTATTGATTATTTTTAAAACATATATTACAATACACCGACGTACCGGCATAATTTTATCGTCTCTGTCTATCTGGATAACTCCCTCCCGTTCCATGAACCGTAGTTTTATAAATTGGGATTATATATTTTCTTAGTTTCACCATCGACTATTTATGATCGTCATCATTCATTTTATCGTTAATTTAATGTGAATACGATTTTGTTAAATTTCATTTTAAATGTGTAATGTATTTCTTGAAAATGTTTAAAGAAAATAAAAATCACGTCCGACAGCGTCGTCCGCGGTGTGCTATCTTCTTATTTTTTTATTATTTTTTTTTTTTTTGTTAACAACTTAGGGGGCTTTGAAATCCCATCGCTGCCACCCACTGTCCCATTCCTCCGGTCTCTAATATATAACTTTTATGTATTTTCATTTACTTTAATCTCAGTTTTAGTTTCTCAAAAATGCTCGAAAATATGACACGAGGTTCATAATAAATTGTTTTTATGCGAAATGAAGAATGTACTGGTTTTACTACGGTGTATGCTTTTTTCTGCCTGTAAACAACTATTTCTGGTAGAAATCCTGCTCCGATTTTCAATTGTGGCATCTTTTCTGAAAGCATTTTGAATCTAGTTGGGTTTTTTTTTGTTGTAATTCGGTTAAAAATAATCGCGGAGACCTGCAATTTTCATTAAATATTAATATTAGCCCTTTCCAAACGTGGACAAAATTAATTTTTTAATAAGCCTTTGAAGAAAACATCGCGGTATTTCACGTACTATATTATTGAATTTATGCAAATTACAACGTTTCTGGCACCAGCCTTTTCGTAAGTCGATGTCATCTTGCGTATGTACCCGTTTTTATATTTCAAATCGATGCCCTTTATTGTCGGGTGTGATGCACGAAATTTCGCTTTAACAATATTATTATTATACGCGTACGGCGACAAGACTAAACGGCGATTGGATTTTATTTATACGGGCAGGTAATTTTGTATTTTTATCCGCGCTCGTTGTAAGTTCAATATCGGTGTATTTTTTTTTTTTTTTACGTTTTATAACAACATAATCGTATAATTGGATATTCGTAATAAATCACGTAAACGCGTCACGGTATATTGAGCCCTCCCCGTGTGCATACCTACACATTATACCACTACCACGGTAATAGCTGTAATACGTTCTTATGTAAACGGTATGTTACGCGTATACTTACGTTCGTGAGCTCTACGGAGCTGACGGGTCCCCGCGAAAATCCAATCGCGACGCATGGCTTTCCCCCGTTTACAAAGTAGTTATGTTTTATATATTACGTATAATATTTTCTTCGCGAAAAAGAGTATTTTTTTTTTTTTTTTGTATTTTCTGTTACATGCCGAAGTGTGGTTTAATCTGTCTTGTTTGGATTTAATTTTGTATCACGAGACGCGTCCATCCAAAGTAACGTTTCCTATCCTACAGGCGCAAGAGGGAAATTTTAAAACAATTTCGGTACCGACACAGTGGTAGAATTTTTCGTAACGAAGGGAATGAAAGGTTCGCATTCACTTCAGTACACGTGAAACTGCGAAGACAGTGACTTTTTAAACATGAGTGCGTCTATCACGTTTGCCTCCACTTCTGTACAACAATCGGTGCGAAATTCGTTCTGTTATTCGTTTTTTTTTTTTTTTTTGTTACGAAGGGTAAATCTCTAATTAAAATATTTCGAGAATTTGAATCTGTGTATCGAGTATGTGTGGCGAATAAAGATAAAGTTACAAAGTGGATTCGTGAATTTAAGGAAGCGAGAGTGGATGTTTATGATGAACAAAAAAGTAGACGCCGCTCCATTTTGACAAACGAGGTGCTTGCAAAAATTGAACATTTCGTTCGTGAAGATCGTCGTTTAACTTTGGACGGACTTCGTGCACTTATCACTTATAGTTAAGGAACTTTCTCGGAGTCTGATTGCAATGATAAAGCAATCACGGAAAAATTGGTATTCCACAAACCCGAACTGAAGGAAGTTTTAGGGGGTGAACGTCACGAAAACGACGACGAAGTAAAGTTGGCTGTGTTGAATTGGGGAAAGGATGTGGAGCGAAAGTCCTTCGAGGAAGGAATACACAAGCTGGTGTCTCGGTACGAAAAGTGTAGTGAATGCAACAGCGACTAACGCCGAGAAATAATAATATATATATTTGTGTAAAATACATAACCTAACCTAACCTAACCATACCCTGTAATTTTTTATATTTTTTTTTTTTTTTGGAAAATAAAACAAAGTTAAATGTTTAAAAATGTGAAAACCTTATTTTCTGGACACGCCTCATACATTTCATTTCGAACTCCTCCGATTTCAGACCGGATACCTGGACGTGCGGATCCCGCCGAACATCGTGGACGAGGACGACATCGAAGGCCCCGGCAGCGCGGCAATGGAAGGCGGCACCATACGGTTGCGGTGCAGGTCCACCGGGAAACCCGAGCCGAAGGTGTACTGGAAACGCAAGGACAACCGCAACATAATCATAAGATCGGACGGGGCTAGGGTGAAACAAGGTTAGTAGATTGTTGATGTGATTACAGATATGTTTGGACATAGTATGTATGTAGTAGCTGTGGGTAAAAACCATCGATGTTTTCGTTAAATACATCGATGTTCAGTATTCGATATGTCGAAGAAAACATCGAGGTTTTATTTCGTAGTTTTCCAAATTTTCGTATTATTTTTTTTTATATAAATTATTTGTATAGCGATTTTATAAATTTATATATTTATTCTGTTCGATCCGGAAATGGACAGGTGTTTTGCTTGCGCAGTTATTATCGCGGAATCCGGGATATTATCGTCTAAAACACCTACGCCTCGAATTAAATTGTTTTTGTATTTGGTAATAAATAGTATTCACCTTTTTTTTTTTTTTTTTCAAAAATGAAAAGATTTGAAAACTCGATCTCCCCCCCACCAAGCCTAAAAAAAAACGGGTGATTGCCTGACATTCTTTTTCTGCTTGTTTATGCTATGAAAATATTTTATTTTAAAACATCGGTGTTCAAAAAATGTTCCCCGTATCTAGTAATGTAGTATGTATCGCAGTCGTCGTAAAACAATACGGTTTTACGCCGACGAACAATGTTCTTCCGACCGCGAAACGGCTCTGTTGCAATCGGTAGAAAATCAAAATAAAAGTCAATAAAAACAATAAAAAAAAAAAAAAACCATCGCTCGTACGCGGACCGGTCATGATAACGATCGACGGTCAAATAGGTAAAAAGCCGTAGACTCCAATTTCGACATTGTACAAGTGAGCCAAAAAAACCGTAGCGTTTAACATAAAATGTATTCTAGACGCTTACACACACACACACACACTAGAAATTACCGCTTATACCCAAACGTTTTCAATCCGGCGAATTCCTTGACGTTTACGACGATAATATGCAAAAAAACGGTTGATTTTCGATAAACGTATAGCTTCTGACGAGCAAAATTAGCGTTTGCAGTTGCACTGATAGATTTTAGATCACCGCCGCAAATAAAAAAAATATATATATCTATAAACTGTAACTGCCGTGGATTAAAAAAAAATCACGGATACTGTCACTGTCGTAAGTGGGAAGTTAGAAAGAAACACGGAGGAATTTAATTTATATCCGTACGCAACGGATAAAAACAATGTTAACGAGTTAAAATGTTTTTTAAAATTATGCGATTTCAACGATTTTCGACAAAATGTGTACTAAAAACACGTATAAAAAAATGTATTGCAATACGCTTAACTATAATTTTCCGCCAGTATTAAATACAACTTGTGTAGAGTCTTGTATCAAAATTGCTGTTCGGCCAAAACAGTTTTATTCAATTAATTCGAAAAATAAATTTAAATGCTTATAAATATTTTTTTTTTTTGAAAAATGACCAGAATTTATTCAAAATTTGCCCATGCCTAATAAAGGCCTAATATTAATATCCTGTGAAAATGAATAACCTTGACGATCATTTTTAACCGAATTACAACAACAAGATAAAATAAAAATATTTAAGATATTCACGGTTATTTTACGGATGATACGGTAAATGTTCCCAATTATTAAGAAAACTGTATAAGAAAATCACCAAAATGCTTTCATTAAATGATACTATACTTGAAAATCGGAACAGTATTTCTGGTAGAAAAGTTATTTACAGAAAAATGTTTATAAAAAACACATAGTTTTAGTAAAACCAATACGCTCGGGATCTAATAAAACCGTATTATTACATACAAAACATAACGATTTTTAAAATGAAAAAAATTACCCGTTTAGATATGTTTTCCAACAACTTACGCTGTTATTACGTTTATATTACTTCCGCATACTTTACAAAAAGTTATCTGAATAATTAATATTGCAATTTTTAATTTACAATCTTGAACTATTAAAATAATGGCAAATTTTAGTCTTAACAAAACATAATTACAACACCACTTATTTACGATTATTATTATTATTATTATTATTTATTATTTGACAGGAAAAAAATTACGTTTACATAACAAATTATAGTTATTAACTGTATAGTATTGTAAACGTTACAATAAAAATTATAAATTATAGCTAGTAAAAAAAATAATATTATCTCATATCAATAATTGTTAAACGTAACAATCAACTAAAATTAACTTCCGAAGTATTTCATATCTCCGTCAGTATATTGACGGGCGACGAACGTAAATCATATTTTTTTTAAAAAAAAAAAAACATAATCAACACAGTAAAACTACTTTAAATCCTAGTAGATTTGGAATTAATTCTAAAAA
Source organism: Tuberolachnus salignus (assembly GCA_956483605.1). Classification (NCBI taxonomy): domain Eukaryota; kingdom Metazoa; phylum Arthropoda; class Insecta; order Hemiptera; family Aphididae; genus Tuberolachnus; species Tuberolachnus salignus. Next base: position 5,522,027 of record OY101433.1, on the reverse strand, counting down.
TTCAACCATACACGTACCAACGAGTAACGACAAATAATTTAATAGATTAGGCAAATTTGAACAACATTATTTCCTAAATAGACGAATGAAAATAAATCAAATTCAAAAAAGTGACATTTGTTTAAAAAAAAAAAAAAAAAACGTAATTTAATTCCATTAAGTATATTATGTAAATTAATTTAATAAAAACAAAAAGCGAATTGCATGATTGCCTATTTTGTTTTATTACAATCACAAAATATATTAACATGTCAAAATCATAAAACGCATAATACATGATATTTAGCTTCAGATCTTTGAAATTTAAACAGATAGGATTTCATTAACAAATATAACTATAAAAACATACATTTATGTAAAATTAAACTGTGCTAACAAGCCGATTCGCTAAAAAAAAAAAAAACCATTTAAATTCGACATCGTAGAAATTATTTAATAATTTTAATTCTAAATTGCTTTTTGAACGCCCTCATAGTTATGGTGCCCGGCGCACACGCACGTCTCGCGGCCACCTAGACACTGTTCTATTTTTGACCATTGGATTATAATTAAAATAAAATTGCCAGAGGCAAATCGTAGAAGTTTCATTTTATCCGGTACGCATTAAAAAAACTAATCGACGAGAAACGCCATTTGTCGGTTTATATTCTACTGCTGTGATTGTAAATAACGATAACTGACGGATTATTATAGACTCGTGTTATCAAATTGTTCATAATTCGTAAACGTATTTTTTTTTATTTATTTTTTTTTTTTTTTATCGATTGTCGACGTGGCGAGGAATTTATTGGTTTTACCATGATGCACGTGTTTTATTTTTTTCCCCCTCTGTGAACAGCTTTTCTACCGGAAATTTTTGTTTCAATCAAAAAACGTAGAGAGAGTTTTTCTTTTTTTTTTTTTTCTTGCATTTTGGATCTAGTTGGTGCATAGGGGAAGTCATTGTTTGATTGTTTTTTGTAATTTTTTATAACATTCTGGCAAATTTTTATACTATTAATAGCCATTTTAAATTTTCGCGTTTTTTATTTTTTTTCTTAAGCTTCTTTTAGTTGGTTCTATGTGGATTACATTTGTTTAGCTTCTTCGAAAAATACTCGGTATTTTTTGACACAAGGTCAAAGTTATTCTTTTATGACATATAAAAATATCGGAAATCCGTAGGCATTTATTTTTTATAACCGTTTTGTTGTTCAGATGTTCAAGGAAATCGTAAAATCGCGGATACTCGCGTACTGTACTCTACGATTTATAAAAATACAATTGTTTTAACACAAGGTCTTTCATTTAGTTGTACTTGATGGTAAAAAAAGAAAAAAAAAGTTGAACGTCGGGGTAGTTTTTATAAGCATAAAGTGTAAACGTTTTTGATGGAAATCGTAAAAATCGCGGAATTTCAAAACGCGATTAACCGTAACTTGGAACTCCGTTCAGAATCGTTTATCGTCGCGCATACAGATATAAATTAAATTCTTCTCTAAGTTCTTACCACATCCCAACTACTGAACTACATCGGTTGCCCATCCGTGGTGCGTTTAAAACGAGTAGTGTGTCAAAATAGAACAATTTTATTACGTTCGACTAGTTTTTAGTACGTACCCTAAAACGTGTAATAAAGTCGAAAAATGCTGTTCATGAAACAATTGTTTTCAATTTTCAGTGGTTTTTTTTTTTTTTTTTTTTTTACTGATTTTCGGTTATTACAGAAAGACAACAACAAAAAAAAAAAAAAAAAACCAATAAATTATAAATACAATATAATCGTTTATTTTTTTTTTTTTTTTTGTGAAATTTCCCGCGTGAATAGCGTGTAAAATTAAAACGTTCTACGATATTCGGATTTGCTTTTGGCACGTGCGCCTTAATAACGGACGCACATTAATTCCGTTATTTAACGTTACTGACACTATATTAATTATTAATATTAAAAAAAAAAAAGAAAAGAAAAAGTATTTAGAAAATATTATTATTACATCAGAAACACACAAATGCAGCGTTAACGCGCGTGTTTTGGCATACAATTATTTCGGTCCGTTTGGCTTTCGACTGGCGGGGCGGTCACAATCGCCAGATGTAAATTACGAGTTAATAATATGAAAATTCGTTATTTTTATAGATAAAGGAACGAGATTTATGAAAACTCATTGGCTGCGTGTTGAAAACAGCAACGTGCGTTTTAATGCAAAATCCGGTCTATAATATTATTGTGTCGTATCGTTGTACTGTTTTTTTTTTTTTTCTTCTTCTTTTTTATTATTACTCAAAACGTAGCAAGGTAATGTATTGGTTTCACTGGTGGCATACCCGGGATTTATCAATCGGGGAACGGGGGCGAAAGACAAAACCAAATTTACAAGTTTACGTTAATATTCACGATCGCATTTAAAAAAAACACACCGCTTACTCGGTCAATGAAATACGCAAATAAACGGCATACGCCGTAATGTAACAATGATAATTTTTTTTTTTTTTTTTTTAAATACCGCCAATGCAACTGGGTTTTACTACGATGTGTGTGTTTTAAAGTAAAAAAAAAAAAAAAAATGTTTACGGAATTAAAGTAATTTTTACTGTAATTCAGTTAATCGTATTTACAGAGACCGAACCCCTTTCTAGACGTGGTACAATTTTCCATACATACTCTTTATTCACTTGTATAAAACAGTGCTAAACGTTCGAGAGTTTTTTTGGCACGGGGTTCATCATTGCTATTATCTTGTTCATCTGGCTATATTATAGAAAAAAAAAAGAAAATCCATAAGTCCGGGTTTTTTTCTTTTTTTTTTTTTTTATAAACGTTTGAAGTACTTATATTACGACGGAAACCGTAAATATCACGACGTTTCAAAACGTGATTAACTGAAATTCGAACTCAGAATCGTTTTTTATTAGCAATGGTGTAACAATCATGGCGTACACAAATAAATTAAATTCCTCTGTATATCCTACCTAATCGGTGGTTTACTTACTAACGAGGAGCGTAGCGAATGGCTGTTTTTTTTTTTATAGATTCTGAGCGATGGTTTTACTATGATGTGTTTTTTTTTTTCTTTTTTTTCTGTCCGTAATCAACTATTCTACCGGGAATCCTACTCCAATTTTTAAGTAAAGCGTCTGTTCGGAAAGCATTCTGGATTCAATTGGTGCGTCGGGATGGTAATTTTTTGATTTTCGTTTTAATTTCCTAAATAATTTGAAAAACCCGTGATAAAACGTAGGAAAAACGGCAATAATTGTTCGTTATTTTCGATTTTTTTTTTTTTTTTTTTTTTTTATTACCTACTTATAGGCACGAGAATTTTAGAGTTTTATGCGAATAAAATCGGTTCGGCCGAACAGAAATGCACGGAAGCTCGACACGGGGTTTATCGTAAATTGTACTTGTCGGGGTGACACTAGAGAAAATAGCTGAGTAAAAATGCTGTTTTTATTAAGCGTGCGGAGTGTGAATTTTCATTGAAATCGTAAAAATGACGGTATTCCCAAACACGGTTCGTCAGCAATGGTCTAAAGTCACGCACGGACATAAATCAAATTCCTCTACGATTTCCGTTCAGATTACGTAGCGAACGAAACGTGCGGAGGAGAAATTTTCTATTATCAGCAACAATAAAACACAAGTCAAAACGTCGTCATACGGCGTCCGAACGACGGCCCGAGCGGCGGTTCTTCCGGTTTAATTCGCGCGCTCGGTTTCCCTACAATACCACCGCCGCGATAATATCAACCCGGAATATAAAAACAATACAGAAAACCGTCCACTTTATATTAAACTTGTACATATATATATATATATATATATATATATACAATATTACTTAATATAAATATATTTTTTTTTTTTTTTTGGTCGTCCGTTTTTCTCGCCGAGTTTGTGAGAGAGAAAAGAAAAAAACCACTAAAGAAATACGTACCCCGCGTCCGGACCCGACGACGACGACGTCGCAAAACCGTTTCTGGCCGCCAGCGTCCGCGTCTTAGGGACCCCGGCCCTCCGGCCGCCCCGTCGGGTCTACCGCCCGGCCCGGCGCGCGCGCCGGCAACGGGGCAGCAGTCGCCGCCCGGCCCCGTCCCTCAAGCCCGCCCCGCCGGGCGCGTGGTTCGCGGCTTGCAATAAGAAATCAGTCGTTTGTAACGAACAAAGACAAATGTTATAAAAATCCGCCACTCGCGGGCTTCTTAGCCCTCCTCCACCCACTACTCCGACTGCTCCTCCGGCCGCCCCGCCGTCGCACCAATACCGCCGCGCGGATATCAAGCGGCAAATAAAAATCCACCGTTATTTGTCAAAACTTTGAACCGGAAGCGACCGTTACTACAGCCACACCGACGTTTTAACGTTATATATATATATATATATACACGACTACACGAGGGCATAATATTATTATACAGTTGCGAAACACGGCCGATACCCATAAACGTGCTCGTACCCAACCGCCCCCACCAGCCAGTAAACCCCTTAAACCGAAATAACCGTATTCGCAAACGTATAACAGTAACTGGTAATATCAGTAGTAGTAGTAGTAGTAGTTTCGTGTAAAAAAAATACTCTACTTTTTCGTATAAATTCCAATATTTACCTCGTCGTTCGATTTGATTAATAAATTATAATCGAGAGCACTACCGTTGTTATTTAATGGGTGGCGCATAGGCAATTTTAACGAAATCTTTGTTAAATCTAAATAACTACCGAGTATTTTTCTAAAACATTTTTACATTTAGGCCCTTAGGCTTAGAAGTCATATACGAGATAGGCGAGATTATTTTTTTTTTTTTTTTTATACTTACGTTCGCCTTATATATTTTTCTCGTTTTGGGTTCGAAATAAAATATTTCACCGTGATTTAAATTCTCCCTACCCTCCCGTGGAATAAAAAAAAAAAATACCGTTATTACACGTATATTTTATAGTAGAAAGAGTAAATGTAAAATATCAAATGACTGAAAACCCAGGAATAACAATTTATAATGTTATACATACTCATACTATTATATTATATTAATTTTATAAATATTTAAATACCCGACAACAAATAGGTTACTAATACGTATCGGTCTAAAATGAGTTTTTAATTGAACTCGACTACCAACGAGAAATAAATGTATTCTTAAAATTATAGACTATATCAAATTATATTGTACATTGTTTAATACATTTTGATGTGTACACTACATAGATAAATATTTTAACAAGAATTTTAAAAATACCAAAAAAAAATATCACTTAATTCTTAGATTCTTCCTATGTGTGTGTTTTTTTTTTGTCTTTAATACCGAAAATCCTATCGTCAACATGTGGTCAACAGAAGTTTTTTGAACAGCGCAAAAAAAACGTCGGAAACATAAAAATATTCACGCCATAACGTTTTCAGTTTTTTTAAATTTTTATTGTAATTGAGTTAAACATAATCGTAGTTTCGTGGAGACCTAAAACGTTCACCGAATATTTTTATTGGCACTTTCCTAAAAGTGGTGCAATTTTAAAAATATCCTACGATTTTTTTCAATTATTAACAGTTATTTAAAATGTCTGAGTTTTATTTTTTGTTTTGTGTGGATAAAAAAAAAAAAAAAACCATGTACTTTATTTTTATCGGCTTTTTATATTCAAATCTATGATACAATTCGTTAAGAACACGAACAGTTGTAATTTATTTTGTAATTACAAATTAATACAATTTTAAAATTAAATTTCTCGAAACGTCATGTCTAACCTCGGAATCGTTTATAATGATTTATTTAGTAAATATAATTTAAATTAATTTATATAATTATAATATCCTAACTTCCCAAATTCCCACCAACAAAAGTAGCCTACCCATGGTGTGACGTATGTCGGCTTTTGTTTTATTATTCTTTTACATTAAAAAATAAAAAAACTAAATTTTTATAAACTAGACATGATAGAATAGTTTTAATTAAACATTTGTTGAGATTCATTAGCCCGGAAAAAAACGTTTTTACTAACTTTCTTAAAAAAAAAAATAAATAAAAATGTTTTAAACAGTTTTTTATTTTTTTTATTTTCATACAACGCACTTAGTTTTAATAATTTATCGAGGGATTTTACAAGAGGTCTGTTATATTTTAACGTTAACTAACGTTCATAAAAACTTTCTATTATTCTTTTAAACAATTTCACTGTCAATATTTATTTTATTTTAAACAATAAATTTAAAAATACAGTATAAATAATATTATCTAAAGTATATTAATAAAAAAAAATATCTAAAACGACTATACATCACCCCTCGTGTAAAACGTACGATTTTTTTTTTTTCCAACAAAAAAATGCGGCTTTTTTCACGCCTTGTTCGCTGCAATGGTTTTTATCAAAACCCTAACGTCTTTACAATAATATCTTATTATATATTGCTGTGGGAAAAAAAATTGCATTTTTGAAAAATAATATTCTACATTACTAAAATGTTCTAGACGTAATGCAATTTTCAAATTAATTTAATGTTTTGTTGAGATATTTATAGCCATTCGAAATTGTCTAGTTTTTATTTGGTTTTATATGACAAAATTTGTTCGGCTCCAAAGAAATGCTCAAACGGTGGGTGCGAAGTATGTTCGTCTTTTTTTTCTTTTTTTTTTTGTAAAACACAAAATACGTATAGTATTATACTTCGGATTTCGCAGCAAAAATAAATTTCACAAAAAAATGCATACAATTGTTGTAGGAAAAAAACAATAAAATAAGTATATTTCAATAAAAAAAAAAAAAAAAAAAATACTTAGGCAAAAACTCAATTTTATTGAAGATACCTAAATATTATTATGGACCATCATCAAAAATTATTTATTGTTTATACATTTAATTCGATTGCACTAACACATGTTAACGTAAATTTTAAAAAAATTACATCAAATAAAATGAGAAAACTTAGCCAAAAGTTTATTGTAAATCAAATAGAGAATTAAATACCATGTACCATATTCGGTTAAATTATCTTCAAAAGATAATCTTTTTGCAGTTCGTATATTTTTATACGTCGAGGAGTACGCGCGTTTTACATTCATGGAAGTTATTGGAGCATAATGCATACAAGCTGTTTCGTTTAAATCTAATCCATGAAACACCACACATTACGTTATCTCCGTTAGCATTTTAATTTTATAATTTATTATCGTGTAAATAAACATACTAAAATTACAAAAAATAAACGAAATAATTGTCTAGAAAATAATAATAAAAACATTTACATATTATAAAAAGGCAAAACAATTTCGATTTAACCGGAATCGAAATCACACGAAACGAATTGCTTGTGTTTGTATGCCGCCGAATAGAAAAAATAAGCGTTCGCTATAAAATCCGAGCCCTAATTATAATAATAACACTTTTAGAGGTATAATTTCTTTTAAATTTAAAAAAAAAAAAAACAATACACCCGACCCGACCTAACCGCGATTGTGTTTCAGAATATGACACGGTGAATGGGGACACGCTGGAACTGAGCAACGTGCACCGGACCGACATGGGCAAGTACTTGTGCATAGCCAAGAACAACGTACCCCCGTCGGTCAGCAAGGAATTCAACGTACAAATACATTGTGAGTATTACACCTATATGTATGTAAGTGCTAAATTAACGTGCTTATACCCGCGGATTACCCTATAAAACGTTAGTTTTCGGGCGATTTTCTATATACTTTACGGAGGTGTATACGAAAAAGGGCAACGCTCGGCTCTGGTGGTGGTGCAGGGACCCCTTGGAAATCCATTAAGGGTATTAATAAGGTTTTTGTGTACATACAGCCGTACACCGCCTACCGTCCCGTATTGCGCGGCCCGGTCCATTTGGGTTAAAATAATTTCATTTATAGTAATAACGGCGATATACCGCAGAATTATTTACCGCCGCCGCCTTGCCCCGACAATGTATCACGTCCCCGAACAAGTGTTAGGACAAGAAAAAAATAAAATAACAAAAAAAAAACAACAAATAATAATAAAAACCGCGAATTCGATACAGTGTAAGGCCGACAAAATTTGCGGGAGAAATATTTCCTCGACTTTGAATTATATAGTCGACCTTAAGAAACGTCCGCGAGTGAGGAAGGCGGTGCAATATAGAATACTATAGAAAAATTAATGGTGTTTTAAACCGAATTGTGATAACGGACTACGAAGAATAATAGTCAAAAAACGATTCAAGCCATTATAGAGTGTGAATTGTACAAATTATAATATAGTAGTTACACTTTTTTTAATACCGAAAAAATGACTAAAATCGATAATAAAACGTAAACGAAAGCTCACTGAGCGTGGTCAATAAAGCAAAACCGTAAGAAAACTATACGTTTATATATATGTTTTTTTTTTCTTATTATTTCTCGCAGTTTCTTTTGCTGCTTCCGCCAAAACCTTCCAACGATCTTTATTGTCTGCTTTTTTCCATTCTCACTGTATTGTCCACCTGATTTAGGTCTTTCTTTACTCGATTTAGCCAACGGCTATCGCCGTCTTCCTTCGGGACGTGTCTTATTAGGGTTAGGTTACAACTAATACTTGTATCATCTGACTTTTATTAGCTCGCCATATATGCCCGGGAGCTCACGAGTTGCGTCCCATAAAAAAATGTATACACGAATTGCGTCCCGATAAGACCCGGGACGCAATTCGTGCATTTTACTCGGGGGGTCCTTAAATATCTAATAATTAAATAAATAATAATTCGTTAATGATACGAGTAACATAATATGAACAAAATATATGTTAAATCTAATCAAAAACCAATATAAAAAGTAGGTTTATACGTTCTCGATAAGCTTTTTACAAATTCTAACCTTGTTGTAACATTTTTTGTTTTTTTTTTAAATCTGATGTTTCCTTGTAACATTTAAATGTGTCAAACCCCCGTGAAAATACGCCCAGTGTAGGTATCGCAAGCCCATTGCAAATACGTCACGGGGAACCCCTGAGAACGGAAAAAAAAAAAATTGAACTACCCGGCCAATAATAGTGGGACGCAATTCGTGTACGCCTTATTCGCCTTACATATACGGCGCTCAACAGAGGTACGCTCCGGTTATTATCGTTATTGTATTACGAGCGGAAATATTAGCGAAAAATACAAATTTTAATAAAAAAAAAAATTACAAAAAAAAACCACATTACGTTCAAGCGGTACGTGAATAAAAAACTATTGGGAACCGTTGAATTACCGTACACGCGGTAATGGGCAATAGTAATAAAAAATCATTAGTTGAATAATTAAATCTGTTTCAGTTCATCCGATGATCAAGGTGACCAATCAACTGGTAGCCGCGCCGATCGGCAGCAACGTGCACATCCAGTGCTACGTGGAAACATCGCCGAAAGCCATGCACAGCTGGGCCAAAATTGATGGTAAGACGAAACGCGCCCTACGTATACCTGCATACCGGGTGTTCTACATGAATGCATACACATCATGGCGGTACATCTTGAGATAACGAAGACAATCACATCCTGATGGTTTTTTATATATATATATATATACAAAGATATGACTGGCGGAGCTAAGAACTCCCTACAAATATTATTCATATTTCAATGACGTTTCAACTTTTTATTTTCATTGATTTCGTGATTTGTTTAATATTTTTTTTTTTTTATAGTTAACGGGAAAATATTGTATAAAAAAACACAATAAGTGTTTTGATATTATGTGGGATTAATAAAAATAAAAGTCGAAACGTCAACATTTTCGAAACGATAAGCTCTATAAAATGGGGCTACCGTCAAATTTGTTACCAAAACACAAAATGTAATTGCAATATGAATATTGATAGACCTTATCCCTGTGAGTCATATACAACAATAACAACAACAAAAAACAGTATTTGATTATTATCATTATCTCAAGATATATCGTAATGGGTATATTTTTGCGGAACACCATGTGTACACTGGCGTGCGCAGACTCCAATTTCAGGTCGAGCCTGAGATAATTAATGCCCTTACGGGGGGATTGGTGGCGGTTTTCCAAATTTTTTTTAAATTTCACACATTTTCTTTTACACATTAATGATTAAGGCTTATTGATAAGACTTTTCAACTTTTCCACCTGTCCACCTGACCATTTAAGGAGAAGGAGTACGACCGGTTTTATGAACGAATATGACGTTTTAGACCGAAAAGCCAGACTAAACTGTAGGAATTGCGTTTGACGGATTTCAATTTTAAATGCAATGTGATTCTTAACGTTCTTTACTAGGATACTTTGGGATTGTTTTTTTTTTTTAAATTTTAATTATCTTTATCGCCAGTAAAATGCAAAATAATTTAAATACATTTTTTTAGAAATACAATCAAATTTGTTGACGTTATCCAGTAAACCATTTAAATGTCCGTTCCCATCAAATCCCAGTAAAGAACCCAGATAATAATCATAATCCGTTTGTTAAAGTGAAATCCTTCGGACATAATTCCTACAGTATTGTCTAACTTAACCAACCAAAACATTTTTTGTAATAAATCAACAGTATAACAGAGGGTTCGTTATACTTTTCAATTTAAAAATATTTTTCTAGGGCTTGTTTATTATTGGTTTTTTTTTTTTGGAAAATAATTTTTTCAGTTAATATAATTAATCCAAATTGATATTGACATTGTTTAAACGATGCGGATTGATTTGAAAACATTTTCAAATGGTTTTTTTTTTTTTTATAAAAAATTCAAAAAACTGTCAACAAATCTTGATACATTGGTTTTGTTTTTGTTGATTTGCGAGTTACTTGTCTGCAATATACGACTAATACCGGTTTATCGAAATTCGTTCGGAATGGATTTTTTTTTTTTTTTTTTTTTTATAGCAACGATTTCATTCGGTATACAAATGAAAATTTTCCGGATAGAGGTGTAAAATTCGAACGTATCGTGTCGTATTTTTTTTCTTATAGATACCGTCGCCTGTTTACAATTTTATGCGCGTTATACGTTTAGTTTTCACTGTACCCGACGAATTTCAGGCCACAATTTTCAGTCCTCGGACCGGGCTCGAAACCCCGGGACCATAAAATATACCGACTTGAGTCTGCCGCAGCTGTCCACCGCACTACGGCGTTATAATAAGGACGACGACAACAACGAGACGCTGCGCCGGTCGGTTTAACGGATCGGTCGCGGGACCGCGGATTTGATTTATTTACCGGCCGGTAACCCTGCGCGCCTCGTCGTCGTCGCCACTAGCTTTGCCGTGTTCCACCGCGGATTCCAATAATACTCGGTCGAAAAACCATATATATATATATATATCCCGACTCGTCTGCCCGCCCCTTAACCTAACCTCAAGACAATCCGTCCGGAAAATAAATGGAACGTAAATAAATCTCGGGACGTATTTATCCCCGGGCCCCGTATATCGCCAAAATCCGGCAAAAAAAATAAAAAAATAAAAAAATTAATATCCCGTCTTCTACTTCCTCTTCGCCTCTATCTCGCGCTATCGGAGTCGGGCATCCGATAGTGGTGTAGGTTTTGTACTACACCGTCGTCGTTTTTCATCTCCCCGGCCATCGCCATTTCGCCGTTTGCGGACCGACAAAATCCGTCGATACTGCTGCATATACAGTATAGAGTGTATCGTAGACTACCTCTACAAACACGTGTGTGCGGTTATTCCAAATACTCTTGAAGACCAATCGGGTTGGCCCTTCTCTTGGCCTCTCGTCCAGTTCCTAGCGACATAATACGTCCTCTACCGCGTAGCCGAAGGACACGAGAGTCACTGATGCCATTAAAGAGTCCTCCGTCGCAGGACCAGATTTCCGATGGTCTGAATAAGATGCCCCCTGAACGTCTTTCGGTAGAATGTTCCCGCCTCCGTTGACCGCTCGCCGGAAGGGCCGGTCATTCCAAATACCGTTTAACCCGGTTACACCATTTAGAGTAGAACCCGGTTAATGGACACTCTCCTAGAGACCAGTAAGACATCGCCGATATATTAACCGATTCTAAAGGACAGAATGTTTAATTATTAGATATGTAATGTTAGCCGTATAAAGTTTGTTTATTTGTGTGGTAATAAGCAAATCACTAAATCATAGAAAATAATAGCGAAAATGAGAAAACCGGGTAATAGCCACAGAATAAACACGGGAACTGATAACAAGTTTGGGCGGTGTAGTGGTTTTCGGGAAAAAAAAATATGTATAAATGGTTGGTTGTTGTATACAAGATAACAGAAATCGTCAAAAGTAATAAAAAAAAATTAATGAATATTTCTTTTGAAATAGTTAAAGTACTAAAAAAAAAAAAAAAAAAAAAATGGACCAAAGGAGTGAAGGTGATTGAACACCCCAAATACCCACCACAATTACGTCACAGCGTTTTTATTTCTGCATCCGTTCCGAATGAACACGTACGTTAATAATACGGCCACGGGGACCGCATTTAAAGTCCGAACGTAAAATCCTTAACAACCGACTTCATTTACTTAGGCCGATTCTCAGATCCAAACTATCAATACACACAAAGTGAAAATCTCTACTCAGCCCCATTTGGGCGTACGGTATGCAAATCTGAGGGTGTGTTGGCACCTTCTCCAATCCGCACTATACGAGCTTCTCAGTCCATCACTCTCCGGCTAATAGCCTCGGCCCCTTGGTACGTAACAAATGAAACCCTACACAAAGAATTCCAACAGTTGATCAATTAGCTAAATTTTACTCCAAACTACAAAAACCATCCCCAATCCTTTGGTCTCTCGCCTTGGATCGCTCAAAAGAAATTGATGCCGTGACCTATTAAATTAATGAATAAAAATAAATTACCGGAGGGTACCATCGCCGGATGATTTCCCTCGTCTTGTGCTCGGCGTGTTATTTTATTATGTACGTAGTGTTGTGCCAGTCGTCTTTTTTACTTATTGTGTTATGAAATACAGATTATAAATTTTCATACCGTCTGGATTATTATTATAGCCCTCCGTCGGATATTATTTATTTATTTTTCGATATTCGTAGCCCAGTCGCGCGGGGTTATAGTAACAACGCACACTCTTCGCCGCCCGTTTCCAATCGTTCCGTTATTTCCGGAGGCGGGCAAAACGATATTTAAGAACGCGCGCGGCAGTGAAACAAACGTCCATTGTAAACGCGCGATTTCAATGTATACCCCGGCGTATAAAATATATTGTATAGAACTCGACAATCGCCCGTAAGTACAGGCGGGTAAATTTCTTGATGCAGAGAGAGAAAAAAAAGAAGAAAAATCCCTGACTTTCCACCACCCCCGGCGTTTTGATCGATTTCGCGTTTCTTTTGAACGGATTATTATTACGTTTCGTACGAAAGACGACAACAATTGGCCGCGGTTACCCCCGTATAAGAGGAACGCCGATAAATATGTTTTATATATTGTCAAATATCCACCGTGATAGGAGTATAGGACGAGTGCCGCCGGTATATCGTACGGGCGTGGCTGCCTAATAAACGATGAGTGTGCGTTAAAAGTTACAACGGTTCTTTCGTGTCGGGTCGCCGGCGGGGAAAAAAAACAGAGGGCGAGACCGCGCGGCAAGTGCCCGCCGATTATTATTTGTTTGCGCTCGAACCGCCCCCCCCCTCCCCCCTCCCCCCGCGAACGGTTTTCGCGGCACAATCAAAGGGTTTGAACCGCGGAATATTTACCGCGGAAATTTCATAATAACCGTCGAGCAGCCGTCGGCCGGGGTTCGTTCCCGGCGGTTTCAATAGTCGCCAATAGTCGACAAGCCGATTTCCATAGTGCTTACACTCGTCTTTTGCGCGGGGCCCGTAACGCAAAACGTCCGTCTACGGGCGGCCGCCGTCAAACGAGTTGCCAAACTCGGTTTTTATTTCAAAAATCTTCCGATAAAAAAAAAAAAAAAAAAAAAAACATACGTTGCCCGAGTCCCGTTTGCGTTTTTATTGATTTCCCTAGCAATGACACCGTCGGGGGCGGCCCAAGATCGTCGCAAGACGGAACGTTGCGAATGGACGAAAAAAAAATAGGGAAATTTAATTAATCATTTTTTTTTTTTTTTTTTTTTTTTTATCGAAAAACGATTCCGGGCCAAGTTTGGTTAGTCGCGCGTATTGAAATTCCGCGATTTCCTTGAACTATTATTATTTTAACTTATTATCCTATAATAATCGTTATAGGAAATTTTTATAGTTTCAAAACCAAATTTCGCTCGGAATCGTTTTTCGATAAAAAAAATTTAATTTAATTTCTAACTTTAATAAACGATTGTACAAAAAAAAAAAAAAAAAAATTCGTGACTACGGATTATAAATTATTTTTTTTTTATGGGCATAAGAGCATGATGAACCGTGATGAACCGGTTTTTGAACATCCAAAACATTTTTATTCGCATAAAACCGAAAAAATATTTTAAAAATTCGAAAATATAAAACGGTTATAAATTGATCAAAAATTGCCAGAATGTTTCGAAAATTACAAAATAATATTTAAAAAAAAAAATAGCTTCCCCAAACGAATCAACTCGAAAAAAAAAACTGAAAAAATATACACACAACATAGTAAAACTGATACGTGTATTAAAATCAAATATCAGCAAACATCAGCAGCATAACAATTCGGTTTTGTTTTTTTTTTTTTTTGTAATTTTCACGATTCGATTTTATACAACTTTTATTGGCCGTTTTTAAAAAACATACTTCGGTACTCGTGTCTTCGTGATTCAGAACGACTAGGGCCAATGATATCGAAAAAAATATCCTTCCCATTTAAAGAACGCCTGCGTACCGGACACGTGATACTATAGTTATTTTTTTATTATTTTTTTTTTTTTATTAAATGTTAAGACTTCAACAACAACGGCTACACTTAGGAGTGTAGATGGTAAGAGTTACGAATACATGAGTTTCGATTATTTACATTTTTTTTTTTTTTTCCTTAAATTTATGTTGTGAATAGCTCCATAACACGTATGAGTTATGTTTTTTTATTTTTTTTTTTTTTTTTTAATGAACTTTTTCGCCGGTCCGTATTATTAGACGTTTGATATTTGTTGTCGATGGGTTCGGTTCGAAATCCTCGGGTAAATCCTAGGCGGAAACGGGAATAAGGAATATTGCACACAATACACGTAAACCGCATCGAATCCACGGCAAATCCACCGGTACAAGCCGGGGAGGGGTGGGCTCCTCTCGTACTTGTACTATAAATATAAATTATTATTGGCCGGTGTTTTCCAGCCCGGCACAACGGTCGCCGTCGATAAAACGCCATCGGGAGAGGAGGCAGGGGTTTATTTTTTTTTTTTTTTTTTTTTTGTCCCGGAAAACCGTACGATTATGATGTTGGGCGTTGTATACTTTCTTATTATTTCGTCCGCGTTAACGGCGGCGGATAATTTCGTCGTCTTTCGCGATTCGCGTTATACAACGCGAACGTTTACATACGAAAACGACCGAGCCCCCCCCCCCCACCGGAAAGAAATCCCTTTAATGTTTTATTTATTTTTTTTATATTTTTTATTTCATTCCGATTGCGCGTACGCGTCTATCGTCTATCGACGGGGACCGTATGAAACGTACCGCGGCGTCCGGGGGCAATATAATATAGAGGTGTGCACGGTTTTTTTTTTTTTCGTATACATATATATATATATATATATATATATATATATATATATATGTTTTAAAAAGGCCGTCGCGGATTTCAGCGGCGAAGGGTGCAAGAGCTTTGGCGACACATGTTATATGTTTTCGCCGCCGTCTTCGGGATCATAAAATCCACGTTTCCCCGCCGTGTCTCCCGGTTTTCCCCGCCAAAACGATAACGACGCGAAGAATTTTTACGCAAAAACCCTCTCGGGTATCCCCCCGTACATGTACATGGATAAATATAATATGCGTTCCCGCCCGTTTACCGTTTCCCGTCCCACCGTCCCGCCCTTCTTAATAGCCCCGACGATCGTTTGCCCGTCCCCGGTTATTGTACGCGCAATAACGCGTATACAGGGCGATCGTTTTAAATCTCTACACTATCATCTTATACGAAGATTCCGGACAAAATAATCTGATTTTCACGCCGATGCATTTCAACCGTTTGCGTCGGCACGAGATTTGTGGACACGGACGTTTGAAAAAGACTACAGAACCTTTGCTCGTCACCGCGTATCAGGATTCATTTTTTTGTTTTTTTTTCTTTTGACCTAAATAAAATTATTTATAAATAATAATACCCAATCTATTTACAAATATTATATATGTTTAACAAGTTTAGAACGTATTAGCTCTCCGATTTCCATATAGACGGTAGCTACTAGGTGCATCGACAAGTAATTTTTTTAACTGCAAATCATCAAATGGTGTTCTGGTAGACGATCATAATCAAACTTAACTTGTTCAAATGGAGAAATAAAAATTACAAAATACTATTTCATGCTCTATACTAGGTGGCTGATCATTTCGTAGTCGTATTGAAAAAACTTCATAAGGGGCCCTTTTTTTTTTTTTGTTAGAATTTAGAAAATTTACTTAAAAAATTATTAATCCAAATATCCACTGTTATAAAATATAATTTTGAAAAAGTCATTTCGTCTAAAAATGATATACTGTAAGTTTTAATTATACCCAAATGAAGTACGCCGAGAGGAAGAGTTATCCCAACTAAAATATTATTTTGCCCACCACACAAATAAATTCTGGGCACGCCTGTTGCGTGTGCCCGTATTATCATAGCTCGTTAAATTTTATTATCTATGATTATCGAAATTGTTGCCCCCAACTAGTGGTCACCGGTCGTTAATTAGTTTGTGTTACATGTTCATATCGAAAAGAAAAATGTCAAGTATTACGGATAAAATCACGGTGCGCGGAAAAAACCTATAGGAAAAATTCGGAATCCCGCCCAGTACAGTATCGAAAATTATAAAAAAAAAAAATATCGAGTAGCTATTTTAAAAATTGCGGAGGAAAACGACTAAAATCCCTCGAATTCAACAACGATGCAGACACATTTGCATACATATCGTACAGTAAAAATTAATTTTCGCTCGAGTATAATAAAATTATATTACTTTTAAACGAAATTTCTATTTGATGAATTTTTCTCAAAAAACCGTCGAGTACGTTACCAAGTAGATATTATCTACCCTAATAATCATTATGAATGTTGTATAAATGCTGTACCAAATAAATAAATATGATCTTATATTAGTAGAAAATGTTCAACGTTTCGCCCTTGTTGTTCATTGTTATAACTCGGATTCGAAAAGAGAATATTTTTCCAGACATTTCAATATACGCAACATTCGTCGTAAAAAAAATAACCGAAGATTACTACTAATTTCGAAAAATAATGCACAAAAATCGATTTATCGTGTTTATTTTGTTTTTTTTTTTTTTTTTTTTCGTATTTCCGCTGAAAAATGTCAATGTATAAAGACCTCGCCGCAAGGAAATATTCCATATTATATAGCTTCTTCTTTCTCTTTTATTTTCCTTTTTTTTTTTTCTTTTTTTTTTTAATTGGGTTGACGAAGAGGACACAGCCTCCGCACGGCGTACAAAATAATACTGAATGTCGAGGGGGGAAATTCTGATACTGACAGATAATTTCATCACTAGGATTCTATTCAAAATAACTCGTATTCAATAATGCGTTAGCGGAATCTTAATAGAAATCGTAGCCATCTAAGCTCGAGCTATAATATTGACTTGTGATTTTTTTTTAGATTCTGAGGGAAGCGAAGAATGTATTGGTTTTACTAGATATATATTTTTTTTCCCCTCGTCCGTGGACAACTTTTCTACCAGACATCCTGTTCCGATTTTTAAGTATGCCGCCTTTTCTGAAAGCATTCGAAACTAGTTGGTGTATTACTGAAAGGTCATTTTTCATTGATTTTCGTCGTAGTCTTCTTAATAATTGGAAAAAACCGGGCCAACGATTTATCGTCACGTAAAGATAAAAATTAAATTCCTCTCTATATTCAACCGTCTAAACTTCCCACCTACGCCGGTGGTCCATCTGTGGTGCGAAGTATGAGTTTTGGTCTTTTTTTTTTTTTTTTCAATCTTTCACTGAAGTTTGTAGATGTCAAGGTGAAAAAAAAGATATAAAAATATGTTTGAAACAAACAAAATACAAATAATGTTTGATAATATTTTATTTTTTTTTTTTTTTTTAATTTAACGAATAATAATAAGCAATCGCGAACGACTGTAATATTATTTTACGAAACGTCAATAAAACAAAATACACAAATTTAAATTAATACGAAACCATTAATATTATGAACAATAGCGCGTTTATATATTTAAAAATGAAACCTTTTAAATGCAAGGTCGAATCGGATTTTTTTTTTTTTGATTTTAGTATTTCAATACACACCACAACTTGAATGGATGCCGCGGTGGTCATATCTTGTGCAGTTTAAAATCCCGACTTAATTTCCAAAAACCTTGAAACGATATTTATTTAATGCAAGTCGAGGCCGAATCGAAAATTACACGAATTTCAACAATTTCGTACGTAATATTCTGTGAATATGCGTGTCGTAGCTTTGTTCCCTTATCGAATACTGTTCTATTTAGACGAAACCACCTGCGCGTTTTCCCTACACTTTTTGCGGCAAGTCCGTAAAAGATCGTACACGTATAAATTTAATAGTGAATTTCTCTTTTATAATAAATAATAACATTATTATAATTACTCGGTGTCGTGCCCATAGCCCACTCTAAACGTTTCCCGATGATTTAAAAGCCATTACTCGTCTCTTATCCTGTCTTCTCTGCGTGTACAGCTATTGCAAATAATTTAAACTCGTTTCTCCCTCAAAAGTCTCTTGCCGTAATAAATTCCGTCTGACTCCGTATTATCATATATTCAACACGGCCACGGGGCCCGTTAAATAAAATACACGGTGACTTTTAGAGAAACGGAAATTTACCCAATTTATACCCATCTAGAGTTTAATTTCGGAAATTATCGTTCTTTCAAATAGTTTAGTCGTTAATGTACAGGTATCGCGCACGAATATAAAATGGCCTGTTTGAAACACACACGTTGTTGAAAATCGTTAATATATTAAAACCCGGCGTAATGAAATTATAACTTTTTTTTTTTTTTTTTAAATTAATATTATTATTCACTATGTCTTACTTATTAAATCAATTACCGAGAGAATTTACGAAAAAAAGAAAAAAAAAAAAAAACCTAACTCAATTTTAAAATGACGTTTCATTTTGCATCAATTTGTACGATTAACGAAATAATGGACAGCGAACAATGTAATTTAAATCTTCGCTGTGACTATAAAAACGAAAACAATATTATTTTTAAGCGTACACAATATATTATTATATTATGCAATCGAATTATATTAAATTCGTATCCGTTTAACTCGTTGACAGTGAATAATAAAGTAAACGTGTTTATATTATTATTATTATTATTATTATTATGCATTAATGATATTAAACAGATAAAAAAAAAAAAAAAATGTACATAAATTATAACTGTTTATGAAAATTTGGTACCTATAAATATACGGAGTATATTATGAAATATCCGCACTATAAAATATTGTTTTTATTTGTTTACCAGGTGGCGATCTCATACCCAGTTCAAAGTATAAAATGTCCGAGACGCCTATAAACGAATATTCATTGCAAATGAACTTGACCATAACGAACCTGGACCTCAAAGACTTTGGCGGATATCTGTGTATAGCCAAAAACGCTTTGGGCAAAGCCGAGGGAACCATAAGGCTTCAAGGTATTTCAAAAAGTCGTTCGTATACCCATTACATTTCGTACATTTGAACCAAGACTATAGTATCTATATATATATAAATGGAACTGTAATGGTATAATTTTTTTTTTTTTTTTATACGACATTCCCAGTACATTTTATGTATCATGTATGGTCATCTAAGACGCCTGAATAAGTATCAGAAGAGGTTATTTATTATAACTCGTCCTCCGGGTCCTCTAAGTCTCGTCTCAGTTAGTCTCCACACTCAACTGCCGCTTTTAGTTTCGCCGATTACGGTCTCCTAATCACATGTAATCCTCCTAATCTATTGAACTCTCTGTGTTTTCAAAAATTTAACTATTTTTTTTTTATTCTATCTTCGATACGCTTGCCATTCCCCGGATCGCCTTGTTTTCCTTCCCACGCCGTCGTCCTAGTCCGTTGGCATACGTATACTGGACCACAGATAATTCGCAGTATTTTTTTGTTCTCAAAATACATAATCTCCATTCTTCATTCGGTTCGCACCCCACCCTTCCCATTTCTAAATATTAAATTTAATATTTGTAAATATTTTTTGGACGAATAAATACGACCAATTTACCATTTGCGATATTTAAACGTTCCGTAAACAATTCAAATTAAAATAAAACTGTTATTTAAAAACTCATTCCTTGACTTTTTTTGGGGGGGGGGGCTGCAAATTGTTATTTTTTATAATACTTTCGTGGTGAATCCGTGTTTCCGAATTCTTCTCGTTCTATAATTTAAGTTGCCGGACCACTTGAGCGGTCTTGTAACGTAGAACTTATCTAGTAAGTTTTGGTAAGCTAAAATTTTGAGAAACCTCCACGCACCTCCGCTGAAATAATGGCGATTGGTTCTCCGTGGTTCTTCCATAAATAACAATAAAAAAATATTCGTCAATAATTTAGTGAGTATATTTAAATTTCCAATTAATAACAAATTGGCCCGATTCTGAGATTGCGGATCGTCCATCAACCACTCATATTCTTCACTATGCAACACTAGTGCCATTTACTTGTTAAAATATGTTCTGATTTAAATATTTAGACATTTAGTACTTTTAATAATATTGCGACGTTATTTCCAAATGTTATCGATGGTTGTCGTCACGGAAATAAACTGCGAATACAATTCATTTTCGATAAATTGAATTTAATATTAATTACCATGATTATTTTGTTATGAACAATGTTGAAATTCAAATACTCGTAATGTGCCTCCACAAGTATATATAAAAATTAGAATTCTTTTGTGAAATCCTAAAAAAAAGGAAAAAAAAACGCGAGGTCTTTGCCCCCTCCTGCTTGCGCTGGCCCTGACAATAGTACGAAATTCTGAATAGGCATTCAATGACCGCTTTTTTTAACGTTTATTGTTCTAAAGTACTTAAATTTTAATTAACTCTTTCCAATTTTTTTTTTTTTTTTTTAAGAGAGAGAGAGTTAACATTTGGATCAAATTCCGTCCCGGTTTAATACTCCGGCAATATTGTTTACTTTTAATAGTAAAAAGAAAATACAATCAAAGTGTATATTATTGTTTAAGATTAATTGTTTCGTTTTATAGAAACGATTAAAAAAAAAATAAATAAATAACAAATAAATCAATTTTATTAAATATATTTCCATCAAGACATACTCACAATTTGAGCACAATTTCAAATCCTCCCCCCCTCCCGGAACACGTTGCCCAATCGAGGGGGCGTTCCCGCCGGAACGAATTCAAGTTTATAATAGTTTTCGATATTTGAAAAACAAAACGTCCCCATATGGTCTTATTGTTTGTTTCGAGTGTATCCGAATATTGTTGTAACACGCGGTTTTTGATTGTGTTCCGGTATAGTGTTGCATCTGTCCAGAGCGCCGACCACGCCGGAAGCACCGCCTCCGGAACCGGAAGACGACGACGACGACGACGACGACGGCGACGGCGACGGGGACGGCGACGGCGACAACGAGGAAGAGTCGCTCGCGGGATCGGAAGAGGCGAACCTGGTGCCGGTTGACGACGTGACGGGCGGCGACGACCGGTCATCGGCCGGGTCTGCACCGGACCAACAGCGCGACCACTCGCCGCCGTCGACCAGGAACCCGTCGCTGACCGTCCGCAGCAACAACGGCGGCGTCCATCACAAAGACAACAGGCAGCGGCACGGCGGCAAAGGTTCCGGTATCCGGCACTCGACCAGCTGGCCGCTACTGACCATGGCGGCGGTCGCGGTCGTGGTTTTCCCGCGGACCGCGTCCTCGCACCGGGGTCCGTCCCGATGAAAAGACGCCGCCGTATCACTCCGTAGCGCCGCACCGCCCGCGGGACGAGAACGACGACTCCGGCGCCGCTGACCCGGACGACTCTCTCTCGACAACACTCCATGATTCCTGATCAAAGACAATAATCGATTTTTTTTTTTTTTTATTATTATTTACTTTTATTTTAATTGTTCGTCCCCGGACCACAAACAAACAAAAAAAAAAAAAAAATACGTTATTTATACGATATATAAGCATTTTGTTAACAGATTTAAAAAAAAGAAAAAAAAAAAAAAAAAAAGAGACGATATTAATACACATGTCCGCTAACAAGGCGATCTCGGTTCAAACAGTACGGGATTCGTGTATACTTAGGGCCGATTTCACCGAAAACACATTAATCACGATTAATTAAATCATTCGACAACCATGATCAATACCGTTTGGATTTCACCACTCTAATTACGTTACCATTATAATAACCACGGTTACCGATAACCGCGATCAAACTCAATAGTCGAGATTAACCATCCGTATCGGTGATATGATATTGTGATAATTACAATGTTTTATAACATTAACATTCTATGTCTGTGCTCGTGGCGAATAATCAAATATTGTAGTTTGGTTGACAATCATAATCCGTTTCGAATACATTTTCAATTAGTTCGCGCGCAATAATAAATTAATTATTTAATCCCGTTATAGACAGAACTTAAAATATAATTTTCAAAAAAAAAAAAAACGCCAACCCGATTTCGATAAGACTTGGATAAGTCCGAACTAATGGAATTCACTTCGGCTGTGTATTTTTAACGTTTTTTAAACGTTATGGGGCCAGAGATTTGATCCAGTGGACGGATACGCGTCCGTGGATTTCGATAATCCGTACCGCATAAAATAAAATCCCAATCGTCCGGTTCTTTCAGTTATCTATCGTCATGTGTCTACGAGTATTCTTCAAGTCCCGTCTAAAAAATCCCGCACCGTTGCACTATAGGCGTATTTGTATTTTTTTATAGAATATTAATCAGAGAGTAGACCAATCTAGATTCCCATTGCTAATATCAAATTTTAATAAGTATTACTAATAATCGTGATTGAAACGACGTTAACCGCCCCGAATTCGGTTGTTTAATGTTAAAACACGATTAATACGCCTTAACCGAATGTGGTGAAATCCGCCTAATGTTTATCACAGTTAAACCGTAAGTGAAATCGGGCCATAGTCGTCATTTTAATGTTACAATATTACAATGTAACAACACACCCACTGGTTTAGTTTCCGATTAAAATCTCGTCCCGACGAGGGATGAGTTACGTTTTCGGATAGGTAACATAATAAATCCAAACCCGCGGAATATATTGCAGAAGGTACTCAATACTGCGTGGTATAATTTTTTTTTTTTTTTTTTTCATATATATATATAATCCCATAACGCGTTATCTGCGAAGATTTCGGGTGAATTTGATATTGGTTGTAACGTATGTACGACATAATGTCGTATCAATAGACGGGAAACGGTGGAGATGGATATCGATAGAGATTGGATTTCGTACTCATTTTTTTTGTCCGAAACATGATAAGAGGCTAGTCGTCACAACATATCGCCAACACAATTTAATAGGCTTGCCGTCAGACGGAATACATTTCAGATAAAATATTATCTTTTCGTATCTATTATTTTTCGGATTGAATTCCATTCGAATATCTTCAGATTTAATATTTTTTTTTTTTGTAAATTTGTCCATAATATTTTCGAATGTTTTTATAGGTGTGTTTCGCCGTGTTTGTTCGTTATATCGCACAAAACACTACGGGCCACGTGTAAACTCCTACGCGAAGAATCTTTTTTTTGTTTAACATTAATGTAAAAGACAGGAGTGACTAATCTCCTGCACAGATCTTTTTGCATGCCCAAAATAAACGGAATCGTACTGGTTTGAGGGTCGGGTAGTAAAACCCTTTCACCGATCGGCTTGTAGAAAAAATTTAAATTAGAAAATCGGTATTCAGCCGATTTGTCTACTGTAACGATTAGTGTACATCAGAATTTACGGAAAATTAAAAAATTACACTGTCCGATTCCGAAAGATAAAAACGAGATCTTCACGCTCACGGTCCGCCGTTTGAAAATCCAAAACAATAGTTTTATACAGAGTTCAATAAAAAAATTAAAAAAATTAAAAAAATACTTCGATACAGATTTAAATACGAGTTTCCGTTTATTCGGAGTCCGTCCGTTATAATATACCGACGACAAATACATGAATATTAGAAAATCAATCCCGCTCAATAATATTCGCAGATCGTCCTGTGTTAAAATAAAAAAAAATTAAAAAATACCCTTTGTTGTTACTTTGTTATTGTCATTATTAATTATTATTATTATTATTATTGTTGTTGTAGTTATATGCAATCATTCGCGTTTGACTTTTTTCGCTGTTTTTTTTTTTTTTTTTCATTCTTAAACTACCGGATTATTCGTACATTGGCGAGATCATCTCGAGATTTCCACGGGTTTTCTAAATTATAAACAGCCGTGTTCGTTCGCCAATGTCCTCCGACTCAAAGACCCTCAAGTTGCTAGACTCGAAAAAACGGTAAAATTAATATTTCTTGGTTTTTTTTTTTTTTTGTTGCATTTTTTTCGAACAAAACCCCGATAATGGGGATCGACTAGCTTAATAGTACCGCATAATAACTACGTTTAATAATTATTAAATAAAAACTACGCGTTCGCGCGGCTGTGTAAATAATACGAATATTGTTTTAAGTCGTTTTTGACGCGTTAAACAGAAGAAAAAAAAATATAGTTCCATTCGTACCGCGAGAATAACGTCGACATTCCTCGGATTTCCTAAGGTAAAAAATTACAACGCGTGATAATACAAGAACGGTGTGAATTTCGGACGGGTTTTTTGCCGTAGGACACTGTAAAAATACCGTAGTGACTTTATTAAAAATATCAAAAAAAAAAAAAAAAAACAGTCGCAATGTTCTATTCGCGCACGTCTATTCCGTATTCGCAAACAACGGTTTTACGCATTCCCTTTATATATTCTTCCGGCGCGGATTTTACATAAACCAAATAAGACAAACACTATTACAATTATTATTATTAAGTTAAAAAAAAAAATAAAAAAAAAAAAAAAATGTACGCGTAATATAATATATTAATACTCACGTTTTACGTAGAAAATACCATCGTCGAAACAAGTAGAGGTTATTAATATTGTTAAACGCCGACCGGGTGCGAGGGGACGACAAACAAAAATAATACCGAAATTCCTTTTTGCATGGGACGGCGAGCGGAAATGAAATTAATACCGAAAATCTGTTAATATTTTATTATTAAAGTGCCGGGGCACATTATGGAAATTATTTCTAAATAATAATCGTTAGCGACGTTTTATAATATGTCGGAGAAGATTCGAAACTGCACAACCTATACATACGCGCAATGTGTATACATATTTCCGATAAAAACGATTTTCGCTGTTTACTCGGTGTTATTCTGTCACACAATTTCACTATGCAAAATCACTTATAAACCGAGAGAATTTCCCGCCCAATATTATAATGTACGCCGTTATAATAATATACGTATAATAAGAGGACGTGTATCCGGGAGACACGACGAGAATTTGACAATATTTTACATTCGCGTCGAATATACCGGCGTGTATAAACGTACGCTTTCCGATACGCCCGGCCGTGTCTTTTATTTGTATTTGGAAAACAAAAAAAAAAAAAAAAAAAAAACCCACCCCGTCGAACCGACGATAATTATATTACGCTGTAATATACGGTTTAGAGGAAAAAAAAAAAAATCGTACAATTTATTAGAAAATATATAGAACGTTTTATATGAACTTACGATCGATACCCCCCCGTAATACTGACTTAGTAGTGTGTTCACCGGACAGAAACCGATAAAACAATTTGTTTTTTTTTTTTGTTTTTATTATTTTACAACGCGGTCGGCATAATTGCAAAACTCAATAAACTCAATATATTTTTTTTCATTATTATTAAAGGCGTATAAATTTATATTGGTAACCTATATATAAAAATATAGTATCGGACTAGCCATTAGAACAAACACGATAAAGAAGTGGGTTTTTTTTTTTTTTCCTATAACTATAGTACTGTTTTTTTTTTTTTTTGCTTTAACGGCCGCTAAACACCGCTGAACATGTCTGGAATCGCGCGCGATCCGACAATCAAGGCTGGGCGTTAGTTAACGAGATTAAAAAAACCAAAAGTTAAGTTTCTATTGACCGAACGAGGTGGTTATTTTGAATTATATCGCGTTGAGTTAAAATTAAAATTCTTTTGACGTTTCAAGTTTCAAAAAAATTACTGTGTTATCTATAATGTCGTATATCAACACCTTTCCCACCCACACACCCATTGTTTTGTTATAATCGATAATGTATAGAGGAGTATCGATTATTTTTTTATTTTTTTTAAATAAATATCACTAGTCGATGCCCGCGATAAACAGTAAACAGTCGAATGCAATTTGATCGGACATTTTTTTGTAGTGTGTTTTTACATTTTATTATAATACATGCATATTCGTTATTCTCACGTCTTTCTCATGTCTACACATTTCCCGCGTTCCGTAAAACATTTGATCATGGGTGATATTTTCAGGTAAACAAAACACAAACTCTATACGTTTTACCGTATTGGCTATGAAAATCGCAATTCTCCCGAAGAGAAAATAATGTATTATAATTAACTCGGCCCGACTTGTATTAAAATAATGTTAATTTTGTTTCGTATATCGCGGTCGTCGTTATATCATATTTTGGTACGCGAATGGAATCGTTTAATTCTAAAAGAACTAATTGAATTCGGCTAACGGTTTTTATCGGTGTCCTTAATTTTCGGCGTGCGCCTTGTATAACCCAATAAACGAGACGTGTACGGTACGCGGCGGAACCGCATACCGAAGACTTGTGGGCAGAGGGGAAAAAAAAAATCAAAAAAAAAAAAAAAAAAAACGTCTCGGCAACGCGAAGAATTCGTCCGTGTCGAACGAGAACGGGAAACAAAAACAAAAGGAAAAATATTCGGCAATTTCATATTTTCATCGTTCGCTAGTCCCTAATACGCGTCGCGTCCCGTTCCGGGAGACGACGCGTATTATTTATACGTAAACTCGTATTTATATATATATATATATATATATATATATATATGTGTGTATGTACGTGTATAAAAAAAAAAACGACAGAGTATATTATTATAATTTTATTTATATGTAAAACGTAGTTACGGAAAACAGCGACGGGCGGGGCAAAGTGAATAATATTATACGGACGGGAAATAATGTAATAAAAACCGAGCGGACAAACTTCGGTGTACTTATATATATATATATATATATATATATATATATATATATTTATATAAATAGGTACGCGAAAACACGCCGGATTCCATTAAAGACACTCTGTCGAATTTCCGAGCGCGACAATTTATTATTATACGACGGGCTCAATTATTAAAAACGGCCCCGGAAGACCGTTTCCGTCGCGAGAAATCGGTTTTATAAAAGCACTCCGGGCAAAGGACACACGTCGCGCAAATAGGCGACAGCGACCGGGTAAAGAAGATTTATTAAGAGGACCGTGCGGCATGCGCGGCCCGTACGTACGCGTACGCTGCGTATAGACAATTTTCACGAAATTTAAAACAAACAAAAAAAAAATAATAATAATAATAAAACAAACGGTAATTTATCAACTCGAACGTATTCGAATTCACTATCAAATAAACGTACAAGCGCAGTGGCGTATCGGACAATTTTCTAGCTGTGGGCCGCAGCCGCAAACCATATTAACGTGTAATTATTATCGACTTTATTCTATTCTTTTTTTTTTTTTTTTATGTACCGAATACCCGACGAAAACAATTTATGCGGATTTTTTTTTTTTTTAATATTTACATCTACAATTCTTTGTACAATAATTAGATTTGATAAAAAAAAAAAAAAAAAAAAGAGAATATAAAATGACGGTGGGAATAATAAAGATGGGAAGTTATCCATTGATAACACCCAGCACGTGCGTTGGTTATTGACTAATAACGTAAAAGATCCCTAGACCATTTTCATTTAAGTCTACGTCGAGCGTTATCGGGTAGTGTTTTAGATGATAATTGTTTGATTAGTGGATTAGCGTGTGATTGGAGTTTGTTATGAAATCCGGTGTAATACGTTTTGGAGATTTGATTTAGAGTTTGGATTTTTAAGTCTTTATGGAGGTTGGCGTTTGTTAAGTACTGAGGAGCCCAGGAAACTAGACGGAGACTGGAAGGCCCGTATTGATCTGGTGTTGGAGGGTTTTGCGGCTCCCCGTAGTTGGATGCCGTATGTCCATAACGGCCTGAGTAGAGACTTGTAAATCAGTAATTTGGTGTCAATGTTCATTTTAGATCTCAATAGTGACCTTAGAAGGTGTAGGCGGGCTTTTAGT
The DNA here is from genome assembly GCA_956483605.1 of Tuberolachnus salignus. Lineage (NCBI taxonomy): Eukaryota > Metazoa > Arthropoda > Insecta > Hemiptera > Aphididae > Tuberolachnus > Tuberolachnus salignus. The sequence goes on along the minus strand of OY101433.1, from coordinate 5,493,569 downwards.
TTAGCAACTATGTGAGGATTCCGGGTTAGTTTACTGTCAAGTGTAAGACCGAGGTATTTTACTTGTGTGCAAGTGGGGATTGGAGTGTTGTACATTAAAACTTGTTTTAAACTCATTTTTTTTTTTTTTTTTTAAATTAGACATAAACGATCGAGTTATCGGATGAGCAAAACGAAAATCGTACGCACCTATTGTAGGCAGCACCACAGACAGAGACATATAATTCCATGTACGCGAATTATACGATCTCCTACGTACGGGAAAACATTTGATCTACTCGTGTTTATCGTTGAAAAACGTTAAAACACTTACCGCAGTCATTCCGCCGTATAGGTAAATTGGTAAACACATCAAAGACACCACAACCACCGACGATATTTCGTTGTCGTTAAACCCCTAAATCTATGCTGTCTCCGTCAGAGAAACGTCAGAAAAACCGTCTCGGGTTCGCCTTTAAACTCGTATCCGTCTCCCGTCTAAAAAACCGATATTGATTTCCCAACGAATTTTCTGCGAGTTTTCGCACTTTCGTTGGAGAGACATTCGCGTTTACAACCAGTGACCAGTTACCACCTTATACAGTAATAATAATAATAATAACGCGACGACGATGAAATAAATTTTAAAAAAAAAAAAATAATAATTTATAACCGTTTAAGAATTGCTATGCGTACACGGGCGGCATACCTTATACATAATTATTGTCTTCCATTAAGTAAATAGTTTAATTTAATTTTTTTTTTCTTATACATATTTTTTTATTGTTATTTCGGCGATAAACCGTGTTCCAACAGACGAAAAAAAAATGCTACTATAAAAAAAAAATTACTCAGCATCGGTATAACTTTGACACTTGCACGTGTACTCCGTAGAAGTCAGATAACTTTCGCCTAGCCGTTTGTGGTCGGACACCATGGTCCTAAATGTCTTAATCTGTCCGATGGGTTGGGGGTGGGGGGTAGAACGCAAGAAAAAATATAACAAAATATTCAGAAATATTCATAGTCTATTGCTCTTCGGATGGCCGTATTGTACATATTAATCTATTTTATTTGTAAGTCTCGTGGAGAATAACTATTAAGTATGTAATAGGGGTGTCGGGTAATTCATTTTTCTTTAATTTTTCCTGATATTTCGAGAGGGGGGGGGGTAGGTTGTACCTCAAAAACCCCCCTTTTGCGTTCGTCTCTTTCCATTGCACTATCTCGTATCGAATCGTCAATCCTTTCCTATCGTGGTATCCCGCCGTTTCCGTTCCGGTCTTTCTGTCTTTCCTTCCGGCCTCGCCCGCGACTCGTATCTCGTCTGCGCGCAAAACCGGCTCCGGTCTGTTCGTTCCGATTCGTTCAAAAGAAAAAAAAAAAAAAAAAGAAAAAAACTCTAGGCCTACCCACGACAATATTATCGATATTTGTATTTACTATTGGTTTTGTTGCGTTCGTGGCCGTAAACAACATATGCGCACAAGTACGACCGGTAATCGTTATCGCATTTAATATTTATCGTAGTGACGCCCGCGACGAAAAACAATGTAGCAATACTATCGTTCTGTTGGAATTTTTTTTTTTTTTTTTTTTTTATAACACTGTATATTACCGACTAATATGGCGGCGGGTAGTGGCAGGGGGGTACTCAAATCTTATAACGGTTTAGACCTTTATAATAATATATATTAACCGTTACCTTACCGAAATAATATTTCGAATTCGGGCGTCTACACGCAAGACCGTATCTGAGATGGGAGGGGGACCCAGGAGATCCGAACCCCCTCCGAAATTTCTTCGATATTATTCAAAAATTATTATTTGTTCTTACACCAACCTAAATATATTTTCAGTCATAAATCAGTTTATCGCCGGTTAAATTATTAAACTATTAATTATTTTTTATCATATACTTGAATTCGGTATTGACTAGAACTACAGCGTACATTTTTTGGACCCCCTCCCCCGAAAAAAATGTCTGGACACGGGGTGGGGGCTTGTCTACAAAAAACAAAATATAGTTATCGCGACAATATGGGGTGCGACCGTTTTCCTCCAAAAATGAAATACTGTTCTCCTAATTTAATTAATTAAAACCGTCGTGTCTATTTCTCTCCAGATATAAAAATCAATTTAAAAAAAAAAAAAAAAAAAATGCATACATATATAATATATTATAGAAAAATTTCAACCGGCACTGGCCGGCGTCTACTGTAATTTAATCGATCAACACGTAAACTGCAAAACAAAGAATTGCATTAATGGTTTTTTTTTTTTGTTTTTTTTTTTCTTAACTTCAATGAGCAATCGTATTACGATTTAACGATATTACGCAAACGACGTTTCGGCGACACTAAAAATATAATTAGATAATCGATGAAACACAATACGTATATATTACGTTATTTTTAAAATTGTATTATTGAAAGTTAAATTTTAAATTTATTTTTAAGTATACAAACTGAATTGATCCAGTAGTGGTTTTACAAATGTTTTAAAAATGTTTAGAAAAATATTTACGGCCGGAATATGGCCGGAATTTACCTATGACAATATAAATTATATAGTAAAATTATAGAGAGAGAAAGAGAGAGGCACGATCTTGTTAATGGAGCAAAACGGTCTCGGTGTATTTATTACATTTTTTTTGTTTTTTTTTTTTTGTTTAAGGAAATGGACATCGGAGAAAAACGATATCGCATTATTGTAGGGAAATGGCTACGGGCCGACAATAAAATATTACATACGGTAAAATACCCAAACATAGATATAAGTACATAAGAATTAGAAAATTAATTACATTATAATCATTATTGTATATGTATACGAAACGACAGTGCATACGGATATTAAATACGTTTTGAAATCGTTATTATTATGGTATTTTATTTTTTTTTTTTTTTTTTTGTTCTGTAAATATTGTCGGACGGTTGTTTTAAGATATTCGTTATTGTAATAATGTTATTATCATTATTATTATTATTATTATTATTATTATTATTATTAACTATACAATATTATTATAGCGGTCATTATTATTAGATTTATATAATATAGTCTAAATTATATTATTATGGAAATATAAACACGATAAAACATACAACATATTACTTATCTATATCTTCTTATGTATATATATATAAAAAAAAAAATTAAGCGTGCAATGCGCTCTGAAACTACACAACCGATTTTGATAAGATTATGCTCGTGTGTGTGATTTGGTCCAACTTAAAATATAGAATAGGTTTTACGCCGATTAGTGACCGTCGATTTTTTTTTTTTTTTATTATTATTGCAAATTTAAAGATTGTTTTTTTGTAGGGAAATGGGTTGTATATATATATATATATACACAAATCAATAATTAATACTTTACTAGGGAAACTATCATCGACCGGACTGCAAATATTGCTTCACTTCATCGCGAGAGTCTAAAATAAATGTAGCTCGATCCACTCACGTTTGTATTTATATGTTTTAAAGGGGAAGAATTACCGATTCTATCATCTAACAACTATTCGTTGATTAGTTACCAAAAAAACATAATTTTTTTTTTTTTTTTTTTTCGTTATTCTATAGATATAAAAGCCGTTTGCCTCCACACTCCCTCGCTCACTGATCAACGACCAGACCAATCCGCTGGACCCAGAGACTTGACATTTCGGCGGTATATATCGTATGGTGTAGGCGCCCAACGGCCTAAGAGAGACAAACGTTTTGCGTATTGATTTTCATTTTTAGTAAAATGCCGCGAAGGAAATCTAACCGCGTAAAAACCACGATAGGAACGGTCGAAGTTGGGCGAGGGGTAACGGATTAAATACACGAGTAATTTCAATTTTTCACCGGCAACGCCGTGCGGGACAGCTAGTATAGATATATATAAATCAATTGCCGCATGTAAAAAATCATCACTTAAGAACCGATTTGGACGATTTTTGTTTTTTTTTTTTTTTTTTTACGTTGTGTTCGTAATTGTCAGCACAACGTATGAAAGAAAATGATTGGAAAATCAACCGGAAAAGTCAGAAATTTGGATGGTATTTTGTTTAAGACAGATAGAATGAGAAAAAAACATTTGTCGTTAATTTAGACAGAAAACAAAATTGAAAAAAAAAACAAAAGCACACGTCATAATAAAACCAACACATTCCGCGCTTCGCTTTGAATTTTAAAACGATTTTTCTTCAATACTGTGCACAAGCAAAGCCGTGCAGAACAGCTAGACAATTCTGGATGACCAACAAACTTGACCCGAACCAGGCCGGGTGATGGCAACTAAGATTGACATGTAACACACATTGTACACCACACTTTAAGTCTTTATTTCTGCCATACAGTATTCTAATACAAGCAGGCTCGGGTCAAGGGGGGCATAGCTCCGGGCCCCTGAATATTGTAATATTTAGGCCCATGGCGAGTACAACAGTCTGCGTGCAGATAAATTCAAATTTTTGTAATCATTTTGAAAACAATACAAATCAACTTTGCCCCCTCCCCTGCGAAAAAAAAAAATTGGGAAATACTCTTCTGATAAACAAGAGAAAATAAAAAGTAATAGGTTTCCTTGGAAACGATCTTGGTTTCGACCACAAATGACTATTTAACTGTAGAGTTTAGAATAGAAACCTATAATGTAGGTTATAGTTACAGTTTTTGTCAACAATTGGAAAAACGAATTGAAGCTTATAATTTTGTAAAAAAAAAATCACAAAATTACATGTTATTTCACATGATTCTGATGAAGAAGAAAAAGTTAATAAGAATCTAGAAAATTGTATTTTGTCGTATAAAAAAGAATACTATAAAATTTGTTTTAAAAATATTGGGCATTAAGGTATGACCTTCATGACACACCAAAGATTATATGCTGGATATGTGGAGACTTTTTAATGAAAAAAAATATATATATTACACCTTTTTCCTAATTTATATACTGTAATTCAAATATATCTATAACTACATCTATTGCAAATTGTTCAGCTGAAAGAGATTTTTCTAAATTAGAACGTATAAAAAACAAGTCCCAGAACAAGCAGTTCACAGGAAAAATTAACTAATTTAATAGTTTTGTGTTCTGAAAATGATGTTTTGGATATAATAAACACCAAAGAAATAATTGATGAGTTCGCTTCCGAAAAAGCAAGAAATAATTATTTGTAAACAGAAAAATTGTTTGTATTTAAAAAGTATCTAAATATAATTTTTTTTTTTTTTTTTTTCTATCTCTGAAATATATTTATTTGTGGGCTACCGAAATTTTTAATGTTTTTTTGGGCCCCTAAAAATTGTCTAGCCCCGGGCCCAAAATAATCTTACACCGGACTATAACGAGCAGTATATTAAGACGTTGACTTCAAATATAATATTATATTACTACGGTTACACACAGACTATTGAAACTGAAAAAAACTAAAATGAAAAAAAGTTGGTTAAAAAACATTTAGGTAATAATAATATTACATTAAACTATCAATGTGCAAAGATAAATCGTCGTTGCATCATGATTCTAAACGGAATTCGGTTAAACATATTTTTTTTTATTTTTTTTTTTTTTGTTGATAAATTTCAATTAAAATTTGGATCGACAAAAAAAAAAAAAAAAATGGCAATTGTCCGAGTATTTAATAAACAGTGTATCATAAATTTGAACTTGAAACGCTCAAAAAATGTGCGTTTCGACTGACGTAAAAAGAAGTTATTTATCGTAAACAACTCGCTCCCGTCATGGATAATTCAAATTTTCATAATTATAAAAAACCATCGCCCGGCCTTGTTCGGGTCAAGTTTATCATCCAGAATCGTCTAGATATCCTGCACTTCGTCTTTTTAAAACTCAGAACGTGGAATGATGTGTGCAATGTATGGTTTTATTACGATGCGTGTTTAGTTTTTTTAAAAAAAAAACGTTTCTATCTATATCTATTTAAATGATTTTTTTTTTTTTTTTTAATTTCATATTATTTTTAAAATTTGTTTGATTTTAAATTTTAAATTTCAATTGGCGTTACGCATTGAATATTTCTGGAACCGGCGCTAATAGATTTTGTTTATATAACACACGTGACAGAGCCAAATGGTACAATTCACCAAAAAAAAAAAAAAAAAATAGTAAGGTTAAGTCTAAACCTGCAACGTTTAATGTAAGGCCCTGTGCCTTATTTGTGGTCATTGAAAAGCATAATTTTACGGGAATTTGGAACAGTCTAAACTGGCACGATAAACCTTGGATCAAATTAACTATAAAAAAACTCGAAAAAACGACAAAATGTTTTAAAAATCGTACGTCCAGAAAGTGCTAGAGGCTTTCGGTAACAGTTTCATATCTCTACGATTATTTGTCACTGAATCGCATAAAAAAAAATTCGAAATTAATAGAAACGATATTACTGAACAAATATTCCCGGTTTTTTTTTTTTGGAACTTTTCCCCATTATTAACGAAATAACTAAGAGAATCAATAGATGACCTCCCCAAAGCGCGAACAAAACAAAATTTGCTACTAAACATCGCCCCAAAAGTTGATAATTGGAACGAGATTTCTGTTCGAAGTTGTTGACAAAAAAAAAAAAAAATCACACGGTAAAACCAATTTGTAAATATTTGTTAAAAAGTGACACAATTGATCCCCTCTATTCATATTATTAAAAATATTGAAAACTTAAAAAGAAAAAATCACAATATGCGTATTATAATTAAAAAATATGAATAATTCATATCTGAAGTAAGGTTCTTTTTTAGTGTTTTAATTGGAAAAATTAATAACTAAATTACAATATAGGAAATTAGACGTGAAACCATAAAGACAGCAAATCAAAATTTGTTATCGATCCAATATAATGATTATAATACCTACAATCTACCAACATATCAGATGAATTTCATTATTATAATAACATTTTATTGTTCATAGGTTGACCGATGTTATTAAATTATTATAATAGTATCACATTATTACCATTTCCTTGAATATCCTATGAATTCTCTCTGTCGGTCTGTCTAACAGAGATTACGATTTGTTACAATTGTAATAATTACTTGTAGTTATTATTTTTTTATTAAAAGATATTTATTTAACTTTTGAGTGTCTCTTAATAATATTAATTTTATAATCGATACCGGGGTACACACCTAGTGTAAAAAAAAAATTATATTTTACGAAATAATTATGATAGGGGATGTACACAACAATAATGTTATAAATATTGTAAAAATAAAATGCAATGAAATACGCTGGTTGAGTAGGAAGCTAGCTTTGTATAGCTTTCCTGCTACGCTACACGTGGAGATAATAGGCGTGGTTACAACCGGTCACCACGGCAGTGATATGGCGCACAACGCCATCTCTTGAGTGTCGCACACATACAGCTTTGGGTCTTAAGAATAAGTTAAATAACATTGAAACTATGGAATCCAGTGATAATTTATCAAAAGAAGTTTCAAAAATGTTACACTTTATAATCAACTCCAATTTTGAATCAAATGTTCCACAAAAAACTACTAACAAAATATTTTTGGTACATGAAATAAATAAAATATTTTATTTTATTATGAGGAATATTCAATTAACCATTAAATTGTCAACAATAAATCAAGTTGACAAGACTAATTTAAATTATTTTAAAAAATATAAATTAATAGTTATTAATACTTATTAATAAAATGCAAACAAGTCGTTGTAATAAAAAAAAATAGTAATTAAAATGAAAAAGTTTACGTCATCAAAACTAATTTCATAACTAAAATAATTACATTAATAAAATATATAAAATTATCTCATAAAATAATTCAGACTATTTATACAGAGCGCATATTTGCACCAAGATTATTAATATGAGAGAATAATCTGGATCAAAATAAATGTTTTATTAAGCTGTTTATTCACGATCCGTATTATATCCTGGAAATATGAACATCAATGTTTTGGCCAATTTTCCATTAACTTTTAAGCAATTCTTGTCCAGATCAGCTCTACAAGTTGGACATTGAAACACCTCAGCTTTAAACGATCTTTTTAGACAACTCTGAAAAATATACATTTTACATCAGAACGTACTTACTGCACTTTTTAGTAAAGATTAGAGAATCTTATATATACTCACTTTACATATGTTATGTGAACACTCTGTTGTAATTGGATTGAAAACAATTTCTTGACAACATATGCACAGAAATGTTTCTTCAACTCTGTTCAAAAATGCCTATAAAAGAAATTATTATTGAAAATAAATCAACCTTATTAATGTACTTATAAGAATGATTTGTAAAAAGAAGGAATACATACTTTTTTGCCTTTATCTAATAAATCCTTACAGTCATTCCAATACTTTTTATTGGCAACATCAGCTGTGATCAGTTTTTCCAATTCCTTTTCAAGTTCATAATTAATTTTTACCTTCTTCTTTATAGAAGCTTTATTGTTATTTTCAGACTCAATATTCTCAAGCTGTTCAACGTCGGTGTCTTGTAATTCATTTTTACGTTTAGAACGACGCGATGATTTTGGCTTTATTTCCTTAGTTACATAATTTACAGGTAACTAAAAACAAACCATATTGAAATAATGCATACTATACTATGCAAATTATATTTAATTATTTGGTGTTAAAATTGTTTTTCATGTTTGAAACTTACAATCAATTCAAGACCTAATTGAGCCATACGTTCCATTCCCTCAACAGTCCAGGGGGCTGGTGCCGGATCATCCCGTCTCAAAAGAAAACGCCATACAATAAATCCAGATTTTCCTATTTCTGGGTAATATTTCACCACTTTATAGATGCCATCATATCTAAAAAATAGGGACATTAATATATATATATATATATATATATATATATATACTTGGTAGTAATCTTAAATTATTAAATTATGGTTTAATTATTTTTACTTTTTAACTTAATGATAAAATTGTTATATGTAAAAAAAAAAAATAGAAATTAGTTATTTATTTAAATTGCCTATTCCTACCGATTTCCTTCTTTTGGTGCATATTTGGAGTTTTCTATAAGTTTAAAACTCCGAACAACTCTTACTGCTTTGCCTTGTTTCCAATCCACAGCTTCAGCTCCATTTTTATTGTCAATATTTGCATTGCAATTGAGTGCCAAAGCTCTGCAAATTTGTATTTTAATTGTACACAATAAAATCCAGCAATTAATATATATATATATATATATATATATATATCAGTAAGTATTGTATGTAATACCTGTTGCTACGATTCAATACTTGGTTAGAACTTTGAGATGCAGTGCGTTTGTTTCCAGACAAATCCCTTCCACCAGAACCAGTATACATAAACTCTTCACCGTAGTCAATATCATCTTCATATCCACCACTCAATACAATACTAAAGGCACCCTTAGTTTCTCGGCCATGTATCCCTCCAATAGGAGGACGGTGAACGCCAGCTTCAGATACCTAAGAAAGACACTTATATATGCTACACTTTGATATGTTTAAGAAAAGTATTTTTTTTTTTTAAACTAACTTGTAGACGATACAACCAAGTAGTCCCAACTTCAATACCGGGAATAGGACCAAAGTGAGTGGGCGGTACAATGGTGCATATGCTTGTTCTGCCAACACATGCCATACCATTGCCCCAATCTCGTTTTGATGTCGATCCCGGAGTCTTCTTCTTTGAAGTCTTTAATTTATCGCCGACATTAACAATTTCATTTTCGTCATTTTTGCATGACGGACAATACCTGAAAAACATTATATCCATCACGCCATATATAACAACTATCAACTAAAGTATTGAAAATTTACTAACCAATGATCTTTTGGTAGCACCTTTAATGGAGGTGTAAGACATTCCATATGGTATGGATGATTACATTCATCACACATTAATTGTCTGTCTTCATTTTCTTTGCCGCCACATACGTGGCACCCACATTCTTTACAGGATTTATTTGCTTTATCTTTGCAAGTAATACAATACAAAGCACCAGCTCCTATATTAAAATAATTTTATATTACATTTTTTACAATTGATAGTAAGTATGCTAATTATGATTATTATTACTCTCAGCAGGCTCCTTTTGCATTATTTCGTCTTCTTCCGGCGTTCTATTTACAAGTAGCTCATAGGGTTTTATCATATAAATGTCATCCACAAATACCAAAGAGCAATTGCTTAACACAGCTTTTCCAATTCCAACAGAAACATCCCCAATGACTACATTACCTCTCCTAGAATTTTTTACCTGTTTTACTATTACATCATACCAATAGCCACGTTCTTTTGGATAATCCACATTGTAGTTCATCAAGACATGATCACCAGTTTTTAAAGTATTTAAAGGAATTATTTCTGATCCATGTGGTCGTATCTCTTGCAATGGTACTTCAGCATCAGATTCCTCAGTACATCTAAACAAATATATAGGATAAATATTTTGAATATTCAAAATATTGTTTTGTGTATGAAAAATAAACTCACTGAAAATACTCAACAACATAGATAAGTCCATCGTTTTCCACAGGAATCTTAGGATCCTGTGGTTTAACAGTTGAAGAATTATCCTTTTTTATCTTGACCAGTTTACCAATAAACCATGAGCCGTAATAATTATCTTTTACATCAACATAATCTCCCACTTTAAAATATTGACTTGCCTCGGATGTATCCTCTAAATTGTTTTCCTATAAAAACCATCATATTATTATTATAAATTATTAATTTACTTTTATATAAAATATTTACTTTAACTGATGCTGAACTAGTAACAGAGGATGTTTTTTCTTTTTTTGATTTCTTGGTTACAGATGACAAAGGTTTTTTCGAAGATTTTTTTGATGAGCTATTTTCAGCAATGTCTGTTTTTACCATTAATTGTATCACATCATTTAAATTTATGCTATAATCAAATAGCCTATAATTGTTTTCAAGCTAAAACATAAAGATTCATAAATGTTAAGTACCAATAATATGAAATTGAAACCAAAATGCATTTTAACTTTCATCCTGCACGGACATTAATCTTAAACTGTTCAAAAATATTAAATATTTGGTCAATTATCGTTTAAAAACTTGTTTAGATGAATGAATAAGGTATATGAATATACAGAGGGGTAAGCCACTAATGGAAATCAATGTACAAATGTTTAATTATAACGGAAATCATAAGTAATATTATCCTATAGAAAATCTTTTAGGAAGTCTATAGCAATTGCTGAGAAATCAATGTATTCTTGAGTATGGTGTAAGTACACAATATTTATTAGCGGTTTATTCTGTGAATCAATGTTGAATAATTTAAGTGAAATGTATTAAATACTAGCCGCCATTACCCAGCCCGGCTCGGTTCCAGTTTGGTTGGGCTAAACATGGTTAAAAATTCTATAACACTATACAGATCTAACTGTCTTGCTCGGCATCGGCCGTAAAAATAGATGAATTATCATTATGCTAGATTGAGTGATAGGAAACTATTATGGCCCTTTTTAATATATATTTTTGTTTTGTTTGATGGTTTGTTTTAATTTTTTTTTTTTTTTTCATTTCATCCCTATCAACAAGATACAAATCAACAAAATTAAATTTTCTACCAAAAATACTAATAACCCCGTGACACCATTCCTTAATTTATTTTTATCTAAATAAAATATAGCCTACGAGGGATAATGTAGCATTTTATTAGTGAAAGAATATTAAGAATCGGTTCAGTCATACGGTAAGGATTACCCCCTACATTCAAACAAACAAATTTTACCTTTTTATATAATATTAATAAAAACAAAAAAATAAATAAATAAATGTAAAAAATATTTATTCAATACGAATAAATAAGAAATGAACATACTTCGTAACACTGTTGTAAGTGAGAGAGGTGAATTTAATTTAGATCTGTATGCAACGATAAATCATTGCTACAGAAAAACGATTCTGAGCAAAATTCAGTTAATCATGTTTTGAAATGCCGTTAATAAGTAATTTAAAAAAATTGTACTTAGTGGTAAGAAAAAATTTAAGTGAAATGTCATAATTTTATTTATATAATCATTTTAAGTTAGTATTAAATTGTAATTTATTTTATAGTTACAAATTAATAAAGTGTTCAATTTACAAATTTATCGAAAACCGTTAAACCGAACTCGGCTCATAATAGTTTTTCGTTTGAAGTAAATTGTTGCATATATTAAATAAACTAAATTTCCATAACCTAGAAATTATGTTATATATATCCTTCCCACCTGTAATAGTGACCTACCCTTATTATTATTTTTTTTTTTTTGAACATTTACAACCTGTAGGTAAAGAACTTATTGATCAGAAATCTTACTTCAATCATCAACTACGGGTGTGCTTTGATAGAAAATTTGATGTAATTAGTACATGAAAGAAATTATTTTTTGACTTTTCCCGTACTCTTCTTAATAGTGGAGGTAAATAGGAAAAATTGAAATATTTACAAAATAACAAGTTTTTTAAATTTGATTTTGTTGTAATTTAGTGAAAACTAATCAATTATTTCAAACCAGTTTTATCAAAGAATATATAAATAATGTAGGTTAATGTTTGGTTTATGAACTCAATCAAAATAGCTCAATTTGTAAATTAAAAATTTAATTGTATTTAAATTATAATAATTATTTACAATATTAACCGGTTATATAAACAGGAACCTAACCTACCTATGTTGCCAATAAATATTTATTTTAAACAGTACCCATTCCACGAGAGATTGCAACCGGCGGCAACCAAAACTCGTCTTTTTTCGTGTATTCCCCCACTATACCAGCCCGAGCACCGGCTTCGTGGTGGGAGAGCTTAAACAACAACACGAACCAGCTGGATGCGCGAACGAGTTGCAATCTCTCGTGAAACGGAGTATTTGAAATGTTTAGGAATTATAGATAATGCCGCTAAAATAAAAAATAAATATTAGATAATTACACACCTAATAAAACTTTAATTTTAATAAGTAATATATATTTATCTATTACTCACATAAAATAATAAGCCTAAATCGGATGACACTTATGCAAATGTAGTTTTATTACGATATTGATGAAATTTAATGCACTTGTCTTTTAAAACTAGGGTATGGGCAATGTCTACTCTTTATTCCCACAAATAAAACATCTAAATGATGGTTCTCACACAAGATTTTGGACTTTATAGTAAAAAAAATTGAAAATTGTTTTCTCTTTTGTTTATTACTGGGTGGCTTTGGTTACACAAATGCCATGATTAATTAAATTGGCAAGGGCAACTCTGGGTGAGAAAGCTGGTTAATGATAAAATTAAATTTAGGTTTATTAAATTAAAATTTAATTTGTAAATATATTTTCAATAAATTATACAAGTACGAATTATATCTCTGGGACTGTCAATTTTGATATTAAAACGACAAAAAATTTATTTTACAGATTAATAATCCATTTTATATTGTAATATAAAATAATAAAAAAATATTTAATTATATTATAGGTTATTTGTATTTACAACTGGTAAAAAAAAGCATACTCCAGCTCCAGACTAAGTTTTTATTTCAACAAACAAGTATATTTGCGGTATGCCTTTTGGCTAAAGCCGGCATATGGTCTTCTGAATTCAATGTGCTCTAAAATGTACACACCGTGGACATGTTTTTTTATTATTATTAGGCACCCATTTATACAGAAAATACTTTTTCCTTTTGTGCAATACGGTTTTTTTTTTTTTTTTTTTAAATAAAATAAATAAAAAAGTGGTGCCGCTGCTCGGGAATTACCAACAATTTTATAACAGACTGTACGATGAACCATAAATTGTTAGTCACAGCGAATGGATTAAAGCACATACAATAATATAGAAATTTAAATTTGACTAAAAATTGAATATTGGTTGTACTGAGATAAATAATATTTATTACAAATAATTTCTTTGTAGAAATATGTAATTATTGTTTGTAGGAATTTAATAATGATCGTACATTACTATGGCACACTAAACCAAAAGTTAAATAAAACCATAATAAGATAAAATTATGATAACTTATTTATAGGTAGTTGAAATGTATTTTTGAAGTTTGGCCTTCGTAAAACTAGATAAACCAATAATAAAATTATACCTATATAAACACAGAAGTAAATTATTGAGAAATAAAATATTACAATGTATTATAAATATTACTATGTAAATAATAAACTGAATAACCAAAAAAAAAAGACTAAGAGCCTTGCACCTACGTACATAAATATTAAAAGTTTGTAAAACAACATAAACCAAGTGAATTTTGAAAAGTGTATGACCAAAAGCTCATATGCAATTGGTTTGAACTATAACCTGTATAATATAAAATTTTAAAACATAATTATGTGGCGTATCAGAATATAATGATTTTAAACGGTGATATTGTTGGTTTTTATAAAATGGCAACAATGCGTGGATATTTAACGATTGCCGTTTGTTGACTGACGTGTCAAAACTGTTAAATATCGATAGTAGCATATTTATTGTCTTTACTAAATCTATTCGATTAAATTGTAACTAATGGGTATTATTAATTGTAATTAGTGGGTTAGTATCGGCATAAAACACGATATTGAGGAGGATTTTTTTTTTTTAAAATCTGATATTTTTCAAGAAAAAATTATCAATATTGTCATCTATGGAATATGAAAAGTGTATTAAAAAAAAATATCCGTTTTAACCGATATATACTAGTCAATATCATTATCGGCTCACGGTGGTGAACATTTTAAATACATCTTAAAATATCCTTAGCAAATATCAGAAAAAAAAAAAAAATCCATATCGGTTCACCACCATTATGCACACATGTAATTCACAAACGAATTTAAAAAAAAAAAAAAAAAAAAAAAAAAAAAAAAAAAAAAAATAGTTATAATAAAAGGTACAAATGTTACGAAGTATCGGTAAACTATTGCGAGCACCAATGCAATAAAAATACTATAATAGTGGCGCACGTACGATACTCGACAATTGTACGTCAAAATTTCCAATGACGGCGGCGCGCGTGGCACACAACGACACAACTAAATATAATACGGTTAATTAATGTCGGAAATTTCTTCGGCTTACTTGTTTGCCGGAGAAAAACAATCGCTGGCTGTCCGGTTTAACTTGGAGTTTATTTTCAATGAGTTTCTTGAGGTCCGCGATCACCGTCGTCCTGGACGTCGGTATGACGACCGACTTGCCCGTGTCCATCATTCTCACTTGGACGTGCATGTTGCCGCCGGTAACGGATTACGCAAATCCTCGTGTGCGGCGCAAACCGTTGGTGGAGCCGACGCTCTGACGGCGTATCGGTGGCCGGCCGTGGACGACTGTAAAACAAATCGGACAAACGAATTGCCGTGAAAAAACCACGAGAACGAAATAAAACCGTGCGGGCGCGCGCGCGCGCGTTCAATTACCTGTTGATTCGATGGCAGGCGCTCCTCCGCTCGTCGTCGTACTGGTCGCCAACAAAACGCACAAAAGAAATTATAAAACTCGGACCGTTGCACGTTGGTGTCGCTAACACGTCCGACGTCGTCTGCCAGAACAATTGAACCGCCAAACAAAACGTTACGGGATCGGCACCAGCGTGTTGGCGGGACCGTGAAAAACAGGCGACTGAACGGCCGAGCGCGGCAAAACGACTAACAGAATACGCACGCGCGCACGCAGACGACCGGTTACAAACCAGTATGTGGTCATACGGGAACGCGACGATACTGTAAAACAGCGGTTCCCAAGATGTCCGCCGCGGGCCAGTAGTCCAGTGTTGCTAACCTGTGTTCCACGGAAAGGGTCCACGGAAAGGTTCCACGGAAAGGTTCCACCGAAAGGTTTCGCGAAAGTGCTTTTAACAAAATAATATTTTAGTGCAATCTTAATGTTGCCGTTTATCGCCATATTTTACCATCTTTTTAAAGATAATTTTCATAGAGTTTCCGCATAAAAAAAATATTATTGTTCCGTGTTCCGCGTTATGAAAAAAAGGTTGAGTAACACTGTTCTAGGGACACCACCACGTGCTTATACAGAAGGTACCACGGCCTAAAAAGAAAAAATATATATATATTTAAAATTACCTTACCTGAACAAAGAATGTACTGCGGTGTGCGCATTATTATTCTATCTGTAAATAAAATTTTCGACCAAAACTCTCTTGCTCCAAACGTCAAATACCGTCAGAGGTGGTTTCGCGTGGCGAACATTTTGTTTAGTTGGCATTTAAGGATGTCGATTTTTGATTTTACAATTTTCCTTTAAAATTGGGAAAAACCCGATAAAAAGACAACACTGCAATAGGCAACTATTGGTATCTGTTGATTTAGCCTCGGGATTATTTGTTTTTATTCGGCACTTTCTAGACATGATGCAATTTACAAAAAAAGAAGGAATATCCGAGTTTTGTTTGGTTATTATGTGCCCGGTAAAAACGCACAAAAATGCGACCTTAGTATCATCATAAGTTGTACGAAACTGTATAGAACACAAATTTAGTGTTGCGCCATTATTTTTTCTTATAAGCTTATTTTTTTAGATTAAATGTCCTCGTGGTTTTCACAAGAAGGGCACCCGCTGCTCAATTGTGTCTACAAACGGGCACCACGGCTTAAGAAGATTGGGAACCACTGCTAATACAAACATCGGCAGCAGCAACGGTTTTTCGTAATTCGGCCTTCCGATTGGCCAGACCCGTCCTCGTGACGACCGATAAGCTGATAACCGCCGATGACGGCGCTTGAAAACACGGATCGCCGCCGAATAATATCTTTTTGTTGTATTGTGGGAATGCGGTAAACCGTGTTTTCTTTTCTTTTTCTTTTTTTCTTTTTTTTTTCATTTGGTAACCTTCAACGTCCGTTCAGGGTCCGTCCGAACGTTACTACCCCACGACATTCCACAAACCCCGGTGCCTGGCGGTGGGGGTGGGGACAAACAAACCACTAGGCCAGGTGTTACGGACGTCGACAAATCTGCAGCTGGGTAACGCTCGGTCGCCACACGAATAGCACAACGAGAAACGAATGAAATTACACAATCTGCCGCTTTGCGTTTCAATATTTATTCACGTTGAGCCCGTTGGCTCGATACCGAATACGAACACCGAAACGCGGTGACGATCTCGTAACACGTTCAACCTGGATCCCCGGGTTAACAATAATATATATTCCCGTGGATCAATTAGTTCCCCCCCCTCACCGTAAATTGATAAATATTCCAATTATTGTGCAATTTAACCGAATTTAGTAAATAGTATTCTTCTTCTTCTTCTTCTCCGGTTTTTAAACGCCATTGAGGCCCATAACCGCAACACAAATTTGCTTCCACCTGTCTCTATCCTGAGCTACTACTTCCATATCTTGTATTCCAAAGTCTTTTTTACTTTGTCTATCCACCTTTGTTTTGGTCTGCCTAGTGGTCTTTTCTCAAGGGGTTTCCATTTTAATACCGTTTTCGTTAGGCTATTTGACCGCCACACGTGGCCGGCCCGTCCGATTCTTCTATATTGTAGTACTGCTACAATGTTCGTTTAGTACAGTATTATTACTATAAAAGTATTAACTTAGTTAATTGTAAAAAATTACAAAACTCATAGATTTAAACGTTGATGTAACCGTGCGAGTTGAGAAAAAAAAAACTACAAAATACGAGTGGGCCGGAGAGTAAATGACAATGAACGTCCGCGGAACTATGGCAAAATAAATTTTGATTTGATTTTTTTTTTTTTACGGTTTTTAGCCGTTTGCGAAACCGCGTTCCCTTTAACGACCCGATTTAGTTCTCCCCCGTGGTCGTCTAGATCGCCCGGCCAACAAAGACGATCCTTTTCGGACCGTTGAGATTCTTGTGGAGCGTCCATATTTTTTTACGATTCCGCTTCGAGTTACCGCCATTGAGTACTCTATAGGATGCCAGTTGCCGCGGGCAGGGTTGCCAACTCTCAGGGTTTCACCCGGATAATCCGGTTTTACTATATAAATCTACGGGTTTAGTGGATTATTATATCTCCGGGTTAATAAATAACTAGGAAGACCGACTTTACGACGAAGTAAAAGATGTGCAGGAAATGTGGTGGTCAGAGCTTTCAACAACAATTAACTCAGCTCCAGACATAATGTAAGCAGAATTGTTCAAGAAAAAAAAAACAATTTTACCGAACTTCGAAAAATAATTTGGGAAAATATTTTTTCAATTCTTATAAATAAACGGCTTTTGTCGAATGGGGGAAATTTGTTGTCTGACGAAAGAAATCGTCTGTCGGTGGAAATGATGAAATCAGAACTCCGTGTCGAATTCAATTACAATATGAATCGTACGAGAAAAATGATTGAAATGTTCGACAAAAAATGCGTACGTGTGTGATTTCAAATTTAAATTACGAACAACATATTTTTTATTCTTTAGTAATAAAATATGTGATTATATCAATCTTTCTTGTATAACTAAGCTATACACTAGCGTGCCCCTGATGGTTATTTTTTTTTTTTTTGCTTTCTCCGCGTCTGCAACCCTATTAGTCATGGGTGGTTATACCAACATAACCTATTCAAAGTACAATACTCATATAAAATAAACTATCGAATATTTGCGTATTGAAAAAAAAAAAAAACAATTTAAGCCGTTTTTTCGAATTCGTCGGACAAGCTGCTTGGTTGGTGAGTTCGGGAGCGGGCGAGTCGCGGATAGTACGATAGTGACTATATCACCCGCAAAAATTTCCAATCATTAAAAACCACGTGTCGCAAATACGTTTTTATTATAATATTAGGTTTTTTTTTATTAAAATCTTTTTTTTTTTTTTTTGATGGCACGAGCTCAAATAATGACTCCCGGGTACCTCCAATAACTATCGACTACGATTACACCGGGCGAGTTTACCGGCAGCTAGTGAATTTGCCAGCTAGCAGCTCGGAAACTCGCACAGTTAATCGAGGCTAAAGAACAAAATAATAAAAATCGTCAAATATTATCGTCGTATTTTCCGTACCCAGCCAAAGAAAGTAAATTTTTATATCGATATTCGACCAGCGCGGGCGGAACGATTTTTGAACAGCGGGGGGGGGGCGAACACGTTAGACAATTTTATTTGTTTTATTTTCCTAGTGGATATTTGAAATTTGAACAATTAAAAACGCTTTTATAAAATAATAGGGTTTTTTTTTTTTTTTGTGCTATCGTTCCAATTTTTTATTTGTCAGTATTTTGTCAAAAAGTCTATTGCAATGTGTGTCCTCGTTGTACACGAATGTACACGATTTTCAACGGTTATTCAAATGTTTCGACAGTTAACGTACACAATTCCGTTAACCCTTAAATAATTCTTATTTAAGTTAAATAAAAACTTCGAGATACACGTAAACCTGGACATTTTCGACACGCCATCTAGGAATACGGTGCGAATTTTCTCTAATAATATTATGGCGAAAAACGCTACTAGGTTTCGGCTATATGGTTCGCCGTCAATAATATTATCAACGCACAAATATTGATACCGTATGGATAGCGGCTTTATTATTACTATTATTATTATCGTTTTTTTCTTCTTTTTTTTTTTTTTTCCGTTTCCTATTCATCACATTAATATTTAGTTACGTCTATACTAATTACAGCGAACTTCTAAATCTAAATGGCCATGAAGCGGTTCGCGGCGTATAATCATTTACGTAATTATTGCCAGTCGCACTGATTACTCTAAAGTGAGTACGAGGTACCTAGGGAAAAAAACTACTTCTATGACACTACTTATCTGTTCTTATTACGAGACTTACTAAAGCCGCACTATTAAGCGACCGGTGAATTATTACGGTTGCCCGCCAATGTCACGGTAATTTTCTTAAAATTGTTATTAATATCGACAAATACAATTACAATTTGCTGCCTAGTGCCGAACAAATACGAATAAATACGTTCGAAAAAAATAAAAATAAAAAATAGCAAAGTTCTAAAATGAGCGTACCAGTAGCAATCGGATCTACGTTTTTCGGATGTATGAGCAACGTAGTTTTTTTGGAACTCTTAGTCAAGTACGTAGTAAATCAACTTGAACATTAATCGTCTATAAAAACCTGTTAGAATTAATTTGTGTTTATTTTTCTTTCCAATTTTAGACAAGATCCGGGCATAGGAAATTTGATTACGTTCTTACAATTTTTTCTAATTGCGTTACAAGGATTCATATTTACTGCGAAATGTGGTACAAAAAAACCAAGTATCAGCGTCAGGTACGTTATCATTTAATTATATAACACTTACGTAAGTGGATTGTAGAAATAACAGAATGTTTATTTTTGGCAAAATAATTGAATCTAATTGTTTTTTCTTAATTACCTAGGTATTTTATCAACCAAACATAAAATATTCAAATGTTAAGTGATAAATTTATATTATATTATATTACGAGGAATGAGACTAGGGAGTAGTGTATGCAGGATTTTTTCCCGCAAGGTTATGCTTATAATAATTCTGTAGAACCCTGTTCAAAAATATGATACAACGTGTAATAGTATATTTGTGCATAGATAATTTGGGGTTACAATAATTATTTGTATTCTTAAATCTTTCAAAATCTTAAAAGTTTTACATTTATAAAATTTCATTATTGACCTACTACAACTGTGTAGAATGTTAATATTAAAATTTTAGTTTATTATTTTTAATTTTGTACCTATGCAATTATATTATGTGCCTTGTTTCCATATAGGTACCGTATATTATAAAAACGTAGACATAAAACAGTGTTTGTTTTATAATGGTAATTTACATTAATGTAAATTAAATTTATATTTAAGTAAAAATAAATTGTAGATTACTTTGTAAAGAAAACACATTACTGGCATTACACTACCAATAATGTATTTATCATTAAATTATTTGTCAAAGTACAAATGTAGAAATAATACCTATTTATATGGAATCTATTATGATATTAATTAATATTATTATATGTTTTAAACAATTTCAGAGGATACATGGTGTTGGTTATAATGTTCTTTGTAACTAATGTTTTAAATAATTATGCCTTTGATTTGAATATTGCCATGCCGCTGCATATGATCTTCAGAGCGGTATGTTTGTTTCAAGCAAATAATCTACTAAATGTTTATATTTTAAGTACACTACAATAGATAGTTTATTGTATTTGGTATAGTATAAAAGTGCTACAATATTGACCTTGAATTATCTAATACTCATCTATTAAACTATATTTAATTCCACTGTAGTGTTGGAAATTATATCTGTTTAGTATTTTTAATTTGGTTTTGATGCATTAAAACGTGCAAATGAATCAACATCAAGCTCACAAAGACATGTTATAATTATGATTAACCGTTTTTTGAGATAACGTTTCTTAAAAATTGTGTCATTTTTATTCGTAAGGGCGTTATTTTATTTCAGTATTGGAACTGGTTGGATTTTATTGTAAAATAAATAGTTATTATAAACTATTAATTTATAACTTAATACAGTACATTATTAATTCTCTAGTAAATATGAAAAAAATTAGAAATTTATATGTAAGGCCCCTGCAAACAGTTTTCCAAATTGTCTACAATTTTGTAAAAATTGAAAATTATTTTTTACCTTTTAATGACCACCTTAATGGTAAGACTTTACCACTAATCTACTGTCCGATACCTATTAGGGAAAGGGTACAACCAATTATCCCGTTATTTATAAAAGTAATATAGTTTGATTTTAAAAATAAAAATATGTTTGAATTCATATACAAGTTTACTTTGTATCGGCCAGACCACTTTTTCACTATTATTAAATTATTTATGAGAATAAAACTTTTGAAATTTGTATAGATTTGTCAAATTTCAATGGCAAAATAAATAAATAAAAAATGTTAACGTGAAAAATATGCTTTGGCCGAAGCAAAGTAAACAAGTTTACATAAACTCATAAATCTTTATATTATTAAAATTGAACTACAGGAACTACTCCAATTTTAGTCAGGCATTTAGGACTTTTTGACAAAAATGTTATGGAGTTTGCGGAGGCCTTAAGAAAAAAATATAAAATTGTGTTGAATGCAAAAACATGAGTTTTTTAATACAAAATTGTATGATTTTAAATAAAGCTCGGCTGTGAGTATTATTTGATATAAATTTATTTTGGCTGGTTTCTCTTTATATAAATATCTAGTGGCTTTTTGCCGAAACCTGTCAAAATTAATATTTATCTAATAATATACATGGTCATGGCTATGCTTTATTTTTAATTGTATAATATTTATTTATATATTTATTTTTTGTAACAAGTATTCAGCATTGAATTTTATTTTTGAGTTTTATTTGTCTATTCAAATTATTTTCCTAATAAATTTAAATAAATAAAAAGACTTAATTTAAGTCCTACTAATAACAACATTTTATATGTACATTATATAGATAATCAAAACTTTTATTTTTCAGGGTTCATTAATAGCGAATATGATTATGGGAATAATTATTTTAAATAAAAAATACACTCTCGACAAAATTATTTCCGTGGGCATGATAACCGCTGGCATTTCAATATGCACAATTGTATCAAGCCAAGATGTTGTACGTAATTGTTCATTAATAATTATCTATGACATATTATTAAAATGTATTATTTGCAGAAAAAAACTGTTATACACGGCGTCGTGCAAAATACATCTGAACTGGAAGACTTTTTTTGGTGGTGTTTAGGTATGTACTTAAATATTTGAAAATATAAAATTAATTAAGTTAAATAAAAAGAGGTTGAACTAATTTTTTAATGATAATAAAATGTTAATTGAAAATCATATCTTAGGAATTGCATGTTTGACTGTTGCGTTATTCATTTCTGCACGTATGGGTATATATCAAGAAACGTTATACAAAGAACATGGTAAACATCCACAAGAAGCATTATTTTATACTGTAAGTATATACTTACGTTTTTAATAAAAATAATGTTGTTAAAAATAATAATGTTCAATACATTATTGGTACCTAGCATCAAATTCAAAACTAAATAAACAGTTTAAAAAAAAATTCCACTATAAACCGTTTACTGCAGGTTACAGCAATCTGTTGTCTTTTACTATTTGTACGTTCAATTACTGTTTATTATTCAAACCGTACTCGTGTTGTGGAAACAATTACAAAAACAAAACTTACAGAACATCCACCCTTGTTTATACACTAAACCAGCGGTTCTCAAACTGTGCTCCATGGAGCCATAGGGCTCCGCGAGAGTAGTCTAGAAGCTCTGTGGCTCCCTGGGAATATCTGTATTAATTAAATTCAAATTATTAAATTATTATTATATTTCTTACATTTTTATTTTTATAATCAATATTATTTGGACCGTACCCATATGTATTATTCTAAACCTTTAAAACTTTAAACTATTTATAAATCCACATATTTTGTGTCATTGTCAAAATGAGATTAGATAAAAGTCGGGTTTTTCGTTCATTTGACATATTGTACGATAATTTAGTTTACTTATCTACAATAGTACAATCTACATTCTACGAAGTTCTAATAATTTCTTGATTCTTCAGTCATTACTCGTTATTCATCGGCCGCTGACGCAAATATTGTTATTTTGTATTACGTGTCCTATTTTACCATTAATTGTTTTTATTGTTAACAATTTTTTTTTGTGAATAATTTTTAAATGGATCATTGGCTAAACTAATCAAAAAATACAGTGGGATCATCCTCATCAGATGCAAATGAAAATATATGTATTACAATGACTAATAGTGCGAGTTTAAAAAGAGCAAATAGTCCACCTAACAAACAATTTGATACAGTTACATCTGACACTACAGTAAGTAAAAAAAGAAAATATGACGAAGATTATATCTCTTTTGGTTTCATACATGAAAATAGTTATCCACAATGCGTTATATGTAGTAAAGTTTTTACGAATAGTTCAATGGTGCCAGCTAAATTGCGTTGTCATCTGGAAACTAACCATAAAAACGTGGAAGATAAACCTATTGATTATTTTATTCGATTGCGTGATCAACTTTTAAAGAATAAGAACTTTATAGCTGAAATATCAAAAACGGCAAATGAAAAAGCAACAGAGGCATCTTATATAGTCAGTTATCGTATAGCTCAAGCTGGTAAAGCTCATACAATCGCCGAAAGTCTCATCAAACCTTGCGTGACTGATATTGTTAGTTGTATGTTAGATGAAAAGGCAGTCAAAAAAATAAATACTATTCCACTTTCCAACGATACCGTTAGGCGTAGAATTAACAATATTTCAACTCGCATAAAATCTGAATTAATATCTCGTCTTAAATGTAATAATTTTTCTTTACAAATGGACGAATCCACTGACGTTTCTGGATTAGCTGTATTGCTTGTATTCGTTAAGTATAAATATCAAACTTTTCTTGAAGAAGACCTCTTACTATGTCAACCTTTGTTCACTTATACAACTGGTTATGAAATCTTTAATATGCTGAACAATTTTTTCGAAATAGAAGGATTGACTTGGGATAATTGTATTGATATTTGTACAGATGGAGCGAAGGCAATGGTTGGAAAAACTGCTGGCGTGGTTTCGCGAATT
This sequence comes from Tuberolachnus salignus, assembly GCA_956483605.1. Taxonomy (NCBI): domain Eukaryota; kingdom Metazoa; phylum Arthropoda; class Insecta; order Hemiptera; family Aphididae; genus Tuberolachnus; species Tuberolachnus salignus. The sequence continues at coordinate 5,469,071 of OY101433.1, read as the reverse complement.
AAAGAAGTAACAAACAATTGTAGTAATAGTCATTGCATTCTTCATCGTCAAGCACTTGCTATTAAAAACATGCCAATACCTCTTAAAAATGTACTTGATGAAGTGTAGTGAAGATTATAAATTTCCTAAAATCTCGGCCATTGAGCACAAGACTGTTCACAATTTTGTGTGAAGATATGGGAAGTATGCACAAATCACTACTTTACCATACCGAAGTAAGATGGCTTTCTCGGGGAAAAACACTTGTACGCTTACTTGAATTGTGCAATGAATTGTACGTTTTTTTCACCGATCACCCATTTAATTTACAGCTCAGACTTACTGATAAAATTTGGTTATTTTAACTTAGTTACTTGGCTGATATTTTCACAAAATTAAATGAAGTGAACTTATCAATACAAGGTAAAATGACTACCGTTTTCATGGCAAATGACAAAATTCGAGCTTTAAAAAAAAAAAATTAAATTTTGGGCTGTGTGTTTTTCTCAACATAAAATTGATAGTTTTCCTTTGTTAAAGGAATATTTAGAATCGATTGATGGTAATATTAAAGATTTTGATGAAATATATGGCGAAATTGAACAACATTTAAATGAAATACTATCGTCATTATAAAAATATTTTCCAGAAAGTAAAGATATAGAATTTATCCAACGATATAATTGGGTTAAAAATCTGTTTTTAATCAACGATAAGCCCGAAGATTTATCTATAACGGAGTATGAAGAATTTATTGAAATAACCACCGATTCATCTTTAAAAACTTTATTTGATAAAATATCATTAACAGATTTTTAATGCAGTAGCAGTATTACTAATGAATATCAATCTCTGGCTAAAAAAGCTATCTTAGCACTAATTCCTTTCGCAACAACATATCTATGTGAAACCGGATTTTCATCATATGCATCAACGAAAACCAAATATTGCAATAAATTAGATGCTGAAGCAGATATGCGCATTCAACTTTCGCCTATCAAGCCAAATATAAAAATACTGGTCAATAAAAAAATCCAACATCATGGATCACATTAAAATCACTAAATATTAAAATTTATAAATTACTAAAATATTATGTTCTTTTTTTTTATTAAATTAATTAAATAATTTGTATATATTCGTATTTTACAGAAAATAAAAATAAAAAGCAAATCATTTACAATTGACATCATTTTTTATGAATTATTGTTGTCTCAAATAGACATTTCTGATTTTTGGGCTCCGTAATTTTTTTTAGAAACATAAGGGCTCCGCGAACAAAAGTTTGAGAGCCGCTGCACTAAACTATTCATAGTCAGACAGAAAGTGAAAAAAACAATAAGTATTATTACTATTTAATAATAATATAATAAAACCGTTATTTATTGGAGAATTTTAATATTTCAATTTTCTAATTGTGTATTTTAATTAAAATTAAAATCAGTTGATAAAAAATAATATAACTGTACAAATACATTAATACACTATATTAAACTTAGGTAAATTCTTGTGGAATTGTAATTAAAAACGGAAAATGTATTTACTAAACAATATCTTCTAAAATACAAAACCTAATATATTCTGTCGCTGTTGTACTTTTGTTAAATAAAGACAACTAATACCCTAGTACAGAGATCATTTAGAAATTTGAACTTTTTATTTATAATACTTTAATATATAAAATAATTTTGTTTTATTTTCTAGCATTTGTTACCACTGCCATGGTTCCTTGGTCTGTACTCCAATCTAAAAGAACATACGCTAATGGCTTTTGAAAGTGAACCACTTACATACTTTGGATTTGGTTTACCAAGTACTATTGTTTACCTTATTGGTAATGTTTTCACACAGTATCCTTTGATAATATTTATATGTTTTATTTGTATATTAATATATGTTGGTAAAGGAAATAACTTAGCCTTTTGTTAATATGTTGCTTAACAAAAATTTGGTAACCTATGATATGCCGTTTATAAGTATTCGAATACTTATAGTGAATTTTCAATGACAATAATAAGTTTTGGATTTTTTTTATGCATAATATATAACAACTAAGACAACTATACTCTGTTCAGTTTAAGTTAAGGTTAACCTTTCATTTACTTGCTCAAGTGGAATGTCATAAAAAAGTTGTGTTAACACACCGTTCTACGAATACAACATGTGGAATCGCAATGTTCGACACTAGCGTTCCTTGTTGGTATCATGGCTGTGATTAGTTTTCGTCACACGAATGGATCCAACTTAAACTGATCAGAGTATAATTATAGTTTACCCAACATGCATATTTTTATATTTAGACTTTTTAAAAAATTATTCAGAACAAATATGCAATTATATTTATAAAAATAGTATTCATGGAATTTTGCAAATTTTGTAAAAAAAAAAATTGATATTTGTAATTTAACTAAAATTAAAATTTACTTGTCTATATAAAACTGTAGGTTTGAAAGAATTTTAGATGGAATGCAAAACTTAAGTGATCTAAACATTAAAAAATAGTATTCTTCGCAATGAAAAGTATTGATTCTATTATATTTAACTATAGTTGTCCAACCCGCGATTGCCAGATTAACCAGACAAACACAAATACTTGCTTTTATTATTATAGACAACACTTATGCTATAAATGTAGGTTAGCAGTTAATCAATATACTTTACTAGTCTATCAAATTTATAAATTAATTATATATTAAGTAGCATTTCATTTAGTTTCAGAATTGTACAAGTAGTAAGCATATTAATCAATTTGCAAGTATCAGTATCTTGAATACAGATTGCTAAGAACAAAATCAATTTGCTATTACTAAAATTCAAATCGTCATATTTTATTTAAAAATTTCAATTCTATGTATTAAAGTTACAAAATTAATAATTATCACACAAACTCATGAAAGTACCATTAAAGATACAGTAACTTGATACCGTTGATTATAAATACTTATTTATAATCAATGTTGATAATAATCACTCTTCTTACTTCATTATTTTTGCTTGATGATTATTATGTTATACATTTAAAAATTGATTTCTGATGGCAATTCAATGTATGTTTTTATTTTTTTTAAATTATGAATTACACAAATGCAATAACAGTTAAGGGGAATAAAATGTGAAGATTCACATTAAAGAAAAAAATTTACTTTATTTATTTCTTAACTCAATGTTTCTTAGATATATATGTATAAGTTCGGTGTACTTTTTGACAACTGAATGTTCGTCATTGACAGTAACACTTGTCATAACATTACGGAAATTTGCCAGTTTATTATTTAGTATATTGTACTTTAGCAATCCATTCACTTTTTACCATTGGGTTGGAACCCTTTTAGTGTTTGTTGGCACAGTCATATTCACTGAAATACCACAGAAAGTCCAACAAATGACGGCGCCAACAAAGAAGAAAACCGATTAAACCATTTTCTGTTGTTATAATGTTAAGATAACATGATATTTTTTTATCATGTTGTTAATTTTTGAACCACTATTTGTTTAGAATAATTAAAAACGTAATAATTTATTTTATTTGACAATAAACATAAATAATTTACAAACAAATTAAAAGTCTTCGATCTAAATTTGGTGGAGCATTGTAACGTGATTTCTAACTTAAAAATGTAACTTGATATAATAATAATAATATATTATAATAAATAATAATACATTTAAAAACATAACAGTGCGTTTACTAAGTTCATTAGGTGAATAGGATTGCTGCTAGCTACATTTTGTTTTGATCAATGGTGGATACCAAAATCTTTGCTAAACGCGATGACAATGTCGTATAAACTGAAGTATGTACCAGTAACGAACCCTAGCAGACCCAAGACTATGGTAATGATATCCATGTGGAGTTTCCAGTTGAACGCGCCGAATCCTTCGTCCTTCCAGACGACCATATGACATATGGGCGGGAATATCAGTGCTAAGAACGTGCTGGCGATTGCGCCGACCAGTGATATGAACAAGGCCAGATGAGGTATCACCTCGGCCGCCAAAACTGCCAAAAGAAATGATGAGTTGAAAACGAGTAAAGTAACATTTTAATACGTCAATATTATATATGTTAACGTTACATGTGGCGAACACGAGAACAGCGCGCAAAAGATATTCGGCCAGGGCGGGCGATTGGAACGGTCCATATTTTTCTTGTACAGATGGCCACAGGATGGCGACTGGCACGTAAAATTGCAGAGTGTAAGTACAGATGATCGCGAAAACCATTAGACCGACGACGATTTTCGAAAGACTAGAAAAAATGCAGCATTTAAAAAGCGCCGTTTGTTTTATTATTATTAGTCATTTAAATTAAAAAAAAAATTTCTTACATAAGAGTAGGCGGAAGATTTAGCGTCAGACTGCCTTTGACGTCGTCGCCGAATCTCCAGAATCCCACGAATCCCATCGTCAGTATGATAAAGGTTACGATTGTCATGCCCACGTTCAGCACTCCCATGGTCGACGCGAATCTATTTGGCGTTTTCATTTCCAACTGCAAGGGTAAAACCTGCGAACAGAAGTAAACGGTCGCATTTATAACGACGGTCCAAACGGTACTCGTGGCCTCCTGTCACAGATGTAGGGTGGCCAGTGGGATCCTTGTAGATCCTCAAACGCCAGACAAACATATTATGAAAATTTAACGAAGCCCTATCCATATCCTATCCATCCTCGTATCTAAGTACCTAATGTTATACATTTTATTATCCAGTTATTATTACCTGTTGTATCGTAATCATTTACCCTACCAGATAAACTAGAATCAATTGTATAAGAGGTACCGGGGATAAAACAAATAAATTAGGATGGCACAGTTACTTTAATATGAATAAAAACCTACGTAAAGGCAGCCGGAAGTAAATGTGAATTGTTCGGTGTGAAATTTGAATTGAATAATGCACGTAATTCCGGTATTTACGGTATTAATGTTGGACAGGCCGGGGCTACCACACTATAGACTGACTGGTAAAACTTGTGTTGGGATGTTGTACGGTCGATTGTTTTTCAAAATGCTATAAAATGGACGGGCAAGGTTGTATTGTGAAAATCACTGTATTAAATGGACACGGGTTATAAGCCAAAAACTAAATCATAGTCAAAATTCGATTGGTCCAAATACAGGAGCAAACACTCAAAATATTGAGGGGTCTTTATTGAGTAGAAAAAATTATACACAAAAGTAAACGGAGCTTAAAATTTACTTGAAAGGATCATTTCATCTACCAATGGATACATGAGTATTTAACGAATTACCAACAGACTAGAAAACGGCATTATTTGTTAAACTCATTATTAATTCAAAGGAACAATGACTTTTTTTCATATTGTTTGATATAATTTTATATCTTAACATTCTTCTTATGTTAATACTTCCAGTTAAGTTGTTAAATACGTAAGCAAGACTTTAAATATACGTTTGTTATTGATCTATACATATATAAATATAATTGAAGTTTCAGTTAGTTTGTGCGGGCTCATCTCCAGGTGATACTGGAACGACTTCCAAAAAATTATCTGCGAGGTAGAGGTTATATAGTATATATAGTAAAATATACTCGCCAGACTGATGCCTTCAAAAGCGTAAATGGCCGTGCCAAAGAACAGGGGTATTTGTGACCAATGCGCCACGGCTGTCCGCGAATTCAGGGTGGGCAAATCGACCAGACAGTACGACAAAATGATGCCCAAACCGATAGCCATTGAGATGTTGGCCGCCGTCGACAGGGGCGCGATGAATTTCAAATTCCTGATCATGGCGCACGACATTATTGGCACCAGCGCGAATATCATGTGAATGTGAATATCCAACACAGTACCGTATTCATCGCAAAACTGTGTGGGGGGAAAGAAAGAAAGAAAGAAAGAAAAAACATTTATCATAGCATTAGGTATTTATTTAAAAAATTTTTGTGCGTTTATAAAAAAAATAAAATCTTGTAGATATACCGTACCTGTTTGATCGAGTTGGACACGAACAATATGTACACGCAACAAAAACCCAACTGGGTGATAATGACAAACACATTGACCGTGGTCCTGAAATATAATCGATTGTATATAGATCCGTTGTCGCGTCGGTCGAGTTAAAAATATTAAAAGTAATACAATTAATTAGATTTAAAAAAAAAAAAAACACAACTAAATGTACCTACCGTCAGAATTGCAAAAATCAGTTTTTATCGAACAGAAATTAATTGAAGTCTCTGATTATAATAAAAGATAAAAATTGTTAAAAATTTGCAGATTTCTTTCGAATTTATTGATTATATATATATTTTTTTCACTTCAGATTCTTTGCTTGTTAGGTTTGCGTTGAATAAAATCATTATATTGTCATGCAATACCAGATAAATTGTCATTATGTTTCATATTAATTAAAAATGGCACGGATAGCAAAATACAGTGAACACAGATTTTCATAGAAATATAATTATTATTTATATTTTTTTTGATCAATTACCGGTTTGGAAAAACACATAATAGTAATATTTAATAAAAAACAAAAAAAAAAAAAATTGTAGTTTATTACACCAGTGCGTTAAGCAGTAGTAAAGCCTCTGGTCGTGCGGGTATGTTTAACGTCTATACGAGTTAGTTATAAAAACTCCAAAACTACGGTAGTGCTATTTAATTTATTTTATCAACAAAAGTCTAGACTTGGATAGATATAATCCAATACAATATTAATATATATATATATACAAGTGCATTGACAGATGAACAGATCGAATACACTAATGTCGTTTACACTATAAAAAAAAAATTAAAAAAAAATATATATATTTTTTATGGATTCACCTGAATACGTCCGCATGTTTCTGTAAGCTCTTGGGTCCTGTGGCGAAAGACAATTCGACAGTTTCCGAAAACGTCGGGCAGTGTTCGAGTTTCAGTCGGCTCTTCAACTTATGAGCGACGTTCAACTGTAAGCACGCAAAATGCACGTCAGAGTATTACCGAATTTGCGTAGCATTATATTGTCTATCCGATAAAATTATTATATTCTTTAGCCACGCCTGCGGAAACGTATTATTACGTGTGATTGCGACAAAAGTATACGGTACCGGGCAATTCTTGTGAGACTCGAGCACCCCATCCCCTACACCATCTGAACTGAAATGCCTAGTTACGTCTACGAGTCACTGCCCAATAGTTTATTACTAAATATAATGCGAATTGATTTGTATTCATAATAATAAAAGCAGATAATATATCGCACCCTTGAAAGAATGAAGGGATGACACAGCTCGAAACAAAATCTAAAATTCGATTTTCGAGTTATTACTATCGAAATATGCAGAATTTCATTCTCTATAATTTAGTATACCAGTTTATTTTTATCTTTCATTTATTTAATTTTAAAGACGGTATTGGCTGAAAAATGTCTTTGTTTCTGCTTTTAATAAAATAACAGTTTCCAGCGCGAGTATAATCACTTCTGAGATGTGACTTTATTCTGACCGGACTAAATGTAACGATTTTACGCGGGGAAATAAAAGAATCGCGTTATTGCGAGTGGCACATAATGAAACTTTAAAAGTCAATTTTCCGACATTATTATATTTGTAGTGATTTCACTTTTCTTTAAGAGATGCGAAATGGTGCCCCTCCCCAAATGTTCACCGAATACTTATATCGGCCCCTTCTAGACGGCGGCGCACAATTTTCAAAACATTCTGGCTATGATATTGATATTTTGTCGAGTATTTTTCGTTTAGTTTTTAATTGATTTTATGTAAATACGACTCAGCAAAAATGCTCAAAATTTGAATCATCACTAGATGTTGCAGAGTAAACTGCATCAAAGTGTTATTGCTTATTTCTGTCAAACGTAAAACCTACATTGCACATGTTTTTAAATTATATTAATAAAATATAATAGAATACACCAAGATATTTAATAAGTTAGAAATCGCCCCTTAAGCCTGAACATCTCGGTGATCTAGGCAAATGCCTGGTGTGTTTATACGTTAGGTTATGTCTAGGCAGGAACGGGTTAGCATATATTTTTGACCAGGAGAAATCATTAAGACCTGCCCTCTAGAGGAAGCAAAGTAAAATAAATGCCGTGATTTATACGATTATAAAGATATTGCATTATGTTCAGCTTTTTTATTTTCCACTACTAAGTACAACTTACGATAGACATCGTGCAAAATGTTCAAGCCAAAACAATTTTATCCCGTCACATAAAACCAAATTAAAACTAAAATTTCTCGAACATTTAAAATGCCAATAAATAGCTCAAAATCGCCGAAATGTTTTCCACGCTTAGAAAGGACCAATATTAATATACGGTGAAAATTTCAGGTCTCTACTATTATTTTTAACCGAATTACAAAAAAAAAAAAAAAAAAAAAAAAAAAAAAAAAAAAAAAAATCGAAAAAAAAAAAGTAACCGTTTCACATTTTTTCTGCGGTCCATACGGGCACCGGCCCACCGGGAAGTATTCCTTTGTCCCGCCGGGGAACCAAACAGGCCCTGGGTCCAGAGCTGCACTTACCAATATATGATTGTTGTATGTGCACTATTATTTTTAACCGAATTACAAAAAATCGAAAGAAAAAAAAAAGTAACCGTTATTTAACCGGTATATTTTCACATTCTTCCTGCGGCCCATACGGGCACCGGCCCACCGGGGAACCAAACTGGCCCTGGGTCCGGAGCTGCACTTACCAATATATGATTGTTGTATATGCACACGGTTCCAATGAAAACTGTGAGGATCGGCGCCATCAAAAGACCTCCGTTACGAAAAGCGTCTCCCATGGCCAACATACCGCAACCGATGTTGCCTTTTAAGAGATGCATTAACGTCTCGCAGTACCTGCAGTACCACAGGGTAATTGATTATTATTTTATATATTTTTTTTTTTAAACGTGATATCGGTACAATGTTGTTTATTAGATAAATATTGATTGAGTAATGTACACTCACGTGGTCGGATGTTCGGAAACCGGATGTCCGTGCACGGCTTTGGCCACGGCGTCCACCTGTTGCTGTTGTTCCGACAAGCCGTTGGCTTCCACATCGTGAGTGCTGCTATTCTTACTCGTTTTTTCACCCATCGTTCAAAATTGCTGAAAGCACACAAATTACATCCCGTATAAGTACGTGATTAATATCATGATGATTATTATTATATCGTCATAATGTCTCGTGCCTGGCCGACGTTTGTTGTCCCGTTGCGATCGCATTCATTTATTTACTCACAAATATTATTATATTAGTTTTTTTTTTTTTGGTTTTTCTTTTGTAATAAATACTAATGCATCATGGTCAATCAAGGAAACTCGTGTTTGTTCGAATACTCGAATTATAAAAAATATTAGATAATAATCCGCTGTTCTTTTATAATTTGCGTTATCTATTGAATCGACGTTTGCGATTCAATATTCGCCATAGAACTAACTAGTACATGTCTATCGCAGATTTATTTTAATTTTTTTTTTTTATCTCTACAAAAATCGACAGTTTTGTGGTTTCCGTGTACCGCGGTGACCGGGCGTCTTCTATATGCAATTTCTTTACTCCTACGCGAATAATAAAATATTGTATTTTTTTATATATATATTCCAATCGGTGATTTTCCGTAGTATTTAAGAATAATTCTACCGTTATAAACGTGTAAATCGGCGCGAAACTCTTCAAAAAATGTTCTACAAAAGTACCGCCTAGTTGGCTTCTGTAAGAATGATAGTATTATATTTATATGATAAATGTTTCGGTAACGATTCGTTTTCGTTTATAAAACGATCGCAACGGGAGTCGTAAAATTGTATACGGTGTAATTCGTTATTAATTTACTGCCACCGTCGGTAGATATAATTTATTACAATTTTCTAACCCGGTATAAGTGTTACTTCCGGCCAATGATAACTTCTAATAATCGTTGGTCTCTCGACCAAAGATGAAAACGTATACGGTATAATATAACGAAATTTATATAATATTATCGATTATTATCGTAATAGTTATGCACGGACATAATATGGTGCAGTTAATGCGTGATAACATTATCGGTACATATTTTTAATATTTAACGTCATCCTAAACGCACAATATGGCCTTGTCCCGTGCGAAGAAACAATATTATTTTTTCGTGGTTATACCGCACAATAATAAATTTTTTCGCGAAAAAAATAGACCCACCCATCGTAGTATTATACGAGGTACACTATAAAATAATATATTTTTCATGTTTTAATATACGTGTTATCTATACACAAACTGATTCCTATAAGTTAAATTAATTAAATTTAAAACTTTGCGTTGCTTGAATTGTCAAAAAAACGGATGCTTATTAAGTGGCGTAGGCAAAATTAGTTTATGGGGGAAGGGTTACCATAAATATAATGCTAATATATAATAATACATGTTAATAATGTAAATAATGCATGTATAAATTATGTAAATAATTCATGTATAAATTATGTAAATAATTATAAGCGTTTTTTTCCTATGGTGGAGGGGAGTAATTTACTCGACCACCATAACTTTTCGACCAGAAATCGAGCTCTTATCAAAAACTTTATAGGAACTTACTGGTAGCAAATTGTGTCTACAATTGGTGCATTGAGGAGGTTATTTTTTAAATTGTCTTTTTCTTTAAACATAGTAATGTAGTAGAATGCCAATTAACCGGACTAATTAATGTCAAGAGTGATCTGGACAAACAAATATCCGTATAATTGAAAACTAACTTGGTATCAGGAGGGGGCAAGCGACCCTGTGCCCCGGGCGCAAATTTTAAAGGGGTGCTAAAAAATTCATGGGAACGATTTTATATTTCTGTTGTGGATCACAATATAATTATTTATATCACCCATATAGGTACATTACGAGACGCCAATACTTATTAATATAGGACCTGTGCAGTTATTACCAAATGTTTACCAAGATAAGCAATACTCGAAAGTTATGTCCCAAGAAAGATTGACAAACTCGGCAATATTATCAATTGAGAATAATAAATAACCCAAAAGATCGTCATAAAAGATTTTACTTCTAACAAACTGTTGACTTTCTCTTTAGAGCAGCCAAGTCCTGCAATTCCCTTAATTGTAGCAATTGAGTGGTGTTTGATATTAGAATTATTACGTACGTTTCTATTATTTTCGGTTTTAGTTTTTTTGTTGCAGTTCAGTTGAAACGAAAATCGCCTACCGAATACTTGTGTTAGTACTCTCTAGACGTGGTCCGATTTTCAAAATATTCTAGCGTTTTTTGCGTTGGACTTAATAAATAGCTATTTGAAATTTGCACGGTTATTTTTTTGTTTGTTTTATGTATAGTTTTATATCGAAATCTTTCGTTTTTTGTATGCAACGATTAAATATATTATATATACAAATATTAAATATTAGCCTCTATATATATACATTACCCATGCATCTTACAATCTCAACTTACACCTGAAACCGTGGCCCACCCACGGTGCGGACAGCATGTCGAATTTGAATTATAATTATTAAAAGTAATATTGTTATGAATACGGCTATAATAATTGTATAATTTAGTTTTCCTTTTTGTCATCTAACCGGTTAAATTTCACTCTCGCCGTACATATAATAATATTATTAATGGCAGTGTAAAATCAAATCAGAATAGATTGCGCTTTTCAAACGATATTAGACCTTTATATATATATATATATATAGAACACCACTGACAAACTATTAGATTGTTAATAATTGTGCGTGTGCGTTTTTAGATTAACTGGTTCACGAGGTCCTTTGGTAAGTGAATCTATTAAGCCAACTCTATCCCTACATCCCGCCATAGATATAATTTTTACGAATTAAACATTTATATAGTATATGCGGCACATACGATAGGGTGGCGTAATTTATTACTACACGAGACAGTGTCATATCCATATAATATTATAATCCTAATCAAATATAACAAGCTGATAGTTTTTAAACGCTCGAACTGAAAAAAAAGTCGCGCGTTTATAATATAATATCATAATTATTATTATTATTATTATTATTATGTCGTCCGTCTGACAAAATATTGAATTTGAATTATACGCGAATTACAATATTAATGTTTTTGAATTATACTTGGGATATTATTAAATCCGCACGGCTTTTTTACCGTCCTTGAAATATTATTGAAATTTATCCCGTAACATTTTTAACAATTATTTTTCAGGATATTATATTTAATATACATTAAATTAAATTTTGAATCATATAACCGTACGTGTATACTATAAGTACTTACTATAATCACAAAAATCATTGTACCGACATTAATACTGTATACTTAATGTGTAGAATATTAGGTCACGCATGTAGTGAGTGAGTCTCTCTAAAGGTTTAAAAAATATTTCACTTGAGTGTATATTATAATATTTAAACAGTTCATAACATTTTAATGTTCTGTTTGATGTATTTTTTTTTTCAATTTTATTTATCCGTGAACGTATAATGCTTGAACAAAATTAATATCAGTTTTCAAACATCACTAAACGTCCAAATTAAATCTGTGTAAAAAATAAAATAATACTATAAACAAATTTTTTTTTTTATTGTTCAATTATATTTATGAAAAATGTAATTAAAACAAACAAATGTATCTATTATTATACAAATTATTCTCAAATATAATACGTCCATATTATATTAATATTATGTTCAAGCCTCAAGGTAATGAGTTCAAATATTATAAATTTCGTTGCAATACTTTTTTACTGCTACATTTAAACGTTCCATAAAAAAAGTTTAAATAAATACTAACTATTATGGTGAATAATGTTATGTTGATTATTAACTAACTGCAGTGGCCTTCAATTAGCATAATAATATCGTAGGCCGAATGTTTTTTTATTATGGATAGGTAGACAATTTTTGATCTTAAGAAATAATATTTAATCATTAAACCCTTTGATGTCCGTTTAATTTGGTCATGATTTTTCCCCCAAGTTTGTACCGAGTACAACTGTTATTTCCTCGAGCATTTTCGTTCGGCATCCATATTTCAATATTAAATATTAATAATTTAATGTAAGCAAATAATTAATTAATTGTAAATAGATTCTTTTTTTTATTTTTTTTATTTCGATAACTTCACGTTTTTTAAATATTTTGTTTTTTTTTGTTTTTAATGGTTCGATTAAATCGTTATTAACGTTTACGTTTATACAATATTATAGTTCGTATTATCATTATCACACTAACTATTGACTCGTAAAATATTATGAAAATGTCGAACATTTACATTTATAATTTTTTTTTACTGTAATGTGAATGTATACGTAATTTTAATATATACACTATACGTTTCGTCCTAACGTCGATATTATATTTATATTATGTGTATCCTAGTTGAATGGACTGATTACAATTCAATACATAACATTATACCTGCATCATACACGACCGATTTGTTTTTTAATTACTATATAAATATTTTGAATGAGCGTGTTATAGAAAAAAATAAAATAAAATACACAATTTCAATCACACCGGTAACGTATATGTTATAGTTTATATGTATTAGGTTCGAATTGAAAATACCTAATAAATGACGAAAACATTAAAACTATTTAAATAATCCCGGGATAGGACGTTGTGGTTACGATTTATTCCGTAATTCGATCCTTATACGAATAATGGCAGACACTTGAATTTTTTAATTTGAATACGGACGTTTAATAAGTTAATTTTATTTTTTACACGGTTTCACTAATCTACTGGCAAAACATCGGCGATCGGCAGTCGGTGGCGCCGATTCGGTATTGAAATGGTCATAGAATAGCGATTACCATCGCCTACCAATTTGGCTATATAATCTGGACCGTACAAGACTTCCCTATGCCTGCCCCTCTCCCAAAACGTTTATTTATATTTATCAAAATGTCTCGATATTGAAATTGTTGTAGTTTTACTCATTACGTAATCTGTATATTATTTGCATATTTTTTAGCACACATGTTTATCAGTGTTCCGGTGCTGTAAAATCTCATCTCCGAAATGACGAATTACGATGATTTCGAACTATTTTCCACTATATAACCCCACAGAATACAAATAAGACTCGTATGTTAAATATAATATGCGTTGATACACATTAGCCTCAAACAACAAATTGTAAACTATCGATATATTACTACAACCGTATTGAATATAATCTAACCTCTAACCTAACCTAATTTTAAATACACAGGATAGTAATCCTGTTCATTAACTACCACCACCCCGAAAATATGGTCCGGTCATGACCAGACACGAATCCCGTGTTCTCGACACCGTTGCCGGCGCTAACAAGCACCGATGAAGAGGTGTGGATTAACGATTTGCCGACTCCGAATACCAGAATGTCAAAAAAAAAAAAAATGTGTTTATTTTAATCTTGTCCGCTATATAAATTAACATAGGCTCCGTAATATAATATATTATAAAAAACAATACCGTGAGGGGGGGGGGGGTTAAACAATTCTTTTATACAATAGAAGCCGGATAATTGGAAGAAGAAATAAAATCGTTAACACACATTGTTGCATATTTTTTTTTGTTGGATATTATTTAGGTAATTATAAACATTAACAGGTCAACAGGTTTATTCGTCGTGTGTTTGTTCGTCACTCGCCACACCGCTAGTAGCATAATTCGTATAAGTACACATTTTGCAAATCATTTCGCTTATATATTATTCACTTTGGAATTTATTCACATATAATACCGTTACGGGTAATTGCGCTGGTGTTTTACGTTTTAAAATAGTTGAAGGCATCGGGTTTTTTTTGTTGACGACCGATTATAATTATTATTATTGTAATTCATTTCGTATTGGTTTTAGAGTAAAAACAATAAGCGCCTATTATAAAATTAAAATATAACGATATTTCAAAGTGGAAGACTTGCAAGACTCCGGTGCGTTTTTCTTTTTCATTATTCCGAATATAACTTTCAGAAAATAATAACGACCTTTTCGACTTGTTTAAACACGACCTGTAACTTTTAAACAATTTAATTTTTTTTTTTTTATTTACAAAACGTACCGTCCTTCACGCCGGAGAATATTATCTTATTTTAATTTTATCATTGGTGATTTAAAAAAAAAAAAAAAAATATCACACTATATCGCTTGTTAGATAAACAAAGTAGGCAAATGTCGGTGTGTCGTTCTCTTAAGTGCATATGTTCAACATAATAAAAAAAAAATGACTTTTTGTACAACTCAAAATGCCGTTCATATTTATTTTGTTGTAACAAGTAATTAATATTATCTACGCCTATTAATATTAACACGTTATTTTTACTATAGTCAATATGTATATATTACATACAAGAACCAATTACGATTGCAAATCGTACGGTACTCTATAAAATTACTGGATTTTACACTTTTACTCTAATAATTATATACCTGTACATACAGAGATGGGCGAAATACATCACTTCTTCGAATGTATCTCAAATACAAAATACAAAATGGATATAATGTGGGTACTGAAAATACGAAATACTTTTCAATTTAAATTTCGTTGGGGAATTTTTGTTTTAAAATTCTAATTCATTATGAGATTGTGTTGCATTTCTATCTATTTGTAGTAATATTAAAAGGAAATCGAATAACTCATTCCGTAACGTGACCGTTGTATTATCAGGGTTGAAACGTATAATAGTATAAAGTATATAGTATAAAACACGTATTATGCGTACGTATAAAACGTGAAAATCGTATAGTATAAAAATAAAATCCCTAATAAACAAAAATACATTTATGATTTAAACTATCAATGGAATAAGGGAATGTAAATTATAAATAGGCAATTGGGGGGGGGTGCTATGATTATCTTATCGCGAATGTATTTATAAGTCATTGTACTCGTGATATTTATAACGTTTTTATACTATTAAATTATAAGAGTATGTTGTACTATTTATATTTAGACTAAACAGGCCAATCAATGGAAATAGAAAAATACTTTTTATTTTATATATATATACAAAAAATATTCCATATTATCATTAACTCGGTAACATTTCAATTTTACTTTACAATATAAATATACTCGGTGTGTGTAGCAATATATTATTATTTTCTATTTAGATTAGCGCGCGAATGAATGAGAAAAGAAAATTGCTCACTTTTTTTTTTTATAATTTATAACTAATATATTTGTACTAAATATAAAAGAGCGTATATTGAGCGTACAATATTAACATACTCGCATATCGGGGGGGCGGAAGTGTAACCGAATTCAGGCAGGGAGATTGGAATTCTTCCACGCCTGAAAATATTTGTTGCTCCAATTAAATAACCAAACGGTATTCCAGCTGCCCTCGGCTATATAATTTTCATGTCTACAAAAGTATATTAACACTTTCAAATAATAATTGTTTTTTGTTCTACAGGTGCGTTTCCCATTACTGCCTACTTTTAACTTTTAGTATTAGTTAATTATTTCAAACACAATTCGATTGAACTTCGATAACTTGAAAAAAAAAATACACCTATGAGAAATAAAAGGCTTAGTTTTTAAATATACAATTTACCGTATCGTGCAATACAATTTACAATTAAACGGTTAAATTGTTCGGAAATCACTTCGAAACAATCGAAGTTTGAAAATTGAGAAGTCAATCGGCGGAATATCGTTATTATTCGAAACCTTTGAACCGGGCCGTCTGGAAAATTGCCGCAGTTTCCAGACCGGCCACCAACTATAATTTAATATACATAATAGATACAAATAAACGATTAATAATTACTCACAGCGGACAGTTGTCGTATGTAGAATTATGTAGACGATATTGGATTTGGTCGTATACGGTTATCGTGTATTATACGTCGGCGGCGTATTCAATTTCTGTTGTCGTTGGCGTGTTTCGATCGGACGACTGCAAGAAACGACGCGTTTCAAATGTGTTTTCCCGGTCCCAGAGATGCACGCATTGTTTTTTTCGCCTTTTCGGAACGCACGCACGTGTTTGTTCAAAAGTGGTGTTTATAGACGACGGGGATGCCGGAACGCGCTCGGACCACCGTTGGACCGCGAACAAAATACCAAAAATAAATTCAAAACGACCGCGATAACAGCGATAATGTTATTTCAATACGGCGGCAACGGTATTAACGTTGTTCGCATAATATTGAATAATATTTATTATTCGAGGAGAAACGCTAGGGAAAAAAAAATAAAAAAAATAATAATAATTATTTATCGCGGCCGGGAAGAACGGCAAGAAAAAAACGAAACCGTGAGTTTTCGCGGCGTCTCGGTGCGTGCCCGATAATGTCGAACGGCCGAAACAAAAAAAAAAAAGAAAATGTCGCGTGCGACGGGGGTCTCGTGGTCGGGGCACTACTACTGGCTGCGGCGTCGGCGTCGTCGTCGTCGTCGTCGTCGTCAGTCAGTCAGTCTCACGTCTCCGCTCTGTGGTATATTTGAATGGTTTGCGACAACGCAGGTAGGTAAACCGTCCGCCGTCGGGTTTCGAACTGAAATGAACGGGGCGCCGGACGCCGGGAAACCAGTTGCGAGCGGTACGAATATACGCTTTCCGGGATCGGACCGCCGGCGGCACAGCATGCGCGTTTTTTTTTTTTTTTTCCCGCCTGGTGTGAGCGTATCAAACGGGTGTACCTCTACCTATATATCGTAACGTGCGCGTGTGATTGCGCGCCATCGTATTTGATTTAATTAGCCGTAATTCACACGTCGTCGTATAATATTTTTATTAATAAGTGCGCGGCCCGCGGCAGTTTATTATCCCCTACCGCGCGCGCCGTGGCCGCCGACGTCCGGTCCGCGACACCGGAACACCTCTGGGTGGGTCGCCCGTTAATATAATATCGTTGTTTTATCATTTACTAGGGCCCGTGCGTTTAGTGCGGTGAAATTTTTTTTTTTTTTTTTTTTATAAACGTACTAAACACACAACGTAAAACGTACTGAAATTGGTGTTTTTATGTTTATTTCGATATTACCGATATTCCAGTATAAATAAAAATGTATTTATTTAAAAATTCTAAAACATTACCATAGAATTTTAATGCGGTTTGTTTTCTGTAATAATTCTATTCGTCCGAATCCGTTAACCAAACGAAACTAAACGACAATGGCCGTTCGTAGTTCACAGACGTCTGATGATACCTACTAAAATCATTAATCAACCGACTTAATCTGGAAATTCGTGAACGATATAAGCCCACAAATAACTAATCTACGTAATATTGACATATTTTATCGAAACCTTATATTTACCTAACCCGTATACAGCTTGTGTAAAATATAAATTCGACCGTATATATAGCCTTTGTAAAACAAAAAACAAAAAAAACATGCGTGTAAAGATGTTAATTGACGGGATTTGACGGTAAAAATACCGGAAAATGAACTCTAAAAAGGCAAATATGATTTAAAAATTAAAAACGTCAAACAATACAAAATCATAAGTCTCATAAATGAATTTGTTGTTGCGCAATTCAAATTATGCACTTAGAAAGCTACGTTTCGCGATCAGCTAAAAAATATGCACTTTCCTACAAATTCACAGCCCGAATTATTATAATATTTCAGTGTGAAAATAAAATTGAAAACATTTCGAAAATAATAAAACGTTACGGGGATATGATTATTAAAATATATTTGAATAATATTTCGCAACTAGCGAAATGTTATGCGAACGCCAATAAACATCGGTTGGCAGGCGAGGATCTTTTTTTCAAGAAATTATGTATACGCATAAATGATAATATCACTAATAGATTCGTAACGGTCAAATACCCGGTATTGAATTTAATCAATAATCACGGGCATATGGTGTTATAAAATATAACATTTTACGATCGGACATCGTTTGCCTTGAAGATGCCGCCGCCACCGCCGCCGGTCGGTTGTCTAAATAAATTACCGTTATTTTAATTTCAATTATATTATTATATAGATTCGGCGGGTCGACGGAGACAATTTTAATTTCGAAATCTCCCGTAATTGGGCGGCGGTGTCAATAAAGAATGTCCAACGGTTTTTTCCCGGCGTCTTGTGACACGTTCGTGAAGGAACTGGTCCTTTGAACAGACCCGCGGCCGGCTGGACCTTGGCCGCTCAAAGGATTTCAACGTCCGGATCTCATTCCGAGAACACTCCGTCTAACCTTCACTTATCTCTCTTATGAAAATCTTTCCTGACCAGAACTAGCCCCGGCTTACTATTATTTATTTGTTTACCAATCCTGGTTTATCTCATTTTTAGTAGAATTTGTGTAAATTTCGCTGGGGATAAGTTGAGCAGCATCTCGCACAACCTTAAAAAAAAAATGTAAAAAAACCAGGTAACATATATTCTCGCATAATTCTAGGGAGACGAGGTACGCTCCCACCAAAGTTCCGTTTATATAATATTTCCTCGTATAGATAAAAATGAAATGGAATTGATCCGTTTTTAAGGAAGACTCGTCGAAAATGTCCATAGTATACACTATACTTTCCTATTTTTCTAAGTTACACGAATTCTAAAAATAAATAGCCGCACAAATTCACACTAAATATTTGCCAAAAAAAATATAAACACTTCCACATGGTGTTTGTAAAACGAATTATTTCTCCTAGGTTATTAATATTATATGGGATTCTACTATACTTGGGCTGATCGTTGTTTAATTGTCACTCGAAAGTTTATCTGCGAATCTACTCTAATAATAATTATGATTGTATGATAACGCATTGTTTATAACAACACATCAAACAAAATATAGGTTTTCGTTTACGTTTATTTATGTACAACACGTGTCAACACGTATTAGTTTAGAAGTATCCGTTTTCGATTTAAACAAGCTTTGAACAACATCTTTTACTAATTTTACGTTACACAAAATTATAACATTTTAATATGTAATAGTGTTATAATTATTATAACAGTTTATAATTGATAACATTATACTCGTTTCCGCGTCACGTGTTACAAAATATTCTGAAAAAAACGTGTGACGTGCTATGAAATTTGTTTGGACAGTGGCGCCGGAACGATTTTTGAACCGTGGGAGCTGAACATTATGTACAAAGCATTTTTACTAAAATTAACGTGATTTAATAGTTTGAAAATTATTTCAGAAATACACATACAACATTTTTTTTAGTGAATAATCAAATTAAATATATTAAAAATGCTCTTTTAAGATACAATTTATTTTTTAATATCGATCCAATTTATTTGTCAACAAATTTAGTTTTGTTTTAAATCATTATTGTCCATATTCTCCAGAATGCCAACGATTCGATTGTTTCGAGTTTTGTTTTAATATTCAACATACAAATCATGGGGGACGAGTGAAACCTATATATTTTAACGGTGAGGGCATAGCCCCAAGGAATTGTACACATAGGGGCGATTTCCTCCATTTCCCCTGTTGCCATGGCGCCCTAGTTTCTGGATCTTTTATCAACCGTATCTTTTTTTATTAATACGGTGAACCCAAAATCCCCGCCATGGTTACTCGACTGATTTAAAATAATAAATATTAAAATAGACGGATATAGTACTTTCGCACCACGGGTGGGCACTTTTGTAAGTGGCAGGTTTGGAAAGTAGAATGTTATCTTAAGCTTAGTAGTAGTTTCCCTTTAAGAAACTATTTCGTGATTTTAGCCGGTGTTTTATCTGTGGTATTTGTATTCCATGCATAACATGTCCAATTTTGTTCTTTCCCAATCTGCATGTACCCCACGTCTTATATGAGGTGTTGCTATATGCCGGTTAATAAATATGTACAAGTTTTTTGCAACACCTATCTGAACAGAACATTGACGTTTGTTCGTACGTGCATCCATGTCATTGTTCAATTTTTTTTACTTTTGTTTGAAACTCGCATATTAATATTATCTATTCTATTGTTCTAGTTTAAGTAAGCAATTCTAAAGATTATAAAATCATAAAGATTATATTATTAAAATATTAAAATACTAAAAAAAAAAGAAGATAATTATAGTATTTCAAACTCCTACACGAGATCCATAAAAATGTAAAACTTAGTGAAATTTTATTAAAATATATGATAAAAAAAAGTGAAATATAGTTAATAATAAATAATCAATACTCTCGCCTTGCTACTACTGTTCTTGTTAAAGGTTACTGTTGAGCGAAAGATGCCGTGGCGGCACCAGAGGTGGGCCGCGACCCACTCTGAAATCTTCCCGGACCACGGCTGCTGGCCCACCCTGCATGATTCCATAATATTTTTGTATTGTATTACATCGTATTTTAAAATTTATAGAAATCCGTACAAATGTAGATATGTACATAGTTTTATTATGTTTTAGATTTAATTTAAAATATTTCATATCTAATAATTAAAAATGTTGTCCTTTAGAATCGATTAAATGGATTGGCGATGCAAAAATATAGACCCATAGATCCTATATTGAATGGATTGGCTCTAAAACCAATAAGGCCGGCTTGCTTGTTATAGTATTTTAAAATAAAAAAATTAGATAAATTAAAAAAAAAAAAAACGATTGATGGCAGGTTTGTGGTTATTTTTTTCCCCTTCGATTATTTGTAATTCGAAAGACGATGACCCGGCCGCCATCCCAACGACCCAGTGCTAATTGCCGTCGGCGGACGGGAGTTGGCGGCGGCGGCGGCGGCGGCGGCGGCGGCGGCGATGTTTGACAGCACGTGTGAATCGAATTTTCACACATTCCGAACGCGAAAAAAATTACACTATAATATATTATAATAATAATAATACGACGGACTGTTATTTAAACGGTCGGAATTCCGGTTAAACACTCCGGGCTATATAGATATATATTCATGAACATTATACAAATAAGCTATTAGCCAACCGTCAACTAGGTCGCGGGATACGGGGGTCCCCGTAGTAGTTCATCGTCGGTGTTTTCGCTGTGAACGCGTATTATATAATTATTATTATTATTTTTATAATAATAATAATAATAATAATAATGTCATATTGTAGTTATATTGTCGTATCCTACGCTCGGGCCCGCAGGATGAGGAAATGGCCAATCTGTGGACCCCGCATGCGAAAAATTTAAAAATCCCACCCGTCTTAAATGGCTGTGCGCGCGTAATATAATTCCGTGTCGGAGCGATAGGCCGGCGAGCCCTCCTCCGCCCACCGGTCGTCGTGTCGGTTTCGATCGTTCCGTCGGCACCTTCATCACTACGCAATTATATCGGAATCATTTTCGAACGCAAATATTATTATTAAATATTACATTTTTTTTTTTTTTTCTGTTGCTTTTTTCGTCGTAATAATCCCGGTATAACGATATTATTTTTCAATATTTTACTTGTATTCCGTATAATAATCGCACGTCGAATAGCAACCTACTACTCTACATTCTCAACGCAGATTCTAAAACAAAAAAAAAAAATAATAGTTTTCTAAAAATTATTATACATTGTATTGTATTATTATTATGACAATACATAATATTTCTAGTTGTTTATTAGCCTAATAAGTAGTAACAACTAAAAAAAAAAAAAAACCTTATAACATTACGAAAGTGTTTTCGTGTATAACACGGACATAATAATTATATATCTCGGAAAGTATTCATTTTTTTTTTTTTTTTTTTTTTTTGTGACAATTTTTTAGACAATATTACATTGCCGACATTTATTGTCGCCCTTATTTTTGGAGGTGAAACCATAGTGAGATGCCACTTTGGATTTTCAAATGACATCATATGTTTTCAACAACAAATATTAATAAAACTATTTGACATTTCGAATCATTTGATTATCGTAATCAAAGTTAGATAAATTTTGCGAGCGATAATTGTAATAATTATCACTAATCATGACTAATGATGACTAATTGAGATGGGTGGTACCTTATTTTGTATCTACATACTACATGGCATGGTATCCATAGTACATACCGTTCACTCGTTTTACTAATAACTTATTTATATTTTATATAGATTCATACTAAAATCATACCGGTACTACCCCGATCGAGATTCAAGACTTTCGTAAAAATAGTGATATATCGTTCGCGGCTATGACAATGGTACATTAATATTATTACCGCTGTTGCAGATATAAGAACCGTGATTCCTACATGCGGTCTCGTTTAACGTTAACAACGAAAAAAAACTTAATTTAAATCGTTTTATGGTTCATCATTTCGGTTTATCACATTTTAAACATTTCAATTACCGTTATGTCCACCGTGTATTACGGGGTTAGGGACAAAAAGGACATTTTGAATCTATTATCATATATACCAGTGGTGTAGCCATGGCCACGTCGGGTTTGTTTTTTTTCCAATCCTCTCGCCCACATTGAGAAACGCCAGCATATTTACGGATTTCGATTGGTTTTGTTGGTTGGTGTATTCAAGTAAAGCGAGTGGAGTGGGTGATAACAATAGTAACAATTCTCGACGCCTTAGGTGAACATAGTTCGAAATTATGCCACTTGTAGTATATTTAATTGTATTTAATTATGTATTAAGGTTTAGATTTTAAGCGAACGTATTATTATATTTATAGCATATACTCTAATTAATATATATGCAATTACATAGGCATCGTAGGCAGACACTTATATGTAGCAGATAAAACTACTATTTTTTTTTTTAAGCGCCCACCACTTCACCTATAAAAAATTAGGCGTATAACAACCATTGCCGAATCTGCAAATTATGTCACCCGGGCTATAACGTAATATTAACGTTCCTATAAGTTACAAAAAAATAAAAAAAATCACCTAAAATGTGTCAAAATACTGTTGAAATTTGCGTTCCTCTATGATTGAGTCCCGAGCCTCGGATTCCCCTACTCTTTAAATCCGGTGCCGATAACAACATATGCCCAAACAGAAAATTAAAATGTATTATACATTTATAATACACCGATCAACAAGAATCGCCGTGCGAAATATTATTCGACTATTATTTTATCATTTTTCCAAGTGAAAGAACATTTTCGGTACCCGCCTACCTAAAAAAAAAAAAAAAAAAAACAATAAAAAATCCATGTGCGCCTAAATAGCCCTGCAACAAGCCGTGAGCACGCATATCAGTAGTTGTACGACAATATTATTATAACAGTTGAAATCATTTATCCCGTGACAATATAATAGTGTCAGGTTTTAATAGTCTGTAATCATCGTATCATTCGTATGCAGTTTACGATTAATTCATTAACGCTTAATGATAGTCTTCTGACCACACAGCATTTGAACACCGACTATTAGCTGAATCACATTTGTGCATACAATTGTAATGCACTATGATTTATTATAATCCGCAGGGTAATATTGTCTGGGTAAAATATTAATCGGAACAATCTTTTATTCTGCGTTTTTTTATTATTTTTTTATTTTGTCGTTTAATCGGAATCCCGTGATTAAAACCGCCAACAGTTTCGGTTTTGCAAAAAATTAGGTTACGGTTTGGTAACCGGTTTGAAAATATCGAAAAATAACGGTTTAACCGGATAAAAATCGGTTTCAGTCCCTATCGGAATCCTCCCTGCCCGCCGCATAATTAATATCCTACAAAATTATTTAATTCATTAATGCCAAGAAAAA
This sequence comes from Tuberolachnus salignus, assembly GCA_956483605.1. NCBI lineage: Eukaryota > Metazoa > Arthropoda > Insecta > Hemiptera > Aphididae > Tuberolachnus > Tuberolachnus salignus. The sequence goes on along the minus strand of OY101433.1, from coordinate 5,444,564 downwards.
AATGTTCTGGTTAAATCGTTTACAAAATTGCACATAGATAAACCCATCGTTCCATTATGATCCATACGCACCTGTTGGCTGTTACTATTGTCCGCTGGAATATGAAAAATGTATTTTGTTTCGCCTATTTACAACCAAATTAATCAAAGGAACCCAGCAATAAACATAAAACAAAAAAAAAAAAATTGCGATTTTCGTATATTCAAACGTACAAAATTCGTGCGCGAGCCGCCTGATTTAAATGGCCAATTTCGAGAAATTTAAAAATCCGGTTCCGAGATGCAAAAGCGGACCCGTTCGTCCGTTTCTGTACGGATATGTTCAGACCTGAACATTCGGCTGTGGACAGTATTATTATACAGTAGCTTTTATGTGATAGATAATGTCAATCAAATAAAGTACTATGGTGTTTAATATTAAATAAAAAAAAAAATAAAAAAACAACCAACACATAATAATTTCCAATTGAAACACCGTGATGTTTAAACTACGAGCGGCGAGTGGTTAAACGATAAAAATTGTCTTTTCGGTCGATTTATTTTAATAGTAAAATTATTTACTTCCGTGATAATATAATATAGTATTGCCCCGGCTTTTTTTTTTTTTTTTTGATATTTTATCTGTGACCAAAAAAACCATCACTGTACATTTCTTCTCGTAGACCGGTTTGGCTTTATAGCCAGTTTGACATGTTACCATTTTAGTCGTGCAACAAACGCAACGATTAGAAACCAAGAAAAATCGTAACCGATTCGTATTATACGAACACGTCCCGAATAATTTCTACTTGTCGGCTCAGACTATCTATACTTTTTTTTTTAAACGATTTAATAGACCCGTAAAATGAGTTGCCTTGTATCACTTAAAGACTATTCCGACTCAGTCATATAAACCAATCGTGTATGTTTATCGTTCTTATTATAACTACCGAAAACTATTTGTTTTTGTGAAAAATCATTAATTCATAATACAACGTATTATATACGTAGATTTTGTTATTGTGAATTATCATCTGGAAAAGGGGTAGCGGTGCGTAAAATTATTATTTTACAACAGGTACGAAACCGGTATATAATCTTCCAAAAAACGATATTCCTAGTGAATTTAAAAATATTATAATTCAATATAACAGTTTACTACGTTGTATATATAAAAAACAAATTATAATCTCGTATTTATATTGTGCGGGCCATTTCCGATGATTTATTCTATTTTATTTTTTTTTTTCCCCCCAAAAACTACAATTTTGTCTGAACCACGGGAGGCAATGGCCCTTAAAGAAAAATTCCCCGGGGACTAAGCCGCTCCTCTATTAAAATACATAGGTCGTACCCCATAATTTGTATGTTGAATATTAAAACATAACTCAAAACAATTGGATAATCGTTGACATTGGAAAAATGGTTTAAAACAATCAAACAACAACAACAAAAAAAACTATTAAAAGAGAAACTTTTCGACAAATAAATTGGAGAAATATTAAAAATATGTTTCTGAATCAACTTTTAGATTTTTAAATTACTTAACTTTCGGTAAGAATATTTTACACATTTATTCAGCGCCCTCGGTTCGAAAATCGTTCGAGCGCTACTGATAAAGTAATAAACATACGTATTATACTAAATTTTTAAAATAGCAAGATTATAGTACAATTGTTTTTTTTTTATAAATTAGAGACATTGTTTGATCCCGTATAAATAAATATTAAATATATTATACTTTTGGATTCTGAGCGTAGCGAAAAATGTATTAGTTTTGCTGTGTGCTTTTTTCTCTCTCTGCGAACGATTTTTCTATCGAAAATGTTTGCGCCAATCAAAAAACGATAAGGGAACTTTTTTTTTGAATTTCGGACCTAGTTTACAAATTGTGCGATTATTTTTATTGATTTGCCTAATAGTTTGCTTAAAAATTGAGGGGGGAGGGGTAAACGGGCAAAAATGTTTTTCTATTATTTTCGATTTTGTTTTTTTGTTATTCAGTTAAAAATAATCGTACAAAGTTGAAATTTTCACCGAATGCTTATAGTTACCCATTTTTATAGACGCGGTCGAATTTTCGACGAGTTAAATTCTATATTATACGAGTATTATGAAATTACGAAACAATTATTTAATTATTGTACTTGATCGACTGAAAAAGAAAAAAAAACTGCCGTTTTTTATTTTATGACTAAAATGCTCGTATCCGTATTGGTTTAAGTATTTCTACGTTTTCGTATAATTTATATGTATATATATATATAGTTTTGAATATGAAAATTCTAATCGTCCGGCCGATTACAATTATAATAAAATAAATAAATTGTCATAATTATATAGCGATATACGGTATCAAGGTTATTTCAATTTGTCCGACGTGCGATTAACGAAATCGTACGAATAATAATACAACAAAAATTAGCCAATTATATTACACATATACATACGTACAACTCGTAAATACTGAACTTGCTCCCTCGTCGGGCAAACAAAACACGGTACGTGTTATACGTATACAAATTATTTTTCAACGATACTGAACGATGGGAATCTTCACGCCACAAGCCAGTTAAGTATACGTCAAATTTAATCCAACGTAGTATAGTTGGATTGCCGAAAACGGGCGAAATATGGTCAAATAAGTTAACTAGATCGGGTCTCGGGTTAAATAAACAAAAAAAAAAAAAAATAGCCTTTAGTTAAATAAATACATTTGAAACATTTGTTTCAATATTTAATGTCTACAATAGTTTGAAATCGTAAAAATAAACTTAATCTGAAATCGGATTATCACGGAACCCACGTGCAATCATCGCCACCGTCAACACGTTAACTTAACTTATGGCACGTTTACGAACATAATTATGCATTATTATTATTAACTTGAAAAATGCACGTAAATTAAACGAAAAAAAAAAAAAACTAGTTGAGTTTTAAAACTTTAAAAAATAATTTAACTATAAAACTGCTTGCCATTGCGGCGTATGTGTGACGATTATATAATAATAATAGGCATTAAATAATCAGAAAAATCAGCATAATCAACAATTGAAAAAGACGAAGGCGACTAATTCATTAAAAATGATACAGTTTTGTTCTAAAAGTTTCAGCATAAGTGCCACCGAGTTAAATTTGTTGACAACGGCTTGGGAACGGTTGTACCGGGTCATTTTATTTGAATTTATTTCCGATAAAAATATAGGAAGTTACAAAAAAAAAAAAAAAAAATAATCATTAAAATTCGTCAAATATATAAATTTTAAAACGTTTCCCTCCCCCCCCCCCTGAACAATTGTCAAAAACATCGCTTACGTCCTTTTGTCTATCGCGGCTGGATATGTTCTCGAATTATAAAGTTTCCTCATACTATAGGCACTCATTTATTATGTATTCTATAAGGTGTGTTGTATTGTGCAACTAAAATTCAATTATTGTTATAACGCGTATAACACGCTGTTTCTTTTGTGGCGAAAATATTTCGTTAATCGTCATTGCAGTATTGGCAGGCCGTAGCACTCCGGCGATATTCGTACATTCCGGTTTAATTTCGTATCACACCAAGGTAAAAAAAAAAAAAAAAAAATATTGTAAAAATTATGTAATATTTACCATTTACGTACAGAAAATAGGCGTTTTACGTGCAGGCACTTGTACAAAACGACTCGAACTCCAGTAATGAATATATAGATTATGGATACCTACTGTAGAATCCTGATCTCGGCGGCGGTGTGACGAGTGTTCAAAATTAAACTCAAATTTAATGTTAAAGATTAAAAAAAAAAAAAAAAAAAATAGGAGCACGATTTATGTAAGTACCCCTAATAATACAATTCAATAACATGTTTTTTTTTTCTGCGCGTTTCTATTCATTTTCTTGTACCTTAAATGCATACGGAACATAATTTATCATAATTATTATTAAAAAAAAAAAACAAAACAATTATTGTTTATACCAACTCATAGTGTAAAACAATGAAATAAATGTCAAAAAAAGATGAACGTACAATAATACAAATGATATAAAAACTATAAAGAAAAAACTGGAATATTTTGTACAGGTTGAGTGTACTTACGATACACGCAATCTAAATGGGACGCGTCGGGACTAATGTGATCCAGGGCATAATTAAGAGAGATAAATCCCCCGCCGTCAGTCTTTTTGATGAACATAAAATAATTACAATGACAATTAAACATAAAACCGAATACATAAAAAATAAAAAATATTAAGTTTAAAGAGTCTACAATATTCATTTTCTAACTACAATTTGTAATGATATTTCCAATAGGCCCGGGAAATTGAATCTAATTTTATAACTATATGTTACTTTAATCTATAATATTATTATAAATATATTTGCCGACGTGCAAAATACAGTTAATACGATTATGGCCACACATGCCGATGATACTGCAATCCTCTCTCCCGGTAACCACCCGGTATAAACCTTCACTTAAATCTAATTGAAAACTGGTCATCTAATAAATGGCGAATCCAAATCGATCCCGAGAAATCGGCTCATGTAAATTTCACTTAAAAAAAAAAAAAAAAAATGTATTTCCTTCACAGAGTTTCCAAGGATCTCATATATACCGACTTCTTCAGATGCAAAATATCTAGGTATTATTCTGGACTATAGGCTAACCTGGGGCCGTAATTTAAAAACCATCAGGAAAAAACTAAACAGTCGACTGCTACATCTCCTTCGATCAATCTTCAAGCCAAAGTTGACTATACACACCAAAAATATTGTATACGAATCACTTCTAAGACCCGCGTGGGCTTATGCTAATTCAGATTTGGGGATGTGCCAAATCCGCGCAAATCCGTTCCAATCAATAGCCCCTTCGAATCGTCACTTCTGCCCCCTGGTACATATCCAATGACACGCTCCACAACGGTTTAAAAATCAAAACAGTACGGCAACTAGCGCACATCCACGACTCCAGACTCCATTCCAAATTATCAATTCACCCAAACCCTATAATTTCTTCCGCACTCTCGTGTAAATCTCTCCCTGGCAATCCGACGCGTCGTCTGAAACGCCAATGGTGCAGAGACTTACCCTAACTAGTACATTAAAATAAAATTCACCTTGGGTCCCGTCACTGGATGGCCTCCCTCCTCACATTATCGTAATTCTTTATCATTACATTTGCTTATTATAGAGCGTAGCATAGATTACGAATTTTTCTTTAAGTAAAAAAAAAAAAAAAAAAATGTAAATACTTATTTAATAGAGTAATCAGGCGCGCGCGCCCAGGATTTTTGTTTGATGAGGGGGGGGGCCTTAACATTTTTCCTATTTTACTTACACACAAGTAAACAATTGAAAACAAACACCTAACCAGCTTTTAAATTAGCATCCTTATGATAATTTAAATTTCCGTGTTTTTTGAATAGTACCCTTTTTTTTTTTTTTTTTAACAAATGTACGAAGTGATCGGTTGGAACTATAACCAGCCTAACCTAACCTAACCTTCGATTTATGAATATGTTAGCCATTTTGTAAAACTTAAAAATGTTTTCTTTCTCGTTGAGTTTTTCTATCGACAAATAATCATATGTCGTAAGAAGACGAACTGTCATAATTATTACCAACAATATCAGATGTTGACGGTGAAACACAATTAGTTCTAAAGGATCGGGCGGACTTTTAGAATTTTCGGTCTAATACTGATACAGTTGAGTAGAGTGTTTTACTAGTACCAGCTGATGTGTGTTTTATACAGTTTTTTTCCACACTGTGTACATACGTATTCAACACAACGGGCAACAGAACGGACTGAATTGTCCAAACGTGATTTTCACGCCACAGACAGCCATAAATTATTATTATTGTTATCGCAGTTATCAATCAGAGCCGATCCAACGTAATCACTAGTACCTATAATTTTTATTTTTTTATTTTTTTTAACTTTATTTTACAAACAAACACTCTGCAATTCAATTATTACAATAAGCTTGTATGCGGATATAATTTATGGCATGAGACACGTGAGAATAGTAGCTATCCCCTTTGGCCTATGGCGACGCTTTATAACTGAATTTGTTGTTTAATTCAGATTCAAATTTTTTTTTATTGATTTAAGCCACGACATCACTTCTTCTTTAGCCTGCGATGGGGATAACCAGGAACGGTGTCTGAGTTTAGTGCCGGTATTACGGGATTTGTATGGTTTGTTAGTCGGGAGCGGAATCGTTTCACTCAGTACTTTGGCGGTGTTAATTTGTATGTCGGTATGAAGGGTGAGACTTGAAGTACAGATTGGGGGGAAGGGGCATTTGTGATTATACGAAGAGTTATGGATAGAAAAGTTTGAATTTGATTTTTTGGCTGCCCCCCCTAAAGTTGGATGCCGTACGTCTAAATGGGCATCGATAGAGTTTTGTTTTTATGCTGAGTTTAGAATGTTTACCGATTAAGTAACGGAGAGATTTGCTTTTAACATGGTTAGACGTTGACCAAATATTAAGTCTAAGTAGCGAGAGCTTGTGGACTTTGGGATATTGTGATTGTTTAAGGTGTCAGGTGGTATTATTCCTCGTCTTAAGGTGAAGGGCCGAACGTGTAGATTTTTATTTTCCATTTAGTGTACCAGAATGCCTAAATGATTTTGTTGGTTATAACCAGCAGTCATTGGGTCTTCGTTTGAGGAAATAGATTATTTTATTATCGGCAAAATTCGCAACGGAAGTGTGAACCTGTAAATCCAAAAATAATTTTCAACGAAACAAGCGTTCGGCGATTGCCACAAACCTTATTACGTACTGTTGAACTATTAACGTGTATCAAACATAATAATACAATTTGGAGAAAAAAAAACATCATTAGTTTAGCGGGTGCCACTCAGAATCGTTTTGTTTCGATTTCAATGATTATTGGTCGACGCTTTCAGTAGATATACTAAATTACCATACTAAAATACAAAATTTAAATATAAAAATGAACAAAACTGGCGTTCCGCATTATTCGTCTGCCTGTGTTCAAAATGTCTGAATTCCGAGTGCCATAGATTTGGCTGTACTGTGTACGTATAATTATAATATGATAAACGTAAGTGTTTGTCTGTGATGTACACGGTTTTTTAAAATACAAAGACGAATTATTATTACGGCATTATTTGCAAATACAATAGTTTTCCAACAATAAAACACACAAATATAATTGCGTTAAAAAGTATAAAATTGAATTGGTATATTTTTTTTTATAAAAAAACATACATGCATTTCTTTAGCGTAATTTTATTATAAACTATGTTTAACGTCAAATAGTAAATACATTTGTTACAAACATTTTCAATGGTAAAAATAATGTTTTAGAGATCATAATTTTTCAACAAACACAATTATAGAAACGCGACACACAGAAGTATATAAAATTGATATTTAATAAATATACATAATATGTGTATCTACAGTATTGTAATATTCTAAAATATATGAGAAAAACAGATAAACACACAATAAACTATGGTAAAAAAAAAAAAATTATCTAACAATGTACAGTTGCATATGAATAAAAAGGGTAAAACAACGGATTTTGATTAAATTATACTATATAGGTACTTAATGTTATCTTATTATTATTTATATGTATTATTTAGTTGAAGTTAAGTTAGTTTAACAATAATAAATCAGTTAAAAACTAAATTTAATACATTTTCTTACTAAACCAATTCTAAAACCTAGAGAATTCTTTTTTTTTTTTTTTTTTTTTTTTATTAAATTATCAGCAATACTAACTAATATGAATAAAATATTAAAATTAGTTATTTAAGTTACATTTCAGTACACATGTATTAGAAAAAAAAAAAGGTGCAATTATTAAATTATGTCAGCGATTCAGGTCTTGATTTTAATTTGAAAATGGTGATGTATATTTACATATTTTTGTTCGCATTTATTTATTTTATAAAGCAAAAAATATATGCAATACTATTTTTGGACTAAACACTCACATACCCTACTATTTTGGAACATCTCATTTTAAACAAGATTCAAATTATCTACTTAAAACACAAAACACTCTCTAACACACACAACCATATATATTAATTTAGGTATTTCTTAAAATAAATTTAAAGTAGCCTTAATCAAAATTACAAGCAATAACCATAGTGATAATAATGATAAAAATGCATATTAAATTATAGTAAAGTCAAAATATACGTCTGAATTAAACTGAACATTAATTTTTAAACCATTTGTACTATATGCTTCTAGAAAAATTTTTTTTTTTTATACTAACGTCGCTTCACCTATTTTAATGAAATGCCTATGGAATCCGGCGGTAGCTTTGGTTTATACTGATAATATTATGCGGATACACCATTTAAGTAAAACTAATTTCAATAAGTGACAGTCTCACAGTGTGACGATAACCTTAATCAAAATATACCCAAATGAAACAACAAAAAGTATTCTTGATAGGTATGAAAATAATTTTAAAGTCTAAAAAATATACAAATAAACTTGTAAAAATATTACAATTAATTTTAAAAGTATTAGAATACATGATATATTTCAGTGATACATTAACTAGGATACTTTATAAGATACACGCACACTCAGGACTGTATTGGAGGGAATACGGGGGTAGGTATATGGCAATATCTATTTTTCATTTTCGCATACACCCATAACAAAATCATTATTTATGGGTACTTATACGGCCATAAAATAATTAATTATGCTGCATATCAAGTAGAAAATCATCGGCCGTTTTATTCTGTGACTAGGATGACATAAAGCAATACATTTATATACTTTATTCAAATTGGGAATAATTCATTTCCTAACAAATTATTATTATTATTATTTTATACTTTATTTTATTAGGGCTTTAACAGCAGGGACATTAATAGCCCATTATTTAAATTATTATTATTACTGCTATCATTTTTAATAACATTGTTTTAAATTCGATACTGGGGTTACCTAATTTAAAAAAAAGAGAGATGTTCACCCAATCTTTTTTTTAGGTAGCATGGGAAACATTTTGGGCTACAGATATATTTATTTTAGGAGGGCCAAAAATTTGTTTTCTCCCGATTAAGAAAAAATGTGCACACACACATGGATTTATTTCCGAATACAGCACTGTATAGTGTATACACTACAAATGGATTAAATAACATGCATATTTAAGAGGATATCACACACGCACATTCGATTAAAAAACAGGTTTTACACAAACACAGTTTAACATACCTACGAGAAATTAAAAATGTTCACACCGTGTACAAGAGAATTTATTTTCATCTGTGACAATGATTTTATTTTTTTGATAAAATTATTAAAACACCTGTGAGCGACAGAGCTCCGTGACTAAAGTCAAGATTTCCCAAACTGTTTGTATTATAGAAATATTTTTTGTAAATTAATAAATAACTGAATTATTACTATATTATTACCATAATTTTACAATACTTTACTATGCTACTTATACTTAAAAAAAACAAGGTAAAATTTTAGCATAAAAATGGCGGGGAGGGGGGCATTGTAACACCCAAAAGATGCATCTTTGAAACTAACACAAGATATACACAAAATTGTATTTCACTAACTTAATTTAGGGGTCTGTAGATGTTTAAATAAAAAAAAAACAACTCTCCCTACAGTAACAACACACTGAAGTACATAAGTTGAAATTTAACATAACATTTATTGCTTCAATCCACTTATAAAACAACTCTTAGTTCCAGAGATTGTGATCAATCTAAATCAATATAAATATTAGTATCTACTAATTGCAATGTATTGTGTCTGGTATTTATACATTATTTTTCCTACTAGCCAAAGCTAATCTTCTCACACCTCTGAAAAAATGATCATAATCTCTGGAACTAAGAGTTGTTTTATAAGTGGATTGAAGCAATAAATGTTATGTTAAATTTCAACAAATGTACTTCAGTTTGTTGTTACCGTAGGGAGAGTTGTTCACTACTTTCGAAAAAAATTAAACAATAAAGGAAGTTATTAAATTTTAAATAACTTTAATATGTTAGTGTTTTTTTTTAGTATAATAAAATAAAATTAAAATGTTAGTCACAGGTTATGTTCTCTTAATTATAAAGTAAAAAAAATCCAAATACCTATTTAATTTGAGTTTTGATTTTAGTCAGTGAATTTGTTTAACGCGAGTTTTATTGAAATGTCATCGCTACACAACAAATTAAATGATACGGTTTAAAAATTATTTGAAATTAAATTTTGTATGGATAAATCACCATTTAATAATTGAGTGTGTATTGTCCTGTTACACAAACGTGTCTAAAAGATAAACTAATAACTATTGCACAAGAATGTTTTGAGCAATTAAAGAATTGCCATATCAATTGTAATTAAAAAAAAAAAATGTACAATAATAAAATAATAGTAAAAATAATAATGAAAATATGTCATACTTTCGTTAATAATAGTATTACTTAATTATGATGTTAAAATTATGAAAAAAATAAATAATGATTATTTAAAGGAACCAAATAATAAACAAAATATATGTTTAAGTGTAACAGTATACTTGTTCATTTATAGGGGAATTAGGTTGATTAAATCTCCTTTGGGCTGAATCATTGATTTAGGAAAATATTCACATAATTTCTCAAACAGACTATAGCGCCGCTCGTGTATGTACTTACTGACATCGCCTAGTTGGTTGTCATCTTTGAATAACAAAGTAGCAGTTGCCTGAAACTAAACTTTTGTAACTTAAAAAACATTCAAACATACATTTTTTAATACTATTTTTAGGTAATAATATTTGTATACAGAAAATTTCCTGCATATTTTTATTATTGGATAATAATTGCTATACATATTGATAAAATTGGAATTATCTAAATTTTTTACTTGACTAAAAAGACTAAACAGACTTTGCAAAAATGTTTTACTTACATCTCGAGTTTGCTCTTCATTAGTGTGATCAATTAGTTCTGATACAGATGTTTGTAAGAACTTCATGGCAGCTACTTTATCTTTTGATTTCATTTCTTGGAATCTATACACCGAAATAAGAATATTGCAGAGAACTATTACAGACAGAATTAACAATTACCTCAATTTACGGATCAACAGTTTGCACCGGCTGCTAAGTTCTTGGTTTGTGCATCTGTAAATTTTTAGTTCCCAAAAATCATCAAGTCTTAAATTCTGAGCATCAGCTTTCCCAGGATTGCCACCAAATAAATAGTGTGTCTAAATATGATTAAGACTCATTAAAACCAAATTTAAAAATTAACTGTTGATTGTTAAAAAAAACCAACAAATTGAGGTACATACCTTATTTTTTTGATTATATACTAATTGATATGCAAAACGAGGACATGGTTCCAAGTGTTGCATTTTATTCCAATATTTTTCATCAGAGTTGTGATTCTTATAGATACACATCCTGTAGAAAAATAAACATTTTTTTATTATATATACAAACACCAAATGAGTTATTGAAGTTTATCTAATTTAATATATACACTGGCATCAGTGTATGGTAAAATAAAATAAAAAAGTTAGTCATTATTGGTATTTTATAAATAATCGTTACACTTCTTAACCCTCGTACTGAATAGTGTTAGTAAGTGATCACTATTATGGGGAGAAATTGGGAAGATAGAATATATATATATATATATATATATATAAGGTAATTTAGTTCATATACTGTATTTAATAGGACAGTAAATTATTGTAAACAAAACAAATTCTGAATGGAGTTGGGTTAAACATATTTAAAAAAATTATATTAATTTGCGATTACATAAAAAATTACAATTGTTATGTTTTTAATGCATTTTTGAGCACCAAGCCAAACAATTTTTATAACCAAAAAAACTTCAGAGTTCTAATTAGCTCAACAATTTGTAAAATTGTCTTTATGTTTATTTCATAGTTAATTATAACACGAAACATAATTAATTTTAACAGAAACTGTTAATGCATAAATATTCTCATTTTCACCCCTTATTAACAAAAACCAAGGAAAGTAAAAAATTGACCTCTCAATACATCAACTAGACAAAATTTGCTAGCATAAATCATCCCTGAAGTTGATGCTTGTAACATTTCTGGTCAAAAAAAAAAAAAAAAAAATCATACCATATTAAAACTATTACTTTCCTTTACAGCTACACGCAGAGTCTTAAACAATAACTCAACAGTACATACAAAAATATATACAAATATTACCATTTATTTTGTTTGATGAAATACACCCAAAATGCATTCTGAACTTTATCCTCTTTGCGTTCCTTATCTCTGCTAAGACTCTTTATTTATAATTAAATAACAAAAACAAATAAATATACTGTTAGTTCATTTAAACAACTTGTGTTAGATATTTTAAATAAATAATATTTCTTACAGATAAAATGTATATTTCGTCGTGTTCTATGTCAATAGTAGCACGTTGTGTGTAGCCCATAGGCGGCTTTTCGCTGGTGGATGGCATTGGCATAGGTTGTGTTATTCCTGTTTCAATATCATACCATAAGAATTCTGGATCGTTTTGTGCCCATCTCTGTCGCTGGCCACCAAATATATATATCCGTCTCAATTTCTGGTAATCGAAAAACACACTATTAGTAAAAATATGTATAGCGTTAATATATGTATAAAAAAACAATATACCGAATGCAATAAAATACAATGTCCACCACGTGATGCTACTGTCTGCGGGTTGTGTGTTAAAAGTCCGTCTCTGACTTTGATCTCGTAGAATGTGTCAGGTAAAATGCAAGTCCATGTATTGGTGGGGACATGGTATTTATAAAACCCTGAGAAATCAGGATTATTTTTTTGGGATTCAGATTGAGTACATCTAAAAAATAATAATAATTATTAATAACTTATCTTTTTTGGGAAAATATGAGTTAAATACTAACCTGGAAGGAGACGAAACGACACGACCACCAAATACATACATAGAGCATGATAGGGAATCCATAACCATTTGATGATCAAACAATAATTTTGGTCCGCCCATTACATTTGTGTCTGCGCACACTAAAGTCCAAATATTCTGTTCAATGTCATAAACATAAAAGTCACTCTAAAAAAAAAAAAAAAAACACATTGCCAATAATAAGAAAAATTTATATAAAACAAATGAAATATTAATAATTATACCTGAGGGTAGTCACCAACAAACGATTGGACTTCACAATATCTTCCCAAAACAAAAATGTGTTTCCTTTCTTCATCTATACACATTTTGTGACATGATCGAGGACTTGGTCCACCCTATGTAAAATAAAGAACAAAATTAGTACAAAAACAATCTAATTTTATATAATTATTTACTGATAAAACTAAATAATAATATTATAATATTACTTGTGCTTCTACATTAGTCGCAACACAATCCCATGTACTAATCGCAATGTTAAAGCTCCACAAATCAGACAAATCCTTGTATCCGTCCCATCCTCCGAGCAAGTATACTATGCCATTAGTTGAATCCATACACATCTGATGACCTCCACGCATACATGGTCTCTTTTTATTTTCATTATTGTACTCTTTAACTAATTTCCAAATAGGTTTGAAACTTTGACTGTCAATATAACTTTCCAATAAACCATCTAGAAGAATAATATTCCAAGTTACCAACAGACATGGTGTGGTTCCCAACATTTAAACAATTTACCATTTATCGCATTATCCATTATGGTTTCTGCATACTCATAATTACCATTTTTCACTATTGTTTCGTATAGTTGTGATAAAAACGGATGCTCTAGAGATATGTTTGAATTGTGCAAGAGAGCATTTGCAGCAAAGTCATAATGATTTCGACGGAAGTGTTTAAGACATAACTTGATTAATAATTCTTCGCGGAACTAGTAACATAAAATTAATTTTATATTTTTGAAAATTAAACAACAGTGTGGGCAGTTTAAGGTTTAATTTACTTGATAGAATTTAGTTATTTCGCTGGCCATTACATTAGGTTCATCGATACCATGCAATTCGACGTACCAAACGCTATAATTAAAATTTGAACCCCAAGATTCAAGAGGTTCCAATTTAATATAACGCAAGGGTATCGTAGCACTATTGTCTAAAGTGTGACGTAAATTAAATGTTTCTAATTCAGTATTGTTATTGAGACCGCTGAAACAAAGTAAAGAAAATTAAACAAATTAATAACACTAAAAAAAGTAATAAGACAAAAAAAAAGAGGTATTTCAGAGTAGGTAAATATATAAAAAATACATATAATTCGTTTTACCTATAGAGCAATTCAATTTTTGTATCATCTTCTAATCCACCGTAAACTTTGAACTTCTTTAAATTGCATACGTGTGGTCGGTCATATTTTCCAAACTTTATGTACTTGACAATAGAAATATTTTGTAGTTTCAAGACTACAAACTGAAATTCATTTTAAGTACAAATAATAAAATAAAATTATGTTTATGTTTAAATTTTACTTGTGGTGGAGTATTGGATATTGAAGACCAACGGGAACTTTGATCTTCTTGCTTATTAATTAAAATGTTTCTATAAACAAAAAAAATAAATTAATATATCGGAAATCAAATCCAAATGTTTTAGTAATACTATTAATTTTAGATTTCGAGCGAAGCAATGATTTTATTAGTATTACTAAGATGCAAGTTTTTGAACAAGTTTTCGACCAGAAATCTTGCCTTAATCATCAACATTAGGGATAGTTTCTGATAGCAAAATTTATTTAGTCAATTTATTATGAAGGTATTTTAGTGATTAACCTTGTAATTTTTTTAATAATTGAAGAAAATCAAAGAAAATCAAAACAACTTTAAAACGAGAATGTATATAATACATTAAGGGTTTTAATTAAAATAGATTATGTTTGTTGTATATTTGTTATTAAATGAGAAACAAACATAGATAAATGATATTTTTACTGAATAAGTATTCGGTATACCAGCATTTTGTAAACAGAGTATAACTTTTAAAACATTCTGCCTTTTTTTATGTTATTTATAGATAGGTATTTGAAATTGTTGAGGTTTTTTATTTGTTTTATGCGGATATCGAAAATCTGTACCGAGTCATGTATTATTTTTTCTCTTATATATAAGTGATTAAAGTCCGTATTTTATGAAACTAGTGAAAATCACTAAATTAGATGCACATTATATTTTTGACTTGTAAGCGAACAAAAACTTTTTTGGTTCTATAATAATAAGTACCTACTCAATACAACAAAAACAATTATTAGAACAAATTACATGCAATATTATGATACCAATATTTTTTTATGTTAACTACAAGGTCATTAGAAAAAAATATTAAAGTAAGGTACACTAATATAATATTTGAATAGAAATCGAAATTTTACAAAATATTGTGAGTATAAATACATTTTTAATTTTAGAATCAATTCAACAGTTTTATACTAAAAAGAAGTGTACACAGTTTACATTATATCAAATTATAATTGTCAAATTGTTTTGAAATGTAGAAACGTTTTCACTGATTTATGGTTAAGTTTCAAACACAAACATACACGTTAGCTATCATTGAATGTACCCAACTGCAAATAGAGGTAAGTAATTCAAATGTGTGCACAGTTATATTTCGCGAGAATTGATTTTATCTTAATATTATTGTCCAATGTGTATACGATTTGCCAAGTTTAAACTATTATTTGTTCGGGGACCCGGGCGAAAAAATGAAACAATTATCAACGAAACAAATGAAAAAGTAAAAAATACATCTACACACACGTAACAATAAAATATTGACAAAAATGTATCTATATAGGCATGTGCGTTTGTGTTTTATTTGTTTATTAAATTATAAATAATCAGAACTATTCTTACTCTGGTTGATAGGTCGGCAAGCAACTCGAATAGTTATGTATAGAGTACAATAGTTTCTTGCACAATTCGCCGCTGGTCGAAGGTACGTCCATTTTTCAGACGCGACGATGGAGATCGAATTCGCAGTACAAAATCGAGTTTAGCAATAAATTAGTGTCTTCTTATTTTTAACGTTTGTATTGTGTAATGCTATCAAAGTAAACCAAACATTTAGTTTTCGGTGGAATTCATTAAACATTTCCGGAAGTTGCAATAAAAATAAATCATTAAGTAATTACTCCATTTAATCACGAAATGATAAGGATTAATCGCACTGATAACGGATCCGATCATGTTTGCTCAAAGAATTAGACATAGTGCGCCGTGCATCTGTGCTTTTGCTTTTCTTCCATGACAGTGAGCAAACGAAATCCGCTATCAGGAATGACTCACATTCGGCATTATGATAATGACGATTCGTGTATGTACGTGAAATTAAATAATTCTGACAATTATGACTCAACTCTGTGTAGATTTCATTTTTTCGCATTTTCAAGTTTAATGATTTTTTCGAATTTTCTAATATAGTTACTAGACTGAGTGGTTCGATTTGACTGCCGAAAACATGTTGGGCAGACTACCGCCATGCGTCATTGACGTGGGCACTGGGTAAGTTTTGTGTCGGTGGCCGGGGCTTGTTGATCTCGCTGGTATTTTGCCTAATACAATATTGACCGATGTTTGTGTTGGTGCAGGTACACGAAATTGGGTTTTGCGCCAAACAAAGAGCCGCAGATGATTATACCATCGGCAATCGCCATCAAGGAGACAGCCAAAGTCGGCGATCAGGCAGTTAGGCGGTTGACAAAGGGCGTGGAAGATTTGGATTTCTATATCGGAGATGAGGCGATGGACGCTAAGGGCTATTCTATCAAAGTACTGTTTATTTAAATGGATTTTGCCATTGAAAATGTTTATTTTATACAAAATGTTATAGTATCCGGTAAGGCACGGTTTGATCGAAGACTGGGATTTGATGGAGAGATTTTTGGAGCACTGTATTTTTAAATACCTGAGAGCCGAGCCTGAAGATCATCATTTCTTATTAACAGAACCACCTTTAAACACACCAGAAAACCGTGAATATACAGCCGGTTAGTAAATTATGTAATATTCTCATTTTTATTTTTTATCACATCACCTTTTCTGAAGTCCTAGATAGTTTTATGTTTAGCTCTCTTAGTAGGATTTTTAAAGTTTTATTTAACTAAACATTGAAATATTTTGATAATGACATATTGGTTTGGCACACATTTAATTTGAATGTTTTCCCTAGAAATAATGTTTGAAACTTTTAACGTACCTGGGCTTTATATTGCTGTACAAGCTGTGTTGGCATTGTCCGCTTCGTGGAAATCGCGGCCTCTTCATGAACGTATACTAACAGGTCTCGTAGTGGATAGTGGCGATGGAGTAACTCACATTATTCCAGTAGTAAGTATAATGTTTAAATTATTTTCGCGGCAGGTATGATTTATTATAATGTATTCCAATTTATTTTAACTCACATATCTCGCACTAAAAAAATTCACACATTTGAAAAATCTTAAATACAAATTATTTTTAAAATAATTATTGAATTCCACTAATGCTTTTTTTTTCCCAAGTATGAATAGAATTCCATAATTGTTGATAGGATTAAATTTTTAAAAAAAAATACAAATTATTTAAAGGTTTATAATCTAAACAAAATGTAAAAATATAGATATGAAATATATTTGATCCGAATCCTAATATTACATATATATTTGTGGTTACCAAATTATTGTATACATGTAACTGTCCTTTTACTAAATAAAACTACAAAAAAAAATCTTACTTATAATTTATTTAAAAAAAGATATAGTTAAATTGCCTAGCTTTGCTAAATATACATATTGAAATTGTTCTACACATATGTATGTAAATCTGAGTAACATAATTAAATTAACTGTGATATATGAATTATATCAACATTTGTTAAATAAAAATTAAATAAATATAAGTAGGCAAAAAAAAAAAAAAAAAAAAAAATACATAAATTACTACAAAATGAGTAATTTAATAAACTTCATACAATCACACAAATAAATTTATTTATTAGTAGGATTTGTTAGTTGAATTTATTAACTCTTCAAAATTATTTTACAAATTTTACAAACCCAAGACTACCCACGTGTTAGATATTTTCTAACAATCTATTAGTTTACTTAATTTCATCAAAATACTAATACCATTTGTATGCAATTTAAATTTATTTCATTATAAACTAGATTATATATGTGAAATAGTTTTGCGACCTCATTGCTTCGTTGAAAATAATTGTTAAAGAATTTAATCTTAATAATGAAATAAACGTGAAAAAATAATTATTTCAAATTCCTTGCTACCAAATTTATTTTGCCAGTATTGATAAGTTTTCAATGTTCATGCTATTCACATTTAGTTAAGTAACTAAATGTTTAAAAAAAAACCAACAAAAGTTTACTATAATACTTTTAAGATGATGTGGTATTGGCATATACTGTCCCTATTTTATTAACACACGTCATTGTAATCTTGAATTCAGCAGGATCAATTTTTTGTTGTTAGTTTTAATATTAGAGTGCATACCTATTATACAATTTAAAGGTATCTGTGTATGTATGTCGGTTTTTTTTTTTTGTTGATATCTTAATTTTAATATTTTATGAATATATGAAATTTCATAATGCTTATATCTTGCTTAAAAATTAAAGTAACAAAAAAAAAAAAACCAATGTACAAACACAAATAATGTGCTTATCTTTAAATTCGAAAATAGGCCAGTTCACTCTTAAATTAAAACTAGTGGTGAGTATTGGCATACACTAATATTGTATATCGGGTTTTTCTTCAAAACCAATATTTGACAAGAAAAAAACATCAAAAATGTCTCTAAATTATGAAAAATTTATTAAAAGTAGAAAATTAATTTTTTTTTTTTTATTACTCTAGGCAGAAGGTTATGTGATTGGAAGTTGTATTAAACATATACCAATTGCTGGTCGCAATATAACATATTTCATTCAGTCGTTGTTGAGAGAAAGAGAAATCGGTATCCCACCAGAACAAAGCTTGGAGACAGCTAAAGCAATCAAGGAACGTTACTCTTATATTTGTCCGGACATTGCCAAAGAATTTGCCAAGTATGATTCAGAGCCATCGAAATGGTTGAGGAAGTATGATGGCATTAACAGTGTTACTAAACAGCCGTTTTCTGTGGATGTCGGATATGAAAGATTTTTGGGACCAGAGATTTTTTTCCACCCGGAGGTGAGTTATATATATTTTTTCTACGAGCTTATGAGCTATATTACGTAAACACATTATTTTGCAGTTTTCAAATCCAGATTTCACCACTCCCATATCCGAGATGGTCGATACAGTCATACAAAATTGTCCAATTGATGTGCGTCGACCTTTGTATGACAATATTGTTCTATCTGGTGGCTCAACTATGTTTAAAGATTTTGGTAGACGTCTTCAAAGAGACATCAAACGTGTCGTCGATGCAAGATTAAAACGTAGCGAAAAAATTGCTGGTGACAATTTAAAAGTAATCCATATCAAGAATATATTAATTATATAGGTATTTCTCTTTACTCAATAGGCAATAATAAAAATAATAATAATGATCTGTATTTCTACCAGAAAAGGCTTATCATTTTAACTTGACGAAATTCAATTAGAACTTTTTACATCAGTTTTTTTTTCTTTAATACATTTCCATCGCAAAGTAAAGTATAATAAAATGATTGTATCAAAGTAAACATCACCATTTTTTATGAGATACTGTTTTAAAATTAAAACGCTTAGACAAATTGCGAATGATATTTTAAGCGTCTATTTACAAATTTTTTTTTGTGAGTTGTGTAGTTAACGAATGTTAGTGTGAGTAGTTTCCCTGTAGTACTTTCCACATATTATATATGAGATGACCATTCTAATATTATCAGTCATATTTGACACTTTTCATGAATTGGTTTAAACTATATTTACTTTTTCCTTTATATAAAGAGGATTCTGGTAACATTATCTAAAATCGAATTAGCTAAACATTTATATTATGCTATAAATTAAATTAAATTTAAAGAAACACAGTTAACTGTATTTCACAAGAATTTTCGTCACATTTGAACAAATTAAATATTTTAATTTGTTATTGATTAGAACTATTTTCCAAGAATGTGACCCCATATAGATACACAATGATTGTCATTAATAGTTATTTGGAAAATAACTCTGCTAAATTAAAAATATGTTTCAATATCAAAGATGGCTTTATTTAAATTTTTTTTAGTGGCAACAAATGTAATAAAATAATAAATCCTGTTAAAAAATCAGGGTTGATAATACACATATATAAAACTTATATGTTTTTGTTTTTGAAATTCATTCTTAAGAAAATTAAAAATTAAAATTTCTTCATCTTTTAGTTTTTTAATTTTTATATTTAGTACAGATATATTAGTAATAAATGATTTATATAAATTTATATATTATATAAATTATTAAAAATCGAATTGTTTGTAATTTCCTTTTCTTATTCTTTCGAGTACCAATCTAAATAGAAAATAATAAAATAGTTTTTTATGAATTAAATTACATACAAATTATATTTTGTAATTGTGTTGATAATATATTGGTATGTGTTTTTGTACTTTACATGACGAAAACAAGACGTAAACTAATAAAAACTATAACAAAATACTAAATAGTATACTGTACTCTTAGTTTTCGTGTATAATTTGATAATATAAAAGTGTTATAAATATCACGATTTGTCTATTTGTAGTTTATATTCTCTTATTTTATTATTAGTTTAAATTATAAATTGATTTTTGTTTATTAGGGATTTTATTTTTATTCAGTATAATACTTATATAATTACGTGTTTTATACTTTACCGTATTATACGTTTCAACCATGTAAAAAACTGTAAAATTTCAAAAATTAAATAAAAATGAACCTCATGGTGATCTCTCACCAATAAAATACATGTCTAGGTAGAAGTACAGAAAGTGGTTCGGTTTCTTTTATTTTTTCTCATAATATACTATACTGCAGATAAAAAGAGACTCTGAAATAATCTTCTTTAATGTTCTTGTGATTCATAACGCGTAATGCTCAATAATTAAGATGAATATGTTTTTATTGTAGCCTAAACCTATTGATGTTCAAGTATACACGCACAATATGCAAAGATATGCTGTTTGGTTTGGTGGTAGTATGTTAGCTTCTTCGGTACGTACATTTTACATTTATTATTAATAATATATTTTGTTACTTTTTTTAGTTATATTATATTTATTTTTTTAGCCCGAGTTTTATACTGTTTGCCATTCAAAACAAGATTATGAAGAATACGGGCCAAGTATTTGTCGACACAATCCAGTTTTTGGGACAATGATGTAGTCCTTTCCCGTACAAGGGTTACAATAACTAAAATTACAAATTGTGCATTATTTATTTGTGCAAATATATATATATATTTTTCTTTTTTTATTTATTAAAAATACAATAATTTATATTTATTATTTATTAATTAAATTTTATGTGGGCTCCAATATTGACTATCTGTAGTGATGTACGAAATGCTGCATTTTATATAACCCGTGCTATTTTCAACAGGTTTATAATGTCATTTTATGGAAATTGAGATTTAACATCCTCTTGGGAGTCCCAGATTAGAGTTGTGCGCATGTAAATTTTCTATTCCATACAAATTCCACTTGTTAAAATAAATTTTGGATATTATAATTTATTCATATTATTAATTTGTTCATTCATTGCCTCAATCGTTCCTCATTTAACTACTGTGTATGTTTAAAAAAAAAACCAATTTATTTTTGATATGTAATTTAAATTTAAATGTTTAATTTTGATAATATTACTTTTCATCTGATGGAATTTGAGTGTTTTAATCATTTAAGTTAATTCATATTTTTTGTTTTTTTTTTTTTAAATTTATACTTTTCATACGTAATAATTGTTTACCACTAACTAATTAAAATTATGATATTAAATTATTTATTTTTATTATATATTATTTTTGTTACTTATTTTAAATATAAAAATATTTAAAAGGTCATTTTTGATTTTACTTAGTTTAAAAGATATGCAATTTATTGTTAAAATTACATTGATTCCAGTAATTTATTTTTTTGGATAAAATTTGTTGTTTGGCTTTGTTCAAAACTTCATCCAAGGTCCCATAAGTTGGTTGTGGTTCTATAAAAACATTGCAAATCTGTAGTCTCAATTTTTTTTATAAGCATTTAAAATTCAATTATATGTTGGAAATCATTATTAATACATAAATAATTATAAGTTTTACTGGGTCCATAAATATGTGTTTTATTTTGTAATTATTTGAATTTTTGGGAAAAACACTGCCAATGTATTTATTTCAATTAGATGCATTCTCTTTTTTATGTTCACCATAAAAAGTTATGTACCATCACATTTATAGTGAATACTTAGTAAATAGCGACCAGGAAAAGAATTAGTAAATTACAAGTATAAAAAACCATGTAGTTATAGATACCATCTATTACTAAGCTTACAATAATTTAGATATACTAGTGAAAAAAAAAATAAGTTTTGACATAAAATAAAATGTTAACATAATTAAACCATTAAAATTAACAATTAATTAAACGTTACATAATATATAATATTTTTTTAAATTCAATTCAATTCAATTTACAAAACAAAATCATAATCTATTTGCATATACTGCAACTTACAATCGTTATTATAGTTATTATTTTACATCAGGAGGAAACGTTAGCGTTGTTCTACTTACACGCCTACAGAAGGGGGTAAGTTGTAACCAAATGTCTGTCAAGATTCTGAAAATTGTGTTAACGCGGTTTTCACTTTGTCAAATATCAGAGAGTCGGACGTTGTAATTAGTTGTTGTAAGAGTTTAAAAATACCCATTTCTCTAAACTTGGCTTGTCGGTCAGCTGCTCCAATGTCCTCCTTCCATACCAGATTTGAAACACAAAATATCGCAGACGCCTGCAGTTTTGAATTTTCATTTGTCATATACTCATGTACCTTTTTCAATATGTCGTTGTTTCTCATTATGTAGTCTTTGGCAATGTCGCCATCAGCAATGTTGGCTAATATGCACAATGCCTGTTCCTTGACCTCTGGCAAATGATCACTTCTGAGTATCATCATGACGGCCTGAATTATGTCATTCCCGCTCAGGTTCATTATGTAATCAATATGTGGTTTCGTCGACAGCAGATTCCTTAACAGTCCCAGTGTCTTCATCAATATGTTGATGTGTGGGTCGGACAACAGGTTAAATATCTGTTCTGTGCCCAGTGTGCTCAGAATCTGCGATTTGATTTTCTGTTCTGCCTGGAAGGCCATGTTCATGAGCGCCCATATCCCGTTGAGCCGTAACGAATGATCATTCCGTTTGGTCAGACTGCAAAACAGTTCTATGGCACCAGACTCAAGAATGGGTTCTTTGGATGGTGAGAAGTCCAACAGAAGGTTGCACAGAGTTGACGAGGTAACGCTCAGAATTTCTTTCGAGGCGCCCTCCAACAATGCCATCAGTGGTTTCCAGACTGAGTGATCTTGAAAAGTTGTGCGTAGTTGTTGTACGGAACGTGATAGGGAATGTAGACACCGCACAGCGGCCAATTGCACTTTGGGGGTTGGGTCTTGTAGACCCAGTACAATGTGGTTGACTAAATTATCAGTCTCGATAATCCTTTTGCGGATCTCTTCATCGTTGGCCCCGAGGGACGCGAATACCTATAAAACACAGACAATAAATATTAATTTTATTACATCTTTTATTTTCTATTCAAGATTTGAATTTACTTTAAAGGCTGCTTGTTTCATTTCTTTAGACCTGTGATCGCCAAAAGAGCCGCCATATTCGCCTAATGGATGAGCAGGATAGTTTACAAACTCAGCTAGAGTCTGTAACAAATGATTTGATATACTTGCCAACGACTGGAGTTCGGCATCGTCCTCGATGAGCAGGGCCAAAATTTCAGCAGCTTCGACACGATGTTCCCATTTTTGATCGTTTTGACACAGACGAACAAGCGTGGGCAACGCGCCAAACATTACTTTTGAATCGAACACTTCCAGCGCACCGGCTCGGTAAAGACACGTGATGCATTTCGAAGCTGCTAATCGCATACTGGTCGGTCGGTCTCCACCTCGCATGGAATACAATATTTCCGGCATAGTCTTGTTGTTAGACTCAATTGTTATCAGAGCCGATGAAATCAACGAGTTATCTTGACACATGCGAGCAAAACACTTGAGCGTGGCGACAGACAAATCGTCCACCTCGGTGTTCAGAAGATTGGCAAAAGTGTAACCGATTCCTTCAGTCCATAATATATTTTGATGAATAGTGGTGCAACAAGCGTACGACAGTATAGACATGACACAAATACTGTTGCTGATTGACTCATCAATGGTTTGGATCAGTTTTCTTATAATGGCTACATCGCTGAACACTACAGAATAATCAGCAAACGGAAATTTCATAATAGTGCATATACAACGGACACAAGCTTCGTTGAACTTGGGTTCGTCGTTCAACAGTAAAGCATTTAAAATGTACGTCACGACATTGGCATCTATCAGAGCCCTTACTTGGTCTTCGGTCCCTTTGGCTAATGAGCCCAGTATTATTACGGTTTCCAGACGAATGTCTGGAGTGCTTGATTGATCAGGTAACACCTACACAAAAAAATATTACAAAATCTACTGTAAATCATATTTCTATTTACACATCATACAAGTAGTGAGTCAATATTATCAATATACTATTTAAATGGTTATTAGATACTAAAATGCTTGGATAATTAGTAATTTATTTATATGCACTTATATAATATATATATATATACCTATCAGACTCTAACAACACTACCATATCTGTATTTTCAACAAATTTTGGGTTAAAATCTCCTGAATCATTTCAATTTCATTTTGAATGTTTGTCTTACACAGTATAAAAAAAACCCACAAGCCAATCAAAATTAGAACTAGGAGAAGCTTTCTTTAATTGCCTTTCAGGGATATGCTCTTTTTATCTATTATGGTTTTAACGTACCTTTTTTGGTTTATCTGTATTAAATGTTTTACAATTACATCCAAGTTTTTAATATACACCATCAACAGATACATTTTCGTGTAGTTATTAGCGTATATAATTTATGTGTTTCATTATTATTAGTCTTCAAAGAAACATATATTTTTATTATTGTTTTAGAAAATAATCATAGTGCTGATTTCGATATATATAAATATAATGACTTTGAATAGCAAGACAACGTTTACACTAGTTCGGTTGCATATTTATTATAAGATAGAGAAAATAATTTGAGATCATGAGATGTTTCTAATGTGACAAATGGAACTGTTCCATGGTTTTTCCATGTTTACTTATGATAGATTAAAATTTGGTTTTATATCTGATATCTGAATTTGTAAATTTGGAGCATCATCCAATTTATTTATATGTGAGCATTAGCAGAAAAATCGACTTCACAATGTTAGATTGACACAAAAGGTACAGATAGGTGTGAATAGTACAATGCAAAATTAATTTAAAGTTACCGATCGTATTAATCGAACGAATATTTCATGGCAATAGTATATTTTTATATTTTAAATTTAACTTTAGAAACCACTGTGACCTATATAATACTACTATGGCTATCTACATATATTTTATTTTATTGTTATTTAGTATTTGTATTATTATAAAAGGGGAATAGGGATAGCTAAACGTTTAACACCAAGTAAGTAACAACAAAATCACCTGCAAAAGTCTGGGCAGTATACCGTTTTCGATGACCATACCCTTTTGACGATTGCTGCCCATGATCGAGTTCTTGATAAAGTTGAGCGCCTGAAAGCACTTGTTGTTGTCTTGCATGTACAAGTTGTCAATGTAATATCGCGACGTTTCAGCGTTCATGATGAATACCGGATGCAGTACTACCATAATCGTTTAAACCAACAGTGGCTATAAATAATGATGGAATAATATTCCGATTAATAATTGCAGTAACAATGCTACAGGGATCGTCGTCGTCGGTTGTATTATGGTCGCAGACACCGTCGATCAGAAAATCCTCTTCAGTACCGTCTCGGGAGTGTGTGTGCCGCTGCGGCCGTCGTCGTCTACGCGATTGCCATAACCGCGCGAACAAAACCACAAAGGAAATCGGAAAATACGACGGAAAAATGTACGTTCGTCGTTAACATTTAATAGTGTACGATGGTAGGGCCTTGGCGTTGATAACTTGAAATCGCAAAGTTGTTTCGCGAGGTTATCGTCATCGGGGCTATTATCATACATTTTGTCGCGATAACGGCTATCCGTATCAGCGGTCGTTATCTCAACGTCTTTCCGTTATCAACCGGATCGGCCGGCCTGATACTGTACTTGTCGATTCGTCTCGCGCCGGATTGGCGCCATTCCGAAACCGGTAGTCGGCCAGTTCGAATTCGCGTAATATCCGATGATCGCGATGTCGTCCGCGGTTGTGTGGACGGCGCTGGCGTTGGCGATGGCTGTCGCGAGCTCGACGGATGACGACCACCGGCAGCCAGCAACCGTGTTTGTGGCCATACTCGTCCGGAACAAGGCTCACACGTTGCCATACTTTTTCAGTGCCTTCGAGTCGCTCGACTATCCCAAGGACCGGATGCGCCTCTGGTGAGTGTCGAATAACTGTATTTTGCCCCGCTAATACCTGCCAAGTACAAATGCAGAGGTCGATCGATGACTTTTCGCCTTTGCTTAGTGACTACCAAGACTTCTGTATGTTTATTTTCGAAATACCCCGCCCGAGTAAAAAATGTCAACAGTCATTCAAATCGGATCAGTTTGGTAAATATTCTAACTAATGAAAAAACAATGTTAAGTCCTATCTACTTAGTTCTCATTTCATAACTTTTTGACCGTTTATAACTTATGGTTTTTACCCGTGTCATCTTTAAGTAAATAATGAAATTGGGATAAAATATAAAATTTAATTTAGTCTGTTTATTATTTTGTTTTTATATAGACCCGGGTCATTGTTAATATAATTCTAGGTAAATTGATCATCAAAATAGTTAGGTAAAATGAATACTAAGTAAGTTTAAGATTCTAAACAAAATTGAAATCAGAATGTTAAAAGACACATTCATCAATAAATTGTTTTGTTTCCTTATTGTTAACAAATAATTGAATGGTATAGCTGTATCGTGTTTTAAAATAATAATAATCTGTATTATATTAATATGGTGTTTGATTTTTCAGGATAAGGAGCGATCATAATATAGATAATTCTGCTCAAATATTAAATAAATGGTTAGAAACATCAGGTACAGTTTATCATTCAGTCGATGTCAAAATAGATGATGAACCCAAAAAGTATGATGACGAAACTGGTCCGGCTCATTGGCCTCATAGTAGATTTCAGCATATTGTTGACCTAAGAGAATCAGCTTTGAGCGCCGCACGAGACAGTTGGGCAGATTATATTTGGGTAAATCAACTAATTGTAGATTATAAATATTTTGTGTATTTTTAATGTTAAAAGACAATTAGTTCTTAATGGTATTTATTTTTTGATTTGTAGTTTTTAGATTGTGATGCACTAATAATCAATAAGTTCACTTTAAAACATTTAATTCAAAAAAACTTTCCAGTCGTCGCTCCAATGCTGAAGTCTGATGGTTTGTATTCAAATTTTTGGTGTGGCATGACGGAAAATTACTACTACAAGAGAACATCGGATTATGCACCTATTGTTGAACGCAAGATTAAAGGATGCTATCAAGTACCAATGATACACAGTTCAGTTTTAATAGATCTGAGATTCCGAATCTCTAATTATTTAACGTTTAGACATGACTTGGTGTCTAATTATGTGGGGCCAGTAGATGACATCATTATATTTGCCATGTCTGCAAATTTTTCTAGTGAGTTTTTGTAGTTTTTCTTGTTAAAATATAGTAAATTAATTGGTTAACATAAATAAATTTTCATTTTTTGTTATTAGGTATTCCATTATACATTTGCAATGATGAAATTTATGGCTACATATCTATACCGCTCGAAAAAGATAGTACACTAGAAATGGATATTCATCAGTTAACAAATATAAAACTAGAAATTACCGGTACTTTATGATTTTTAATGATCACCAAAGTATAAATATAACTAAAATATTATAATGATCAATTCTTTTGTCTAGTTGATAATGACCCATTACAGATTTCGAATAATTTATCAGATTTTGTTTCGCCAAGGATACCTATGGACAATATGGGTTTAGATAACATTTTTGTAATCAATTTAGCTCGACGAACAGAAAGGCGAAGCCGTATGCTTTACTGTCTCAATGAACTTGGCTTGAACACAACGTTTATCGAAGCTACCGACGGAAGGTTAGTAATATTTTTGATTTCAGAATAATTTATTATTTATCATAATTAGATTATGGTATTCAAAAAAAAAAAAAAGGGGGGGGAGTACAATTTGTAACATAAATCAATTAAACAATAAATGAGTATCATAATAGAAATATTTTATATAATATAAACAAAAATGTACATTGAATGTTTGAGAATTTTTTTTTTTTATAGATCGGTCATTGTGTTTGGTATTTCATTTTTTTGGGTACAACTACTTATGTTTGTTAATTCATGATCGTTGTCGGTTTTATCTTCATTGATTTCTGATTGATTTTCATCTTTATTGTTGACTTTTTGGTGAACCGATATTCTACATATTACCGTTCTTCGGCTTTTCGATGATGCCCTGCTATATTTATACTGATCGAAACCAGTTGGATCCATTTCGTCGGTGCCACCGCATGTTTTCTGTTTCAATGTGTGGTACATTTTACGTATCGCAACCTAAATCAAAATATTAAAACATTGAAAAATGCGAGTGTTTATTAATATTCAGGTTAATATAGTTCGAAAATTGATTTATCAGTAATTTGATATTAGGGGACGGTGTGCCACTGAACTACTATCTGACGCATTGTGTTACCGGTTACCCCCGGGGTCGATAGTAAAAATGATTAATAAAAAGATGAAAGAGATTCAACGGAGGCAATTTTACGTGGCCCTGTAAATCTTTCAATTAATATTTTAGGGCCTAATATGCAGAAAAACAAATGCGGTGACATGTTTAAAGACATATTTTTGGGTAGGGGTTGTCCAAGTTTTCTTATGGAGGAGACCTCATGGACTTGTATATCGTGTACACGACAAGTGTACCTTATGACATTTTATGGAATTCAATATTGAACATCAGTTTCATTTATTATTGTCGACAAATCTCTGATTTAAGCTCATTGTTATACGGTTCATAGAAAACTACTTCCGTGTATTATAGCAATCGCATGGAATACCGAGCGGAAATTTCCTGTTGGTCCGATCTGCCTCTGGTAGACTATAATTGACTGTAATTTACTATGGAGCAGATCAAAAAACCACGTAAAATGATCCTAAAGTGTAAGGTTTGGGATTGGACGGATTTGAATTTTGAAACATATTCTAGTTTTCGATCAAAGTGATTTTTGGTATTTGAAAAATTGAATGTGTAATTAGGTATATAGATAATGGAATTTTATCTATTCATATTGTAACGACAAAATTGGACATTAAAAACCGCCTCGAAAATTAGAATACAAAATTAAATTTGTTTTCAAAATTCTAATTCCCGCCAATTTTGTCGGGCTTATTGGTTTAAAACGTTATATTCGTCCGTAAATCGGCTGTACCCCTTCCCCTTAAACGAGAATCGAGCAGTAGATCAGCGGAAAGGTCTTTAAGGTTTATTCAAAAGGTAAACAAGTGAATTAAATAATTTTATACAATTTGTGGGAGTGCTTGCTCTCCGACCATTTTGAGGGGAAAATTCATCAAAACGTAATTATCGTGTCGTATGTTAATAATATTCACTTGGATTTCTTGCATTCTGGCCGCGTAAATATACGAGTTTATTCCCGATTTGAGTATCACTAGACAATTGGTCGAGAAATACGTGTAGAACCTCACGGTGAAATTGGCCCAGTCCGGTTTAACTATACAGTCGGTGCAAATCAGATAATATTGCAAACACGCCGGCATCCATCCGACCACCACGCTGCCGACAATCATCAGCGTCGTGTACAAAGCCTTTTCGTTTTTACTCTGTTGCGCTTCGGTTTGTCGGCGCACCTTAGAAGAAAACCCCCCCCAAAAAAAAAAAAAAAAAAAAAAAACGGAACGTATTATTTACGTATTTTTATCGTTTAGCACAGCGGTTCCCGACACGGGGTACGCGAAAACAAAATTGGGGAAATTGCGGGACAATTTTGAATTTAAATGTATATTATAGAATACCATATGCATATAATAATATTATATGGGACAGATTGTGGTGATGGTGTGTATTGAACTTTGTCCTATTTAAGCGTATATTTAGACTACTAGTAATAACAATATTGTTATCGCACATTCGTACACCCGGGAAAAACTCAATTCTATATCGACGGCATCTAATGATAAAATTAAATCTACGGTTAAAAATAATAGATTTTCGGAGGTTATGTATTAAAAATGGCCAACCTGAGGTATTTGAAACGTTACATAATTTGTTTTATCTGAAAACAATCTATGTATGTCTCGAGAAATTAGAAAAATCTTAATTGAACATCAACAATGGGTTAAAATTATCGTTCAGAAAAATATTTTTCCAAATCTGAAAAGAAAACAATTGGATTTCAAATTCTTTTGCTCCGTACATTTTTATTAAAAATAAGTAAAGAAATAAACCGAACGCAGCTCCAGATTTACGATTATATCTTGCATCATTTGAATCCGTTTTAAAAAAAACCTATGCAATACGAAATAAGGTCAAGGATATCACTAAAGTTTTATACTACAATTTTTTTATTCATTAAATAAGTAAAATAATTAATTTCTTTTTTGTGTGTGTCCTATTACAAAATATAAAAATACGAGTATATACATTGTTGCATTATACGATATTATTGTTATTTTTTATTTAAACATTTTAAGAGCAGTTGTGTGAAAAAGTTATAACGAGCAAAATATGAAGCTTAGGGGTACGGATGAATGGAAAATTAAAATTAACTACGAAAAATCGTCACATCTGACTTTTACCTTAAAACGAGGAATAGTTCCGTCTATCTCTCTAGATAAACAAAACATTCCAAAAGTCACCAAAGCTCGTTATTTAGGTTTAATATTAGACCAACGTCTAACCTGGGCAGACCATATAAAAAGCAAACGAATTATATTAAATGCTAGGCGGAAATCTCTCTCCTATTTACTTGGCAAACACTCCAAAATGAGTATAAAAACTAAATTACTCCTTTATAAAACTCTTTTAATGCCTATCTGGACATATGGTATCCAGCTATGGGGGGCAGCCAAAAAATCAAATATACATAGATCCATACATTCCAATCCATAACTGTTAGAATAATTACAAACGCCCTTTTTTATATTTCAAACAATACTCTTCATACCGACCTTAAGATTAACTCTGTAAACGACACTGCTAAAATATTATACAAAAGATTCCGCTCACGATTAATGAATCACCCGAATACTCTAATTTTAGCTTTAAATTCCGACGTTATTCCTGGCAATCCTTCTCGGAGGTTAAAAAGAAGATGGTGTCGTGAGCTAAAAGAAAATTAAAATTAAAATAAATAAATGAAAACAGTTCTATATAAATTATAAAGTGTCGCCATTGGGTGGCTTCTTTTTTCACGCGTCTCATGTTAAAATAAATTTATCTCAATATCGCACATGCTCATTGTAAATTATTGTACAGATTGTATGTTTTTCTAAAATAAATAAAAAAAAAAAAAAAAGGGTACGGATGAAAAAATAGGTTGGGAACCGCTGGTTTAGTAGTACATTAGTGGGTTGGTATACCTGATTGGTTTTATTGAAATGTACGCTGCCGCTTTGTTTGTACAGCGAACGCGTGGCTTGGTGTTTTTTCACTATTATGAATATATGATAGTACACTATTCCCATGGTGGTCAGAGCGCCGAACAGTACCGCCGAAAAGGCGCTCCGGAATCTCGATTCTTTTAGAAAACTGAAATCCAATTCGTAATCGAATAATTATTGTTATGTTTTAGTAGAGAATTTTTTTTTTTTCTTCTTCTAAATAATATTATATAGTTATTAGCGATGGGTGGTTACTCGTATTGTCGGCACTCGGGCGATTGGAACGCTTGGCAAGGTATCATGTTGAAATAGGCGAACAGAAACGTCGGCGGCAGGGTCCACAAAAAGAACACGAACACCGTGACTGTCCCGTGCGTGACGGTGGCCGGATAATGGAGCGGCCGCAGAATACCGATGTAATGGTTGAACGCCAACATTATCAGATGGCCCGCGGTGGTGACGATGGCCCCCAGTCGCAACGCCTCTAGGCCCAGGCTCATGCACGTGGTCATCAGGTTCACCCGGAACCCTTCGGGCAGCAGGCTATTGAACGTGACGCTGAGACCGAGCAAAGACGACGTGTACAGGTCCGTGCCGGCCAGGCTCAAGCTGATGTACAAGGTGGGCGAAAGGGGTCTCCTTATCCATATGACCGACACCAATAGGATCACGTTGAATACGATCGAAAACACGCACAGCGATATGAGGACCGGTGTAAATGTTATGTAAAGAACGTGCGAGTAATGCGCGTCCGCCGTGTCCTTATCCCACGTGTTGTTCGACACCTCGTTAGCCGTGTAGTTGCATTGATCGTAAATCGCCTTGTCAGTTTCCATGGCGTGCATTACGAACGTGGTACTATTACCACCACGTTAGATAATCGTCCTGCGAACAAAACATTATAATATTGATTATGCCGATTTGTGATATGGGCAGAGCTTTAACTCTTTCAGCGCCCCTTCCTTCTAAACGACCTAAAACTTATAAATAATATAAACAGGCAAAATAACGTTAAGTATAAATGTAAAAAAAATAATAATAAAATACCCAAATTCATTTTAAATCGCATTGTGAAAAATATTTTTTTTTCCCCTATCCAGTAGATAATTAGAGTAGCTAACGTTCGATCAAATGCAATTATAATTTTGACGCCTGTCACGCGTCCTTCTGATTTTGGCGCCCTGTGCCGTCGCATGCCATTGATCGTATCTAAAACCGACCCTGCATATGGGGATCCCTTCCTATGCATAAGGAAGACGATATTATTGATTGTAAAAACTATAGCGGGATATCACTAATCGACACGTTGTGTCTGGCTGGTTTTAGAGCTGGAAGATCAACGGTGGACCAGATCCACATCGTTAAACAAATAACGGAATTAGAATCTCTTCATGTTATTTATCGATTACGAGCAAGTGTGTGATTCTATAAAGTAAGAGAGGAGTTATGGGTGTCAACGGTAGAACTGTAGGGGTCCCTATCGAGTTAATTAGACCGGTAAGATCGTGCGTACAGAACGTACAGTGTCAAGACAGAGGAGGAGACTTAGACTTTAGCGGGATTACTTATACAGAGAAGCAGACCCACGAGACCAACGGTAAATGAAAAAACTACAAAATATATGATATCATACACAAACTTTAATCAAAAAAACAAGGTAGTGAACGGAATGTTTTTCAAAAAGGTAGATATGTTCGAATACCTTGGGGGTGGAACTAATTGAAAATTGATACAATCAAAGAAATCCAACAAAAAATTAATACAGTTAACCGCTAACGTTTCTTCGCCCTAAAGCCTATCTTCAAAGTTTGTCGCGCCAAAAACAAAAACTATATTGTACAAGGTAACATGGTACGTTCAATAGCTTTATATGCGAGTGAAACACGGACAACTAGAAAAGCAGACGAACAAAAAATATCTATTTTCGAGAGGTAGGTCTTACGCAATTGGTCCCCCCCAAAAAGATCGTTTAACTGGCCTGTGGGAGCGGTAAACCAATTTGGAGTTTGGGAAAACGTTTGGTGAAGTCGATGTACTGTAGTAGCTACGATGAAGAGCAAACGCATTAGCTGGGCGGGGCAAGTATGGGGAGTTCGGGATCAGACAGTTCGAGAGGAGATAAAATGCCCAATAGAAAGAAATCACTAGTTATATACAGCTATTTGTCGAATAAAGGATACATACGACGACACCAACACAATATTATTTCATTATTATTTTTGGCATGCATAATTTTTTTTTTTATATTAATAAATTATCATTATTATATTCAACGGATTTACATTCTAAATCGTTCTACAAGGTATACATTTAATTATTTTTTTTTTTTTCAATTTCACGTTCGTAATCTAATACATATTTGTAAAAAAAAAAAAAAAAAACTATATGATTTTTACATCATAGACCTTTTTGAGTTTTGCACAGTATTTATTCACGTTTTATATGTTTTATTTTGCAGATACGAAATATCTTTTTTCTCTAAAACATTGATGTACGTTCAAATTATTTATAAATGGATAACGGTATAAGAACGTTACAATTAGGCCGTATTTATCCCATCACGGATTGTTAAATTTATGTTTTCTATAATCAAATAGTATTAGAATTGGGTTAAGTTCAGTAAATCACGTTATTTTATTATAATATATGTTTGCCGAGTAGGTATATAGTTCTTCGATATTAAGCCGAACGTTAGAAATATCCGATGTTCTTGTGTAGATAAATTAGGACAGTAGAGGATTTAATTGAATTTTGTCTGTGAGAATCTCGCGCGGTTGTTAAATTCATTAGTTTCGAAGACGCGTGTCACACCAAATAAAATTTATCCTAACGGTTCTGTCGCATTATACGACTCTCAATATAATTCCTAAATATTATACGTAATACTATACATTGATTTCCTTTCCCTGCATAAACACATACGTGCAGGTATATGACAAGTTATATTACCAAAACACCTAGTATAAAAAAAAAAAAAAAATAATGACAAAACAGTCCTCTGCGGACACCATTAACAAAAGAGATGTTCCGAAACTCTGCAGTGGCGATTTTTCGAGTGTGCCATACTAAAAGTAGATAAATAAAAAATTACATTATGTAAAAATAGAATGTACAGAGATGTCAAATAAATTTAGATTCCTCGACATCATGCACATTATTTCTATTTTGAAGGGGTATAAAAAACCTAGAATTTTGGTTTTGCCGAGTATGATAACCCTAGTATAATTATACCCCCGGAATATGAATCTTTTGTGTATATATATCCTAACGTAATCGTATCGGTGGGGGGGGGGGGTTATAGTTATCCTGGGGTTATGATTTGGCTGTTTCACCGGCCGATCGCCGTCAGCACAGCAACAGGTGTTCTCCCGAGCGCAAAATTATTATCAGTTTCTGGTATCCTAGTACTCAATTATCGAATACCTTAAAATTAAAATTTTTTTAGGAATTGCATTATTTGTCCGTAACTGGATTGTTGTTTAACGTACGCGGGCGGGATCTTCATATATAGGCCTGTTACGGGCATTACATACCTAACCTAACCCCTCTTCTGGTTTACGGATCGAGTATGTTTCGGCGGAATTTGGTGATTGCTGAGTTGTTCAACGCTAAACAAATAGACTTGAAACCCCGCACAAGTCCCACCTTTAGTTATATATCATAAAATCCCTTCCCGTACTTTTACGATAATGATCAGAACAATTACTACGGATAAAGTCTATTTAAAGAGATTTTACGATATCCAACTATGGGAGGGACTTGTGTGAGGATCCGAATCACTCGACCATCACCAAATCCCGCTCGTGATATACTCGGTCCGAAAATCAGAAGGGGGTGGTTGGCACTTTTAATGTAAAGCGTGCATTATAGAACTATATTATATACTAGTAAAGACACCCGCGTACGTTGAGAAACAGCCGAGTTACGGTTACTTTACTAATTTCGTTTTATAAAATTACAGTTTTTTTTTTTTTTTAATTTTAAGGCATGTTCGGAAATATTGTGTACTAGAAGATCATTAGCTGATGTCGATAGATTTCGACTCGGGAGGACACCAGTTGCCAGGCAGACGGGGGTCGGCCGGTATTGAGACTCTTGGTCTCCTGGTATCTTTTTTTCTAATTTAGGACGGCACTTCAGGTTTATTATTAAATTGTAATACATAGTTGTATTTTTTTCGATAGGTAACTATGACAATAAATAATAACTTAGGTCAGCGGTACCCAAAGTGTGCGCCGCGGTGTCTTTACAGTGGCGTGGCGCCGTCGACCGGATAATTCTGGTCTAAATATATGTATATGATTATTATAAAATAAATACTTTTAAATTATCCATACAAAATTAGTTTTATATATTTTTTATCTAAAAAAAAAAAAAATTATAACTATGATACAATTTTTGGACTTGATTCAAAATGGCTAATGGATCACATCAATTATTCATTAACTAATATTATCTATAATTTATAATCTATAATTTACACCAATCAAAAACCACCGTTATTGTATAAAAACTACAAACATTTTTCAAATTAATTTTTTTACATAAAATATAATTTTAAACCGTGTAATTGTTATCTCAACAAATTAGTAACTATTGGTGCCAAAATCAAAAAGTACGGGCCAAGCTATTTTTTTCAGTGAATATCCATAACCTAACCTTCCCTAACCGTCCCTAAAAAAGGGAGGGTTTCTCCACCTGTTGAAAAACTCAATTTCCCTCCTATTATAATTAGGTATAAAATAATGAAATACTGGTATATATTAATACTATAGAACTTATAGTATAGGTAATAAATATTTACTTTTATCGTTTATAAAAATTACTAGCCGCCCCGCCCGGCGTTGCTCGTGCCAATTTTCTTCTCTCCTTGTTTAACAATTTAAAAGCAGAATTTTTTTAGTATAACAACTGTTTTATATCTCGTCTGTGTCACCAAGCTAACCCAGAAATAAAAAAATAACATTTTAATTTTCACCGAATTGATCCATTAATATTGTTAACGATTAGGTCCTAAAGTTTGTTCAATGTCACCTATCGGACATGGTTCAAACTACTCTCTAAACCTTTCCGGTATCTCCAAGAACAACCTCTCAAATTTTCATCAAAGTCAGTAGTTTTTGAGTCTATAGCGGACACACGTACGAACATTGCCTTTTACATACATATAGAAGATAGATAGTACTAACTATATGTATATATAGTTAGTACTTGTCTATAATTCTAAAATTTACCATTTTATTCTACTGAACACCCAGTATGTTTGTTCACTAGATGCGTCAATTTTACTCAACAGTTTGTCTATTTGGGCACAGAAAACCTCCTTACAAAAATGTCCCGGGGTCAAATAATAGCACGTGAGGCTTTCTTCCGGGCTGTCTGGGCGGATGTCGTTTCCAAGGCTACATAACCTGCAAAATCGCCACTAAGCCGACTCCGTACGGATTACTTTTGTACATTTCGTTTGCCGGATAGCTTAGGTACTTTATTCGAGTTACTACATTAATTATTTAGTAGAATATTTGTACTATAAGTTCTTAGTTCGACGTAGTCGTGCAATGCAAATATACGAGTATAGGAAAAAATATAGTATTATTGGAATACTGTAGTTGGTTTTACACGAATATCATTATAACGATGCTCGGGCACAATAAAGAAAACCAGACAAAGTTCGAGCACGCTTTGCGATTCGAAATCCGACATACATTCGTATAATAGCTTGTTCGTTATCGTATTATATTACACTACATCTCGTATACTTATTATTATTAGTGATACTGTTGTACACAGTTAGTATAAAAACTTGAGAAAAACGTGTAAAATATGTTGTACGCAAACTTTTAGCCGCGTATAACATTCTGTAAATAACTACAGGAGCGTTTTTCTTATTGCAAAGATTTACATTGTCCCGCGGGATCTCGTCCGTAATATATTTCGCTCGTAAAGCACTAAAATATACATACACACATAACAAATAATATATTATAATAAACAGAATAATTTTAAATTTGTTATATATTAATATTATTGTTTCCTATTTGGAGATTTATTATCCTCCGGTCTCGTCGGAAACCTCGTTTCGAAACTATATTTATATAGTTTAAAACAAAGAATACCGTCAGCGGGTAATCGAATAATAATAATAATAATAGGTTTCGAAATATTTATTAATAAAATATTACATAATAATATTATATGCGTTCAAATTGTATTTTAATCGACTTATTGACGCTATACGTTATCGTTTATGTATTTATCTATATATTACAAGTCCCCCCCTTCGCCACTATCCGGATATTGTTTTCACAGTCGTGAAAAACGATTGCGGCAACGACGATAAAAACCGATAATATCCGGTTGAACGGCCGTGAATAGGATGTTCGGGGGGGGGGAGACAAAGATAATATAGGATATATAATATAATTGTACACTAAATAAATTTAACGGGAAAAATACCTTACAGCAGCATTATTGTTTCCGGCAATCTTCTATAACGACCATTCGTTGTTCGTTTATGCGAACGAAAACACTCTCGGGACACTGTCCGGTTACGAAACTTGGTCCAATATTGGTTCAATTCATTTTATTCGGATTATATCCGTCCAGACACCATCGCCATTTAATTATTCGTTAAAGGACGTTTGCATTTCGATTAATACTTCTCACTTTCTCCCGAGGAACCAATTACTGATCTGTTAGATTATTAACCGGTGATCTGGTTTACTCATTATCTGACGACGGTCTCTGTATTTTTCAACCGTGGTCCGAAGGGATTTGAATATAGGAAATTTTACCATATGATGCCGACTATTTGTTTTTCCACTTTCTCCGTTCGAAACGCTTCGAGTGGGGTTTCCGATAGCATTTTTGATCTATTCGCAGGTGACTTTTTAAAATATCTATTTTAGGGGGGGGGTATTTTATTTTTGGGGGTCGTTAATACGTTTCCGGTGAGGTGCAAGCCGTCATCACGGAGTAAAATACGTATTTATTTTTTAATTATTATTATCAATAAATAAAAGAAATAATAGTCATTACGTATATTGTATAGTTTACAGTTCAGTTTAATATTTTCAAATTATACTACAAAAAAAAAGTCATCAATTTGTTCAATTTATTGAGGTAGAGAGGTCGTGAGATTTTTGAAAATTTACAAACGGGACGTAGAATAAAAATGGTTGGGAATCACTAGTATGGAGTAACCGTATACGAACATGCGCGCATTTTAGATTTTGAGCGTAACGAGGTATTACCGTCTGTGATGTGTTTTTTTAAAACATTTTTATTTTTATTTTCATCTGAACAACTTTTCTACAAGAAATCCTATTCCAATCGATAAACGATAAGAGATCTTTTTTTGTATAGCTTTTCTGCGATATAGTTGGTGCATTGAAGTGGACATTTTTCGATTTTCCTCGTAGTTTTCTCAATAACGGCGAGTAAACTGGAATATTTACACAATAACAGTTTTTTATTGTTTTCAATTTTGTTGTAATGTATTTTAGTTCAAAATAATCGTAGATATCTGAAATTTTCACCGAATATTTTATTATCCTTTTTAGACGCGGTACGATTTCAAAACATTCTGGACATTTTATAGCTATTTTTAGTCATATAAAATGTCGAGTTTTTATTTGCTAGTATGAAAATCAAATATTTTTGGGTTCATCAAAAATTGTACGAAAATTTGACACAAAGCTTATCAAAGGTTGTCCTTAAAGTTGAAAAACAATTTTTTTTTTAAAAGTAATTTATTTCTTTTTTATAATTGTTTTAAGTTCAAATTTCGATGAAAATCGTAAAAATCAAGGGATTTCACGTAGATATTATTTTCAAATTATCGTTATAAAATTTGTTTGGACCAGCAGATACGTTCGTAGTACATACTATATAATGAAAAACTGATTACAAAATATGATGATACACCGCAATTTTGGACAAAATCGTTCTAATATTTTGAACATTTATCTCGGAAAATAATTTTCAAAACGGGATTTTTAAATTTCTATTTCTGTACGTCATATGTAATGCTTGTGCTCAGTGAGCACTGCTGTGAGTGCACGTTTTTTGTTTTTGTTTTGTTGATTTCGGGGTTCCCTTGGTAACATGGGGAAAATCGACGAACAATTATAAATGCATATGGTTTTTTTTTTTTTTTTTTGTAAATGTTGACGGATTTTACTTTTTATTGCTCTTGTATTGCAGTATATATTATACACAATAAATAAAGCTAGTTTTATTATTATTATTATTTTTTTATAAAGAAAACAATTTCTACGACTCGTTATTGTAGTATATATATACTATTACGGAATATAACGATATTTATAGAGATAAATATTTTATCTTACAATTCCTAATTTTGGCAATAGCTTTTTGTGTTTTTATACATAAATTTATCGGTATTGCTAATTGTATTTTTGTTTTATTATTATTTTTATATTTTTGGCGCGCGATTTCCAATTTTTATTTTTGTTGTGAATTGTAAATATTGACACCGGTCCGTATTAGGCGTTGAACTATAATTTATCGTACTATTATATCGTATCCACGTGGTACAATATTGGTTTTATACACAATATTACGTTATTGTAACGTTTTTAACATTTTTTCTACTGGGATATAGATGAAAAAAAAAAAGTT
The DNA here is from genome assembly GCA_956483605.1 of Tuberolachnus salignus. NCBI lineage: Eukaryota > Metazoa > Arthropoda > Insecta > Hemiptera > Aphididae > Tuberolachnus > Tuberolachnus salignus. The sequence goes on along the minus strand of OY101433.1, from coordinate 5,404,110 downwards.
GTTGAATAAAACGGTATCGGGTTGTGTAGGCTAAACTTACAATCGCGTTGATATAATATTTTGCGGTCGGTTCAATATCGAACGAATATTGTGTGTATATACGGATTTAAAACGAAAATATATCGTTTGATAATAATACATAATTTGTCAACTGCGCGGTTTCAAAGGTATTTTATTACACAGTTCTTACGACGCTGAATTTCAAGGTTAAAATAAATACGAAATTGAAAAATGTATACGAGGCGTGTTCAATATAAATACCCAGAGTAAAACATTTGCGTTGTTAGGCAATATTATTACACCGAAATAAACTAGTGATAATTTCCACTATTTTAGTGCACGATTTATGTTTTCTCAAATCACAACCATTAGGCTGTACAAAGTTAGATGTATCGTATAGAACCGCGATTTAACGACGGATAACATTACAGAGCAATTGATGTGCGTCTATTAATTTTTGTTTCAAAATCTGTAAATATTCGACAGCGCACAGATGACATAAAATGTTGGAAAATATTATTTTCGACCAGAAATCACACTCCGATCAAAATCCTTATAAACACTTTCTTGCCAAAATTTTGATCTTTTTGCTGAATTGGGGAAGGGGGGCCGTTTTTATTTTCCTTGGAGTGATACGAATATCGGGGAAACACCGAGAAAAAACGAGAATATTTACGCAATAATAGTTTTTGTTATTTTCGATTATTGTAATTCAGTAAAAAAACAATCGTAGAAACTTTAAACTTGCACTAAATACTTATACCACCCCCTGTATAATACGCGGTATAAATGTCAATAAATTTTATGGTTTTTTGAGTTTTTATAGCCGCGGCTATAATTGTTAAAGTTAACAATTTAATGGTAACGTTTTAAGTCGTTGTGTAACTTTTGAATGATTCAAACGTTTCAATGGAGGCCCGGCCTACGTTATCTTAGATAATCTCGAACAGATGGTACCATTACTCTTGTCCGAGAAAACATTTTTTAGAAACGTTCAACAGTGTTTTGACAGTCAGAGAAAAGTAGTCAAATCCGTTGGTATATCAATTTCAATTGGTCAAAGCGTTTCACCTTCGTAAAATTGCGGTTTTATACAATACGTCGAACATTGTTCAATGTTCAATGAACACGCATACTGTCTCAATGATGACCGGTTTAAGATAACGATTGTCGATAACGCAAATAGTTTTACTGCTTTTTCATTTTAGCCACAACTTTTTATTGGACACGCCCCGTACATTATTTACGAAAAACCGGCGATATTGAGAATAGTAATAATATAATATTATTAGACGATTTGAAGTTCACTGTTACAACTCACGTAACACATCCGCTCGAGGAACGATTAAAGGCAGGGTTTATGCCAAATTTTTTCCCGTGTGAATTCGGTTGGCGATGGTTTCATACCATATGAAATATAATTTTTAAATTATGCTACGGGACTGGGGAGTTTTATTATAATTTATCGCTCTGTAGTTTTGAATCGTACCGCTTTAAACGATAGGTGGCTACGTATTATTTTAAAATGTTTAATACGCATTTAGTTTTCGTTGCTCTATGCAACAAATAGAATTAATAACTAACAGGTTTTGCCGATAAAAGGTGAATAAGCGGGTTATCGAACCGGCCTATTGTTCATTTATTTAGTGATATCTAATGGTTTTTTTTGTTTTGTAAATTACTATTAATTTTCAACAGAAACGGAAATGCCTTATGTATATATATATATATTATTATTTATCTAAGTTAAACTATAAACTATTATTAATTTTACAATAATTATTAAATAATATGTGTGTTACAGTGAATATAATATTTAATGAAAATGTAAAATATTGTTGTGAAATATATGTTTAAGATAGAATTAACGTTTGGTTTTTTTTTTAAATTTTGAATGTAAAGGTATAATTTAATCCTTTTTATTCGTTTTAAGTTCGAATTTATGAGAGTTAATCCCTAAAAAAAAAAAAAAAAAATAAATTAAATTGTTTAATATATTTTGGTAAAACAAGGGAATCTATATGTATAGAAAGTAGGTCAGTGTAGGCCCGTGTAAAAATTCGTGTTAATACCTTTAAACAACGGTATTATTGTTAAATGTTTTATAAAAAAAAATAATGTTATTAAATAAGAAAGCATTGCGCACAATATAGTTGCACTTTTTTTTTTCAATACAAAGAGGAATGAGAAAATTCTATCAAATATTATTTGAATACTAATCGCGGTTATCTAATAGTAGGTAATGTAATGAAATTCGTTAACTTTTGCCTTTTATACTTTGATCGGAATGACGACGTCATTTCTAGAACACCGCTTTCGTAAAATTACCAAACATCGCATTAAAAAAAGGGGGGAATTATCGGCTTAAAATCTATATGTTATGTTACAGGGCGTATATATTGGGGGGGAGGGTTTGGGGGTTTAATCGTCACGTTGCTTTTTTTTTCTCATTTAATCGCTGATATCTTAAAAATTAAATATATAATTAAATAATAATATATATAATTCAATGTTAATGTTAATTTTTCATATTGCGAAACCTTTTTTTTTATTAGTTATTTAGGTTGTTTCGATGTATTTTGTCATTCTTAAAAATAGTAGGTATTAATGAAAACTATTGTTGACACCTCCCTTACTAAAATTTATTCCTATCTACGACCCTGCTACGAACAAACTTAAATGTTTAACCATCTGAGTTTGTACGTAGGTTATTTTCGATTTTTTAACTTTTAAATTGTGATATTTCACATACAGTGGCGACGGGATGTAGGAATATTCGAAGCAATTGCTTCGTGTCTGAAATGGGCGGTTGGGCGTATTGAGAGCACAACACAAATATTGTAGTTAATTTATGTTACTGCGTCCATATTTCGCGTGTCCTAATTTTTTTTAGTTTTGTTATATTTAATCTAACAACAATAATATGAAAGATAAGAATTCAACACTTAATAGGCATACAGTTTGCTTCAAAGTCTCAAAAAGTTCGCGCCGCCACTGCTATATATTGCCGTATATTGTTTGAAAATTAAAATATCGAGAAAAAAACCGATGTACAAATACAGATAGTTTTCTTAAAATCTATAACAATATAAAAAATAAAACTCATGATTATTTTAAAAAAAATAAGAAGAATTGTTCTTTTCAAATGTAATGTACAATAGCTAACGAAGAGCTCATGCATAAGAGCTGACTGGGTAATGCTGTATAAATGGTATACTAGAAGTGAAAAATAGTAATGCAATTTTTACTACGAATGAGATTATACTTGTTTGTGTTTCTTTTGGGAATTGGTCGAGTGATGGCAATGCATTACCTGCTACCTCTATACTCGTTTGAATAATGGTTTACATTAGCATAACTACAGTAGTTGGAGGGCATTAATGGTCAGGTCAGATATGGTATTTGTAATTAGGGGTGTGGATTTAATGCACTACAAACCCTTAAAACACGTTTTAAATACCGATAAAATCACATTAAATCCCAATAGAACAGTTCAAAATGCATTTGAAAATACTATAAAATGCATTAAAAAAAGAGGACAAATAACCAAAAACTATAGAGAAAATACTTGAAAAAATCGAACATTTCAAATAACTGTGATATAACGCAATTTCTCACCGCGAATAATATTTTTTTTTACAAAACATGCAGCCACATTTTAAACAATAATAGTTAATTAAAGACCATATAATATTGTAATAATTTATCACCGCTTCCTTGATTCCTTAACTGTACTGCATAATTTCAAAATAAATATATTTATCTTGACAAATAATAATATGTCTAACTATTAGTATCAGTTGTACGGTTCCCTGAGTAAAGTGTGGTTTTCTATCATTTTTCTCACAAGTATTGCACAACGGGTGGTTAGTGATCATTAGTTAATCATCACGGGCTATCTTTCAAAGTGTGTTAGTTCTTGTACAATATTTTCATTATTTTTCGATTCAGTTGGTATTAACTATTAATTTAAAACACGATTATATCATAGAAATACAGAAAACCGATTTTAAACAGTTGTATTCATAACCAGCTGTCCCGTACAGCTTCGCCCGTGTACGATATTGAACAAAAAAATAAAATAAAAAACGTGTCTCTCCATGTTTCCCGTGACAACTAAATTAACTAATAATAACTGTTTTTTTTCATCTGCGTCGCCATGGTAACTTATAAATAAATAAAAAAAAAAAAATCAATTTTCCTATCGAAAATACCAAAAACCTTGTGTGAACCACCCAAGCTAATTTTTTTCAGAATAAAATATAGCTCATGTAATTCGGGATTAGCGTAGTTTTGTGAAAGAATTTTAAGAATCGGATTAGAAGTTTCAGATATTACCTTCTACAAACTTACATAAAACTTTACCTTTTTATTATAGATTATAGATAAATACAAAATAATGCAACGCTATCTATGACTACATGGATGAAACATCCGCAAATTTACAAAGCGTTTTGTAGCGATAATTTGTGTATATCTCGATATAAAATTACACTAAATAACAGTATCAGTTCATTCTATAAAGCATTCAGTTTTTTCCCGTGTAGCATGTTTTTGAGTAAAAAAAAAAAAATTAAATCTGACATTTTGATCGATACGCTTTCGTGTTTATTCGTGACCTGTGTAGTTTTAAAACACTGCTAGTCGAACTGTATGTATAATTTAGGAAAATCGATTATTATATTGGATTTGGGGTATAAACCATACCCAATAATAATATGATTAAATTGTATAGATAGACATCACGAAAGGTGATTTTTGTTTACAAATAGTAGGTTACTGTATGGAAATACGAGTAGATGCAAATCGATATTGTAAATGATTTACGCACACAATTTAATTTAACGGGCGTTATTATAGGTATAATTATTTTCAGATGTATAACTTTGAGCGAATGTTTGTGCTTTTTATCACGACATTATTGTTCGTTTACTATTGGTATAGTTTTATGTATTATGTATTATTCCATTATTATCAGCGGATCAATAGTAATATAATAATTTCTTCAGCACTGATAAGAAAGCCTCTTGACTGCACTTTCCGAGGATACATAATAAAGGTTCGTTCATAGACGATAATAAAATTGATAGTACACGCCTGTACTGGTTTCCTATTTGTGGGGCCGCGTTGTTTTTGGGAAAGAGAGAAAGACGATACGGGGCCTTTTTTTAAGGTAAATGTTTTTCTGATGTCTCTCTTGTTATAACCATCCTCCAGGCTGGAATTCACACACCTGTGTGCTGTAATTCAGAGAGAGAGAGAGAAAGAGAGTTTAATACTTTGACGTTTTGCAACGTTGTTATAGCGATTAGGTTTTTAAATGTATTTCCGACGTTTTCATACATTAATAATATGTTGTACGTTATTTGGACAATCAATTTGACACCTAATACAGTCTATAGACGAAAACGTCGTATCTAGACGATTGACGCCTATTAAAAAAAAATATTCTATACTCTGTTTCATTTCGTTATTTCTTTATTTCTATATACGAGACGTACGTTTTCGATAGTTCTTATCAATGGCGGCGTGTATATCGTTTAATCGTTATTGTCGAGTTCGTGAAGTAAAATATATTTTTATTTTACTTTTTCTATAAACCGCCATCAATCTGGGGGTCGTGACCCGATTTACTTGTACATTGATATTGTAAAACGAATAGAAATCCCGAGTTATTTCTGTAATGAATAATAACAATATACTTATGTAAGTCGAAAATAATAAATGTTCATCTGGAATATTCGTATTGAACAATAATTTCGCTGAGTGCTCCCACGCAAAACTGTATTCCTTGTAATTTTAAATTAACAATGAACATTTATTTATTGATATTTTTGTTGGTCTTTAATGTAATCACTTTTTGAGAATAATAATGATGAGTTCTCTAAAAGAAGTTTTACTTGGCTTTAAAAAATGGAATGTTCGAGTAGAAAAGAATCAAAAAAAAAAAAAAATCGATTTTGCTTGTTTTGTCGGAATTTAGATATTTAAGAACCTTTAGTGCAGCGATCTTCAACGTTTTTTAGTCATTGGGCTACCTATTATTTTCAAAATATTATTTATTAAGATAAATATTTTATACATTTATAAAGTGTTTTGATATTATAATTTATAATATAATAGAATCTATTCAATTTAAAGTTACAAACTTTTTTTTTCTAGTGGGATATTTGAAACTCTTTTTATTATCTTAATTTTCTATGTTTGGTTGTAATCTCCAGCAAGTTTTCTTGGCGATCGTCAGTTAACCGAGTTGTAGTTTTTGTTAGAAAATTTCTATTTGGGAAAAATCATACTCACAAGTGTAAGTACTGCTTAAAACTTGTTCACGGGATTCAAATAAAGACAAGGTGGGCCGCGGGTTGAAGATCCCGGCTGTAGAATTATTATATTATCATGGAAATATGAAATATTGACAAATTATTATTTAATAATACATTAAAATGTTAAGTAAAAAAGTTTACTTGATAGCATAAATAATAATATTTTACAAAGATATATTATCGACACTACTTTTTGTTTTCGTTAAATATTATGTAAATTCAGAGTTTGATGTCATGAACTGTAGTCATTATTCATAAGAAAAAAAAAGTGATATTAATATTGAACATGCAATAACTTTACGGACGGGTTTCAACGTTTTACTATGCATCTAAGTTTTAATAAATATATATATGATAAAATGAAAACAAGTAACATTTTTCGTTGGTGTTTAGATGGACTTGCGCCAATGTGTAAAAAAACGATTCGATGTTTCGGTGATTTCGACAATTATCTTATGTTCGTACGAAATTATTATTATTATTATTACTGGCTACCCAACATATAAAACTTAATGTTATTAATACAAAATAATATTCAAATATGTCCGCTGAAAATTAATATACTGAATATATTTAAAAGAAGGCCACACTGCCATTATTTAAAGGATTATTGGCGATTGAACATCTTTGAAAAAATGAAAATTTATCGGCTTTTAAATATTCAAATTCAGTACTTTCAAGTATATTTAAAAATAATCCCGGGTTCTTACTTCCTTAGCACAAGTATATATTGTGTCATAGTGAAATTTTTTCGCAAACATTGTGTTTTCATGTAAATCAGAAAAAAGTACACCACTAAAAAGGGTTTTAGAATTTTTACTCGTTATGACAATTAAAGATAATAAAACGGTTTGGGGTATGACATAATATTGATTTACTCGAATGAGATATATATTTTAGATTAAAAAACGGTGTAAATAATTTTTTCATAAATTAATATTTATAAGCCGTGTTTTTTAATTTTCGTCATATGCCGTTTTACGTTAAATTGTACCGCTTTCGCGATTTAATAGGATTTTTTGACACAACGGTTTCGTGTTAAAGAAATCGAGCGCTGACATCACCTATTAATAACTTCGAAAGAAATTAAAGTGTTATTAGATAGATCATTAACATGCATGTGTAAAAGTCACTGTATGCACTGAGTTGTTCGCCATCTCAACTATAAACTTTTCGAACACGGGTAAAGGATAATGATAACGCATCATGCACACTTCAGAACTTTCAACGATGGAAGTATAATTAACAAGTTTGAGTGTACATCAAGGCAAAGATTCGTGTTTTAATTGAAGTTACTACACTAACCGCCGCACAGTGGTTTAAAATCAAAAACTAAAACGAATTGAAAATGTTAAATAACTGAACAAATATTTTTAAAATTACACCACGTCTATAAAATGATAATTCCTATAAGTTTTCGTTAAAAATTGTAGGTATCTACGATTGTTTTTCACTGAATCACAAAAAAAAAGACCCACCATGGCTGGGCCAATGTTGGTGGTCGGAAGTTGAGAAGGTAATTTAATTGTTATATGTACATAACGATAAATCATTGCTTACGAAAATAGATATATTAAAATTAAAAATTGAAATAATTTGTAACCGACAGCTTAAATTGCAGTGTACTTTTATGGATTTATACGATTTTCATCAAAATTCAAATTTTAAACGATTACAAAAAAGTCATTGCACAATTATTTTTCTCTTTCACAATTAAGTACAATTTATTTACCTTGTAATGTTTTGGTCACATACAACCAAAATAAAACTGAAAACACTCGATCATTTTAAATTCTTATAAATAGCTTAAAAGTCGTTAAAATGTTTTGAATATTTGTCCACTTCTAGAATAAGCTAATATTAATATTCTATACAAATTTAAGGTATTTACCATTATTTTTAACTGAATTACAACAAAATCAAAAACAATGAAACCGTTTTTGCTGTACATTTTCCCGTTGTTTCCCAATTAGTAAGAAAATTACATCGAAAATAAAAAAAAACAATCTCCTCGATGCATCAACTAGATCACAAATGCTTTTGGAAAAGATGAAAATCGGATACATTATTTCTGGTAGAAAAGTTGTTTACAGACACACGAAAAAAAAGCACATATTATTGTAAAACCAATACATCCCTCAGAATTTAAAGCAAATTTAAATGGACCGTCGTTGGCCAGCTTTTTTCGATTTTAAAACACCGTGCGCCATTCGCCCGTCACGTCATAATATAGGCGGGGCTTGAAACTCGTAAAATCGGTCTCGCCAGTGGTTTTATTTAAATTTGTTTCAAAGACGATTTTCGAATATGTCCTAAAGGTGGGATTATATAAACAGTTTAAATTGTATGATTATAGTTATATGTTCCCCGCAACATTTAGTCAGCAAACGGAATTGGACTGATAAATAATTTATAACCGAGACTCTTTTCGCAGAGAAATCGTTCGTTTTATAGAAATAGGGGAAATCTTTCGACGGTTTGTATATTATTATAGTCAACAGTTTTAATTGTCCGTGTAGGAATAACGGTATTACGATATTTTCCGAAATTAACAGTAATACATTTTCGATTATGAATGAACCAAAATGGCCACGATCGCGTGTAATATTACATTGCGTGTGTACAGAGTAATTTAAAGATTTATATCGTCATATTATCGAACGAGAATAAAGAAATAAAACAAACAAACTGACATATTACGCACCATGAGTGGGCCACTGTTTGTAGACGGGAACTCGAAAAGATTTATATCTTTACGTTAACCATTTCAAATCATTGCAAGCCTAAAACGCTTTTCAGTGAAGTTCGGTTGAATGTGTTCCGATAGATTTAAATCGAAAACTATTCATTTGTAATTACAAAATAAATTACAATTGTATGTGTTACTTAAAACACCGATAAAAATTAATTATAAAATTTGTAACCACATTAAATCAAAATAAATTGGAAAATTTAATAATAGAATATTTTGAATATTATACTATTTTTAGAACGTACACTTCTATATGTTTATTTCTTACTTAATTTATAAATTTCCAAAAAAAACAAATATTTATATACGAATAGAGGATTATAAAAATAATAACGTCCCCAATGCATATTGATTTGATTTGATTGGAGCAATATTTCTGGTAGAAAAGCTGTAAAGCTATAATTTAACTAATACGCTGAGAATCTAAACTAAAACTATGTTTAATATTATATTATATATATATATATTAATTTTAGTTAATAAAAGTTCGTTTAGCGAATTTTTCATAATTACTACTTCAATAATTTATTCAACTTATTAACATTTCTATTGAAAATAGTTAAAACTTTCGATATTTAAATGACGAGTGACCTTTTTTTCTATACATTTAAATAGATAATTACTAAAAATAATTTAAAGTTTATACGCCGAGATACGTATATTACCATTATATATAGTCGAGGGGGGGGCGGAAATATATTTTATTATGTCTTTATTTGCATATTTATTATTTATCTTGATGGCTATATAATGGTAAAAGTTTAGATAAGTATTTACAATTTGATAAAAAAATAATCTGGCAGTCGGTTTTATTTCGGAAAACTTATTAAACACAATGAAATAATTATCGCTTACAATAATAAACGAAAACAAACAAAAAGTAATAATATATCAACGTTTAATTTACATTTGAACCATAAATTATCGTGCGCGTCATGTGTAAATCTGGGAATATTCCGAATTTTTGAACATGCGTACAAATAATTTACATAAAAATAAAATATATATTTTCAATCTGAACCGAATCTACGTGAATGATTTTCATCAAGTGCAATTGCTATCGTTTTTCACGATTTTATATAATATATTAAATTAAACATCTGCACGAGGTTGCTCCTGAGAATCTTATCCGTGCAGCTTGACTTGTCAAAGACAACGTAAAGACATTTTAAAAAATGCTGCGGTTGTTCACCGTTCGTAGTGGAATATATTTTAAATTAAAATTTTGTCGAAATGTAAATTAAGCAACGAAGAAAAATTAGCAATTCTCATGATAATATTTAATGTTATATGATAATAATAACTTCCAAATTAAATATTACAAAATATTTATAACGGAAACGCGTAGCAAATTACAGTACCTCGTACATAGTTGTTTTGAGATGCGACTTAAACGAAACTATAATACGAAACATGATGGCATAAGCAAGGACGTAGCCAGGGGGAAAGGTCTTCAAATTTTTAAAAACAAATATAACCGATATGCCTATTAAATATTTTGATATTTTGAAATTTTTAAAAATGGCCTCTCCCTCAAATGAAATACTGGCTACGTGTCTGGACGTCAGCACGACCGCAGTGTATATGTAATGATGTACATAGGGAAATTATTATCTTTTGACAATAAAATATTTGCAAGAAAGTAAAAAAAAAAAAAAAATTCGTAGGTGAGAAGTTAAGGTGTATAGAGAATTTAATTGATATCTGTATGCAACGATAAATCATTGCATACGAAAAACGATTCTGAGCGAAGTTCGGTTGATCGTGATTTGATATATTTTAAATTGATAATTAGTTTGTATCTAAAAAATACTGCTCACGGTTGGGCCACTGTTGTAGGTGGGAATAAAATCAGAATCACGCATCATAATAAAACTAATAAATCTAAAAGTAAATCACAATTTTGTTCGTGTTTTTACCTATTTTTAAAATAAATTCAGTTTCTAAACGGCGATAAAAATAAATTACGACATTTTTATCCTCATAACAAAAAAAAAAAAAAACCTTTAATATGTTGGAGATTGGTAGGTACTTCAAGAAACTGTTATTTTAAGTATTCGTCAAAAATGTTAGTTTTTGAGGTTTATTTTTTACTTAATTAAAAAAAAAAAAAAAAACCTAATTCAGGTCACCAATGCACTACATTTAATTTAATAATACAATTTCTATAACGTTTTTGATTGGAGCAAGATTTCTGGTCAATATGTTATTTAGATACGGAAATAAAATAATCAAATTTAAACAAAATAAAATAAGCAGATAAATTCCTGGCTACACTCAGAATCTGGAAAAAAAGTTGTATCCGAGCAAACTATTGTGCAGTTTATATTTTATGAAGTATTAAATCATACTCGCGAACTATACTGAGTGTCCTTGCAATAAATGCGATATTTTTTTTAATTGCATTTTAGAAATTATTTTTGTGTGTAAGCGATTTAAGGCTCACATAAATTATATTTTTAAAAATCGTTTGGTATGCTCAAAATTTTAAATTTAAAAATATAACTTTCATAATTTTCAAAAATTTAGGTTTGTCTGTAATTTTTAGTCATTAATCTGCAGTGGATTTTCACGATGAATTTAACAGTTAAATTATTATTGTTTTGAGTATTTATATTGTGTACTGTCTATAATTTATTATCTGTGAATTATGTAACACAATCGGCACTCGGTAAAAACTCACTAGGGTGCAAATATGTATAATTATTCGCAGACCATCATTTCGCCCCCCCCCCCCCAGATAATTCCTCGTGAGTGCAACTGCGCCATTACGCACTCTCTAAAATGCCGTCACTTAATATGCATATTATATATTTAAGTTCGGTGTAGCGTTTTTTCCGATGTTAAATAACAATTAAAATTGTATTTTTATTGAACCGTTGGTAAATATCAAACTTTCCAAATTGGCTTAACTTCAACCGCGGTAAATTTTGAATTAAAATGTGTATTTGACGGAGGAACACCCTGTAATGTCTTATTGTTCACCGAAAACCCGGATAAAAAAAAAAAAAATTAAAACGATAAGAAGAGGCGAAATTTTTCGACGGCGTGGGTTGCCTTTCGAGTTTCCGCACGGGGGTAAAAGTAGTCTTATTTTATGTTTTTGTTATTCCTTTTGTGTATTATAATATATCTTTTTCGGTATTTATTGCGAAAGTTTTCCACGGAAACGGGGCGGCGCGTTTATTTTACGGGCATAAAACTTTTATATGGACATTTAAAACGTGTCAAATCAACCCATCTGGTCTCTCTTTCATATATTATTATTGTATAAATATTTATATATATATATATTTAAGTACAATTTAATCCGGACGGTGTGACGACCATAAATGCCAAAAATGTTTACGGTATTAATATATGAATATATTATTATAAAGGCGTGCGGTTTATGGTCAAACGATTTTGAATTATTTTTTTGTTTCTGAAAAGACGGCACCGTGGTGTATTTTTTTTTGATATATTATCAACTGTCATCTCGTTCGACGGGTCGGATAAAAATCGAATCGTGTAATGTTTTTTTATCGATGTTGTTATAAAAATACGGCCTTTGGGGATTTTTTTTTTTTATATTAATAGGAGATAATAATCGGCCCCGTGTGAAATCGAAATTTCCCCACGATTTGGCTCCTGGCCATCATCGGAAAGGGCCGACAACCTCGTCCGTGTGTGCGCTGCGCGTATGCCTATATAATACTTATATACGTATATTTTATGCAGTTAAAACATCACGGCGATAAATAACGATCGGTTATTATTATTATTATTATCATAATTTGATTTTCGGATTTTACTACGCCGAAGACGATAAATCATCAATCGTAGTAAATAATAATAATAATAATAATAAAAAATATATATTTATAATTTAAAAGCCCATTTGTATTACGTTTGAATTAGTTTTTCGCGTATTTGTATCTAAATCGTACGCAGCCCATAATTATAATATGTTTTATTTTATTCCAGATTCCAGAGTGGCGTACAAGCTATTAGTTTTACTAAATAATAAAACGTGTTTCCCCCCCCCCTCGTAAAATACCTTTTTTGAGTATAACACTCCGATTTTTTTGTCAAATAGTACATCAAACGAAATGTGAAATTTCCGCCTGTTAGTACTTTTATTTAAAACTTTTTTTAGAAATTCTCAACAGTTCCCTTTATAGGTCCTTTTTTTTTTTTTTCAAAAACTTTTTTTTCAGCTTGTAAATATGTTTCAAATTGTTCACGTCATTACACCATAAATATGCGGATGTTTTGCGCAGTGGCATTGTGATTGATACATTTTTACAGTTTTTATCCTTATACCGTTGGGGATTTTCGAAAACAACATAACTATCGTAATAATATTAGTTTGGGTGATCGCTTGACGAACAGTAAAAGTACCACAAACGTTTGGAAAAGTACATATTCAATCAGTGGCGCTTGAATGATTTTTGAACTTTGGGAGCTAAACATTATGTGTAAAGCATTTTTACCAAAAACAACGTGATTTAATAATCTAATAATTATTTCTGAAATATATTAAAAAATGATCTTATATAATAATTCAACTTTTTTTTTTTTTATTTTAATGTTGCTCTAATTTATATTTCAATAGGTTTACTTTTGTTTTAAATCGTTTTTCCATATTGTTTAAAATGTTCTTCAAATTGTTTCAAGGTTTTTTTCAATATTCTACGTACAAATCACGGGGGGGGGGACTGTAACCTATATATTTTAGCGGTGGGGCATAGCCCCCATGGAATTTTTCCCACTAGGGCAATAAAAAATAAAGCGTGTTGTAATAAGACGATTTGCGAGATGATTATCGAGTCGATAATCGTCGATTTTCGTAAAAGAATAAAAAAAAGAAGCCCGTTCATTGCGTGTGTTTTGTACACCGTCGTTATACGCACCTCGTATAGGATACTGTTGGTAAGTGGAGGCAACCGATAAGGTAGGATATAGAGAGGAATTTCATTTTTATCTGTACCACACTCAGTGATAAACCGTTGCTAACGAAAAACAATTTTGAGCAAATTTTGGGGTTAATCGTGTTTTGAAATGCTTAAACGCTTAAAAAAAATAAAATTGTCTACGGATTTTTGATATTTTTCATGCCCAAAAGTGGAACGTATGGTGAATATTTTTCGTTTATTATTAATTAGTCTTTAAGTTGGATATTTTTAAACGGTAACACCAGTTAGGTTATTTATTCGTCTGCCGTTCCCGGATTATCGAATCGAGCGCACTACATCGGAATTATTATTCGAGTTGTCGCGTCACGTTTCCAGAGTAATAAAAACGCTAATACGATGGCCATTGGTCGGTTGCCAAAATTTGTTTTACTGTATTATAATAATATTTCGTATAAATCCTTATTCGTACTCGTTCGTGTGTATACGGAACAGTAACAGATATTCGCCCTGAGGCGAATGGAACGCGGACAGCGACCGATCCGCAGAGTTTGTGTAATATTATATTGTATATTGTAATAGGCTGAAGCCCAAAAAGAATAAGAAAATTGTGAACATCGGTTAACTGAAACTAAAGAAAACTACAAGACAGTAACAAATAAATTAAACAAAGTTGTTTGTGGGAGGGGGGGGGTTGTCCTCATTTGAGAGTCGCGTAATTCGATATAAAGGAGAGTATTGTAGATAATAATTAGAAGAGGAGATAGGAATAGGGAAAGAAAAATGGGATCTCGTAATACGAGAGGGATCTTTAGTATTAATCGGAGAAAATAGCGTAGGATAATCAACTTCATATGCAAGGAGTTTATTGTGGACAGACGGGAGAGTAATCACGTGGTGGGCAATTGATTTTAAGAGTATAAAAGACAGTTTTAACAAATTTGCGCTGGACTCTTTAAATCGTTTGAGATTCGTTGCTAGTAGATATGGATTTTGCATAACCGAGCTACGTATTCGAGCATTGGGCGGATTAATAAAGTAGCAAAATAGAGCATATTCAGAGAGGAACGCAATTAAAAATGCAGAGCAAATCCGCGTGAAAAAACCGAGAATTTATAGATATATATATACAGCGTGTATGATTTTAAACAATTTACATGGTCAGCAGGACGTGGTTTGTGCACGAGTCGTTTTAAGTTTATTTACTTTTCGTACAAACACACACACACTGAACGTTTAACTTGGACATCCTGTGTTGAATATTTTCCTAAATTATTCGGTATTATTCGCGTAATACAATCATATTAATATTCGTAAGTCGAGAATTAACAATAATCACTATTAAGGTTTTCAGTAAACTTATATGAACTTATAACACGTCTAACGTAAACGTATAATAATTATAATAATATAATATATAATATGATAATCCACGCGAGTTCGTATCGAAATGTAATCCGCCCATAGACCGAACACCAAAATATACATTTTAATCTAATTTTCAAAATGTTAACCCGGACGGTGCGCAATATAGTTTACATTTTCTTAAATAGCTTCCATTTGTACACACCATGCCCGAATATTCCTATTTTATCATGCGACTTTGATAAATAAAATTTTTTTTTTTTTATTTCAAAAGATACAGCCGTCTAAATTGATTAAAAAATATGATTTTTTTATTTACCTCGGATTTCCAAACCATTTCAAACGTGAATGTTATTGCGTATAATGTAATTTTATGATTATGTTTACTTGTAATTTTTCCCAATAATAGTCAAATTTGTTTTCTTTTAATGTTATACCTTTTAAATTTTTTTTAAAAATCTTTAGACTATAGGCTATATCTCGGGAATTTTTTGAGAGTTGCTGAAAAACAACAATTAAACAAGGTTTATTATGCACTTCAAAGGTTAAAATGTTGAACATTGGCTTAAAACGTGTATTTCGGTACTCCCAATCTTCATAAAAAAAACCCTGTTCGTTCTGATGTCGTTGTTAAGTTGATATTTTGTGATACTGCGATGCACGACAAAAATCACAACTAATTATATTCGCCCAAAGTCAATCTTTCAGTATTCAGCGGACTAACCCATTGTGCACGTTGACGGTTTTTTTCTCTCGTCATCAAGTGCAATAGCAACTCTATGTCATTCAAAAAGTTTTACACGATTGATGACAAATTAATACGGACTGAATAACATTATAAGACAATATATTAAATTATACGACAATTCCGAGGCAAACAAATCTTAAGCGTATCGTGTACATTACCCTCTTAAATATCGAATGCCGACTATGATTATTTGTCATTGAAATTATCGCGGCGATAAGAAGATAATACCCAAACAATATAATTAGTTTAGGTTAGGTTAGGTTAGTCTAACCTCGTCCTTTGACATGCTTCACGGCGGTTCCGGGGGACGTGGGTCTATTGCCCGTTTTAAAATAAAAGAATAACAAAATGGTTAGCCTAATTTAACCTAAGTAATAGGTTATATAAAAATACATTTTATAATAGTTTAGGTTAGCGCGGTCCAACTACCTTGCACAGTATAATGACCACTGGCTGTAGCAATTATTTTTGGCAAAAATAAAAGTAACATCAACACGATTCGGGATTTCGTTTCTATTCATTTTCTTCTTAGACCTCGATTAAAAAAAAAAAAAAAGAAAAAAAAGATGATGATTGTATTTTAGAAACCAGTTAACACGACACGTTCTTATCCCCGGGGGCAAAACAAAAACAGTGGCTTCGCGGGCGGTGTCACGCTGATTTCGGCGTTTGATATTTTTTATTTCGTGTTTAGAATTCATTCCTTTAACCCGGGAGAGACGATGGTCTCCAAAGATTTCAAATTTTTTATTTTTTATTTTTTCATTAATTTTCTTTTTTGCGGTCAAGTATTCATATTTACTTACACTATATATTCTCAATAATCATTTATGCCAACTGTTGTGAGCAAATATAAAAAAAAAAAAAATGTTTTTTAAAAGCTATTTATATTATTCATCTCCCCGGTTTTACAAAGGATATTATTATTATTCGGTCGGTCGCGTAATATCGGCGTACAATAGTTTATTACGGTATTGTAATATCATTTAAAGTTTGTCCTGAGGAATTCGGTGTGTATATGAAATATAAAACAGGCACCATAAGCGTCAGCGGTATATGTTCGTCTTATTGTTATTGCCTTACGATTGTATTGGACTTTCTCGCGGAGACTTTCGGATCGATACAGCTGAGTGGATGTCTGAGGTGTACCTACAGGACGAATGACGTGGCGTCGGAGGTGTTGTTCTGCCGATTAGGGTAGATATTTAATTCGATTATCGCCCGGACCTAGTCAAATTTTTAGATAAGTTTCAAATCCGAATTAAAAATCTGTCCAGAAAATCACGGGCCACGTCCGCTAAATTGTCTACCCGATTTGCCATACTGCCATCGTCTATGGCCTTATTAGACGCATATTTAATAATAGTATACTGTCGGACTCGATTCGTTTTGTACAGGGTGATCGATCTACCGTAAGATGTTCATTATTACAGAAAGTATGAACTTCGGGATTTTCTCTTTGGAATGTTTAAGAAACTGACTGGTCGATCCAAAATTTTCGTTGTCCTTATTTTTTATCACCTTAATCGTGATGGTGGGGGGTCACTAATCACTACCGCGTTTAGTTCGAATGGCACCGTATACGTTCAACAACAAAACTAATTTTTTTTTTTTTTTTTTGGAATTTTAACATGAGCAGTTTGATTTTTTGTTCACAAAGTTTGGTTCGTTACGGGAGGAGAAAAAAAAAACTTTTCATTTCGACTTTTTTCAATCTTGCGATTTCTGAGTAGGTACTTATATAAAATTTCCATCGAAATTAATATCGTTAAAACGAAATGAATATCACTTTGTACTCGTCGTGCATATATTATAATATGTTTAATAGTATTATATACCGTACCGAAAAGACGTTTGTCGGCGTGTAGGGGAGGAATTCATTATTAAAGAAGCATATTCCCTGTGTATTCGTTAATACGACGGAAATTCCGTCGCGAGTATCTCGAAAATATCGATTTAAGTATTTCGCTTAAAGGAAACCAATTAGGTATCATAATGATCCTTGCACGTGGAATAATATTTATATTATAATATACATAAAATATTCGGTAAGTAAAAAAAAAAAAAAAAATACTTTTCGGGGTCCCGTATGCTCGTCAGGGACGTACAATAATTCGGTTTGTTAATATTAATAAAATTCTATAACGAAAATCGAGCAAGGGGGGTCGGGATTTATAAAGAAAAAATATATATAAATATAACAAAGATGGCTTACAAAACTTGTCGGATAAAATAAACCTTTTGTAGGATAAATGTTTTATATAATATAATCTATATAGCTACGAGATCTTGAGTTTAAAACATCACGAATACTAAAAAACAAAAGAACCAGCGGGTTTATGTAAATTTGCTTTAATCTTACCACTTATTTAATTTTTTATTAAAAAAAAAAAAGTATTGACAAAACGTCTGTCTATTGTAAAAAAATCGTTCCCAACAAGTACTTAAAAACTACCTATATAAGATTATTATTATTATTAATCGTCTTTGTTGTTCCATGGATTTCTTTTTTTTTTTTTTGCTGTCGCGATAACGATTATTTTAACAAATTAATTCACGGAAATAGTATTTAAGTTTTAAAATTGTACGTAAGCAAAGATACTTAAAAAGGAAATCAATCGGTAGTTTTGTGTGTTAAATGAAAGCCGAGTTTGAAATGTCTAATTACAATTGAATGTTTTTATTTTAACCCATATATATATTTTTTTTTAAATCGAATTTATTAATTTTGGGATGAACATTTGATGATGTATTTTGGAATCTAACCAAGGAATATGGAAATCGAATTCAAAATCACCGAATGAAGATTCGGTTATATCATTTTTTATAACTGTCAATTTAATATAGGAATATTTTATGTGTAGGAAAGAAACTTTTTATTTTTCACAGCGAGTATATTAAAAACTGGTAAATTAATATGAAATTTAATGTACTATATGTGTTTACGGTTTAAAATATAATACTTTTATTCGGTTTTGAGTGTAGCGATGAAGCTATTTATTTTATTTCGTAACTCAATATAACTTGACTATAAACCATTTATGAAACTGATATTATATTGTGTTACTCCCCTTCTCCAAGTGTCAAGTTTTTTTTTTTGGACATTTATCACAGTTTAAAATGTACGAAATATTCGCAAATCACACGCGACACGCGCCAAGTTTGAGTTTGATCGATGTTGTTTTAAGTTAATTTAATTGTCGGACCATTTCTAACCAAGAAATTGAATACATTTTGGGATTAGCTAACAAACAAATTAATAAAGATTTAACGTCTACTAAAATATTATACCGACAGCTTTACGTCGTGTTATTAAAACAGTAGTTTTATTTCTATAGACTGTTTTTTTTTTTTAGTGTGAAGGTAGTGTCGTGTTCATGGGGGAATGATAGTGTCTTATGCACCTCCCCCTCTTGAAATTTTAATAACTCATTTATGTATTACGTATTTCCCATACATATTGTCTGTTTTAATTGACATTGGCTTTTTATAGTTGGCCGCCCATAAATATATGCCAATTGTTACCGTAGACTCAACGAAATGACATAAAACCTAGATGATTTGGTTCTTTATCTTTTTATTATGATACAAGATTTTTTTAATGTTAACAAATAAATTAATACGTTTTACAAAATAACTAATTATGTAGTATTGTTTGAAGGAATATTGTACCGATTTCTATCTGAAAATATATGTATGTTTAATGATATTATATCTATAACTACTTAAATACAGATTTATTTTTTCATATACCCTTCTCCCAATATGAAGATGTTAAGAACGCTACTGCCGAGAGTAAACGGTCTATTTTATACCTACCCAAGGTTTTATTTCAACCGTATTGTTTTAATGCTTAGGATTAGGTACTAGAGAAAACATGGTATTCAGCTTGTTAAACGCGCCGTATTTTGACATGTTATTTTAAAGGTGCGTTCCTTTCGTTTTGTTTAATCACACGTTGTTCTTCAAAATTATGTATTACAAAAGAAAAAAAAAATAGGGTTTATGCGTTTATGTTGTTATTAAAAACGCCCGGGTGTTTTAATAATATTTGTACGAGCGTAATACTGCAGATTATGGCTACAAACGAACCTTATATACTCTTTATCGTAACATATTTTTCATTTTCATATATTAGATTATAAAAAAAAATAAAAATAATGTTCAAACTGAGAATTATATGGTTTAAAAGTATATATTATCAACCCTACCTATCAAGTTGTATAAATGTATTATTTCTTTGACAAATGTGTCTAGTAAATAATTACTATGTCTTATAGGTTAGGTGGATTCGTTTCGTAATGTTTCGTTTAAATTCATTACATACAAATTTCACGTCTCTGGTTGCGGTCTAAAACGATTTTAACGTACGAACGGACGCGCAATTATTCCACTTTTTTTTTTATTAAATAATAACCACTTTTCCCAAGTATTTTACTGAAATTCAATATATATATAAAAAAAAAATAAAATATTTTTTAAAACGTGTAATATTTATTTATTTTGTTAATTATATATATATTTCGGATTCGTATGATTATTTTAATATTATTGTATAATATTTTGCACCAGCCAAGTAACTTATTTTAAAATTATAAATTCTGTTGACTTTTTAAACTGTAATAGTATAATATTATTCAGAATTGCGATAAAAATTAAATAAATATATGGTTTTATAAGAACTTATATCTCAGTTTAAATAAATTTGCATTTATTCCGGATCGTTTTTATATTCTGAGCGTAGCGAGTAATTTTCAATACATGATTTTACTATTATGTGTGATTTTTTTATTTTCTGTTTGTAAACTATTTTATGATAAAAAATCTTTCATTCATTTTTAACGGAAAATAGTAGCGCAAAATACTGTGATTTGTACGATATCCGTTAAATACGAACTATAAACGCTCATAATAATAAACCGTGACTACAGCTTTTTGATATTTTTATATGGCCGGAATATCAATTTATGATGAACATTTCGTTGAGTTTTTGATCATATTTGAGATACCAAAAAATTTAATCTACTAAAGCCAAGTAAAAACTAAATAAACGCGAAAATTTCCAATGGCTTTTGAAAATATTACGTCTAGAAAGAGGTATATATTTAATTGTAAATTACAAGTCTTTTCGATTATTATCTACTGGAAAAAAAAAAAATAAAACACATCTCATAGTAGCACCAATACATTGCAGAATCTAAAATACAAATCTTTATTTTCGTCTGTTAAAAACTTAACTTTTAACATCATCTCTTATCAATAGACGACAGAGCTTTTTTGTAGCATTTTTGTGGAATTATTTAGGAGGACATTTTTCGAATTTTCCTATAGTTTCTTAGATATTGGAGAATAATAAACCGGAGACATTTACGCAATAAATGGGTTTCCGTTATATTTGATTTTGTTTCTTGTTGTAATTCAGTTACAAAAATAATCATAGAGACCCGAAATTTTCACTGAATACTTAAATTAACCCATTCTGGACGTGGTACAATTGTCTTGGTGAAAACATTATGCATTGTTGACTATTTGTTGTGCCATTTGAAATTGTCTGGTTTTTATGACTTTTTATTTAATTTTATGTGGATAAAATTGTTTTGGCCCGGTAAAAATGATTGAAAATTTAACACAATGTTCATCAAAAGTTGTACTTGTAGTGATAAAAAATAAAAAAAAAGTTGACCGTTAAGTAATTTTAAGAATTGTATGAATAAATTATTTTTCACTTTTTTAACGTAATTATTTTCTACTCTTCTACGAAATCGTTTTATTTTATTATTCCGAGTACAGTTAATCCAAAATTATTATTTTTGTAATTTCGCCGTTAAAAATAATTATTTAACAAGCATTTTGTGTTAATTTAATTTTAATTATTACGTAAATTATTTATTTTTTTTTACATTAATATATTGTTATGTATTTGATACGTGATTTATCAGAATGGCTTTTTACACGTGTACAAAACAAACGTACCGTGAACCATACAATATAAATGCGTTCGCGCGTTATATCATATACGAATTTCCTCATTTCGTTTCCATTTTCCACTGTTATCGAGCTATATTATCAGAACTCACTATTATAATATAAGTGCTCTAAATTTCGCTTTAAATGATTTAATTTTGGCCGCGTTAGACGGGCGCCGTCGGTGTTTGCTTTTTGGCAAACGCTGCAATGTCTTATAAAGTCACTATAACACTATATATATACCTACTGCATTACTGCTGTAATTTATTATCAGTGTTCGAATTAAGAAATAATTAAATCTAATACAAACTGATGAAATCTAACGTCGTCTATAGAAAACAAAAGAAAATATGACGTACATTTGGTAAAATATCATATGTACAGCTGTTCTCCTGTATCGATGTGTAATTAATGAAAACACGTGTGCGAAATGTTTCTACAGTAAAAAGTTATGGAGAACATTTAACAGGAGTTAAATGTGTTCAAGTTGCAGCTAAAATAATTGCATTTGAAAGCAACACGCCTAAAAAAAGAGATAGTACCAAGACTCCGAGGATAACCAAGGAATAACGAAGTATTCAGAACTAAATACCTAAACATGATAGTTGATCATTATTATTTTTAATTTTCTTCTTTTTTTATGAGTGGCAAATTCGAAACTCCTAAAATTTTGCCGCTCTAATCACCCGCTTGTGCTTTTTGTAGGTAAACCTGACGCTGGATCTAAGTGCAAAACCACGCCGGGTAGATCAGAGGGGATAAATAATTTAATTTATTCTATGGAATTTTGCCTTTTTTGTTATCACGAGGCTACAGACATTTTTTTTTTTTTTTTATAATATTAATCAATACAATTATAGGAGTTTGTGATTATGTAATTTTGTCTAGTGAGGTGATATGATTTCTTTTTTTCAATATCCGATTTAAAACCTTTACCCGACCCGATATTTGAAATAGAAAAAACTGTTAGCTGATTTTTCGGTTGAAAACCCTATTTTTTAAAACCATTTTACCATAATCCATACATGGACGGGTTTTCTCCAAAATTATGGGGTCAAATATTGGTTTTGAAATAAACTACATATGTATAGAATATTACGTGTTCGACAGTATAATTTTAGTACATTTTCCTGTAGTAACCTACAGGGCAATTTCTACTATCCGATAAAAATGTTTAGTTGTTTGTCCAAAAAGACAATATTTTTAATTGTTTGGGAGTAGTTTTTTCCCCAGTTATACGAATTTCTTATGAGCTACTGACGACCGGATACATTTCCTTAATCGCGGATTACATATATGAGATTATGCTGCATTACATATTATTATAATATTGTTATCATGATAAATAATTATTCAAGCAGTCGTTGTCCGTGTTACTGTTCCGGTATACCTATTGTTCTAAAAGCGAGTAACCGTCTATATTATACCGTACCGACGAAAATAATTAATAATATACAGTCGCGCCTCGACAACTCGAGTTTATTTTTATTCCCCATGAAATTCTCTATTAGTCACTCACTTTAACTCGA